>JAPMOQ010032104.1:1742903-1961790 GCA_026543055.1 Argiope trifasciata
ATATATATATATATATATATATATAATATAATATAATATAATATAATTCTTAAAGCACTTTAAATACTTGATGAAATATGTGATACGCATCAATGACCTACTAAACTCAAACTTTGAACTGCAGTAAAATCAAATAGAAAATTATAACATTTACAAAGTACCATCGGTCATTTATTCTAAAATAATTATAATCTAGCTGTTGTTGTCAACGCAGAAAGTAGAATGCCTTTTAGTTATACGAACTCCTGTTGCCAACGGCACATATCTTTTATTTTTATAACTTTCGGTTTTATTTATTTATTTACTAGCCGCCTTTGACGCCCAGCTGGTTTGCCATGAGTAATGCGTTCCAAAATTTTCAATTAAATCATATATTCAGTAGCCAAAATTTAAGAAATAGTTAAAGTTACAAGATTCTGTTACTAGTAGTTAAAGAGTCGGTAACTTTATTCGGAAAAACTTTTTGAGTTTAATGCTCTAACAGTTTATCGATTATGCTTCCAAAATATTAAAAATGTTTTTTTCGGTGATATTGCCAAAATGTTAAATATGTTTTTTAAAGAAAGAGAAAAAAGGAAAAAATTATTGAATTAATGATACAGATATTGCAAACGATTTTAGAAATATGCCATTAAGTCGGGATTTCAATACATATACTGTTTAAATTCAATCAGGTTTACTGTAAACAAAGATAATTTACGGAATTAATGATATAGATATTGCAAACAATCATAGAAACCTTTGCTTTGCATTTATTTTTTAAGAAAATATCACATTTTATGTTTCTTTTATTTAATCCGGTCACGTGCTAAAAGTTGCATATCTTTAGATTTGATTTGCGATGATAGTTTTTTTTTATTCGAACTTCCGGCATTCTTTTATTTTATCCAGTCACGTGATAAAAACATGGTTAAAATATATCTTTAAAAATTCGTTAATAGAAGCTTACGTCATAAATTAAAAAAACTGATACCGTTAGAAAGCTATTTTTTTTATCTTTAAATTGATATAAAAGTCATGTTTGTGCAATAATATTTTCGGAAGTTATAGCGGAAAAACGTCGAAATTTCGTTTAAATTTTAATTCAAATTGTAATTAAAAATTCGAAAAACGGGCTCCAAGGTGCACATTCCCGATCTCCAAGGTATACATGTACCAAATTTTGTAGCTGTAGGTCCAATGGTCTGGCCTGTAGAGAGCCAACACACACACACACACACATTGAGCTTTATTATAAGTATAAATATTGTGGAGCCATCATGCAGTTTTCGTTAAAGAGTTACGATAATAGCAGGCAATAAATAATTGAAGCCCGACATCGCGAAGGCAATAAATAAATCATAAATAGCAATATTCAACATCTTTTAATCGCATATATTTTTAATGCTTTTACTAACATTGCATTACTACTAATTTTGCATTTTTGAAAGCAGATGCGTTTTTAAAAGATTGATCTGCTTTTACCAGTATTGCTTTTTATTATTATGTATGTTTCTTTAAAAGCAGATGCATTTTTAAAAAATGTATCTGCTTTTTCCAATATTGCTTTAATATTACGCATGCTTATCTGATAGCAAATACGTTTTTAAAAGATTGACGTAGAGCTATGTCATCATAGACGGTATTTTCACGAAATATAATTTTTTCGGAGAAAATTAAATAACTTAATTTTTGTAATGTGTTTTCTTTTTCCTATCTTTCAGGTTCTTTATTATTGTTATATATTGATTATTTCTGGTTTTTATTATATTCAGTATAATAATCATTAACACAACCTGGAGGCAGTGTATTAGATAATTTTATTCTTTTACGCACACACGACTTAACCAGAATTAAACTCACATACACCGAATGTAAAAAATCATACTTCATTGGAATCACATTTTTTTGAAGTTTGTACTCATATTCCAAACAACTAATTGAATTTTCATCTTTGAGTAAAAATTGCATTCCATAATATTTTTGATTCCAAAAAATAAATATTCCACTTCGTACATAATGTATGTATTTAACATTCTACTACAATATATCAAATATTCAGGTTAGAATTAGTTTTCTTATTTTAAAAAGAAACAATTTAATTCTGTCTTCTAATTTCCTTAATTTCTTACTTTTTAATAATTATTTAATTTACTGTTAATTGAAAGAATTTTATTTAAATAAAAATTTTAGTCCATTTGTTATATATATTAAATTTTATTGAAGATACAGTTTTTTCCTTGTAGTTACATTGAATATTCCTATCTATATAATATTACTCAATTTTCGATCATATATTTAACTCCCTACTTTTTACTACACTAACAAAATTATGATTAATTTTTTTAATACTTTTTTTTTAGTCTTTAATAGATTTTACAAGTATTATGGAATCTAAAGCTTAACATTTCTTTAAACTATTTTTTAAATAGCATCTCTGATGCTTAGCTTTCAACTAAATTAATGTAGTAACTAAGAATTAAGAGCTTTAAAATTATTAAATCACTAGCCGCCTTTGGCGACCAGCTGGTTCGCCATGAGAAATGCGTTCTAAAATTTCCAATTAAATCATACATTTTTTAGCCAAAATTTAAGAAATAGTTTAAGTTAAAAGATTCAGTTATTAGTAGTTAAAGAGTCGGTAACTTTATTCGGAAAAACTTTTTGAGTTTAATGCTCTAATAATTTATCGATTATGCATACAAAATATTAAAAATGTTTTTTTCGGTGATATTGCCAAAATTTTAAATGTTTTTTAAAGAAAGCGAAAAAGGGAAAAAATTATTGAATTAATGATACAGATATTGCAAACGATTATAGAAATATGCCATTAAGACGGAATTTCAATGCATATCCTGTCTAAATTCAATCAGGTTTACTGTAAATAAAGATAATTTATGGAATGAATGATATAAATATTGCAAACGATTTCTTAGAATCCTTTGCCTTGCATTTATTTTTATAGAAGATATCACATTTTATATTTATGTTTTTTTATCCAGTCACCTGCTGAAAGTTGTATTTCTTTAGATTTGATTTACGATGATAGTTGTTGTTTTTTTATTTGAACTTCCGGCATTGTTTTATTTTATTTTATCCAATCACGTGCTCAAAAAAACATGGTAAAATCTTTCTTTAAAAATTCGTTAAAAATAGAAGCTTGAGTTATACATTAAAACACTGATACCATTAGAAAGCTAATTTTTTTATCTTTAAATTGATGTAAAAATCATGTTTGTCCGATAATAATTTCGGAAGTTATAGCGGAAAAACGTCGAAATTTCGCTTAAATTTTAATTAATTCAAATTCGAATTAAAAATTAAAAAAAAGGGCTCCGAGGTGCACATTCCCGACATCCAAGGTATACATGTACCAAATTTGGTAGCTGTAGGTCCAACGGTCTGGCCTGTAGAGCGCCAACACACACACACACACACACACACACACACATTGAGCTTTATTATAAGTATAGATATAGATTATATGATTACTATTGACCTATTATATATATATACAATTATATAAAATTTCAGAAAACTAATACATGAAGAAATGAATGAAAAGTGAGAAATAAATCCCGTCTTTATGAATATATAATATGAGACTTTAGAAAATTAAGGAAAAAAATTAAATAATTTACTAGTACTATTATATTCTTAAAACTCAAAGATCAATCGGTTATTAAAAAAAATCGTGTGTAAGCTATCAATTCGATTTTACATACTTATTTATTGTTGCATTTCCCAATGGTATTAAGGGTATTTTCTAAAACTTCTTGAAACATTTACAGTGCTATTTTGGCTCCTTTTTGCATGAGAATGCAAGAATTTTGTTCACATCATTCTTGAAAACCTGGGGAATGGAACTGCGTTTTTATTTTATTTTTTACTCCCAAAAATCTTTTTTTTATCTACGAATCATCTTCTTCCTATAATGCTATTCGCATCGTGAAAATATTCTATAAAAAAATCCATTATTTTCATTAAAAAAGTAGTTCTGACTTAGAAAATCAAATAAATTAATAATAAATGGATTCCTATTTCGATTATCTAGTACTTTTTTGGTTAAAAGAAAACCGAGTTGATAGATACCCAGATAACTGAGTCTCAATTATTCGGTTCTGATAACTCAATCTAATGTCTTTATTGTTATTATTCAAGTTTGCTTCTTTACTGTAACCGAGCAAATTTCATTTGAGGTACTTATATAAAAAAATTAAATATAATCAGTATTTTATATAGTAATGAAATACATCATTCATTTGTTCATAGCTCAAGTTTGTTGACACGCAGTAATATAAGTTTATTTCCACAATATTATTTTTTTACTTTCTCGCATATGTAATTTAGAGAAAGTATAGTTATCATCAAAAAATGTGAACTTGGTATTTTTTCGAATACCCACGTTTTAAACCTTCTTGAATTCGAAAGACACATTTTTGGAAAGTGTCCATCCGTCGGTAACAAAGATAACTCAAAACTACTTTGAGCTTGAAATTCGGTATACATTCTTTAGACCAAATTTGCACATTTTTATCAAATTTTGAATAAAAACTGTACCAAGGAACTTCACCTGTCCGGTTGTTCGAATGTAAGTTAAACCAAGAACAACAATTTACAAAACGACGAGAATTAGATATATACTATTCGGTACAGCAATTTAATATCTACTATATAGTCACTTGACAAATTTTATACCAAATCCTACTTCGGGTTGACTGTCTGTCGGTGTGTACTTTCAGAAACCTGTAAACAAGACCATTCAAGAACGAAATAACTTAAATGTGTCAAATTTGGTATGGAATTATGATTACAAATGCAATATTGTATCAAAATTTTGTTTCAATGTTTAGGAATATTAGTCTAAAACACAAATTCGATTTTTGAATATTATTTACACATGCCAAGGATTAAGCATCACTAAACTCGTTAAGGATGACGCTATAGATTCATTAAAAATGCTAAATTCATGACCGAAATTATTATTTCGTTACAATTGTACACCAGTGTTATGTAATGCATTTTTTGGTATGACAAGTTTATTAGAAAATATGCGAGCGATTTTTTTTTTGGGGGGGGGCACTTTTTGATTTGATATTAAACTTTAACAGATATAAAAGATTTTGATAAGGAAAGTGCATGAATACAAGAAACTCTTCGAAAATTTTAGAAGTGTAACATTTTTAAAAATATTTCTCCCGATGGCGCTGGTAGCAAAAAATAGCTAGTAATACTCAAAAAAAAAAAAAAAAAAGAAAAGAAAAAGAAAAGAAAAAGAAAACGTAGCGAAAAATTAATAACCGTTATTTTAGCTGTGAGCTAAAAGAACGGTTTGTGTGTGTGCCATTTGAATTAATCTTGCATACTATCTTCCTACTGTTAATGATTTTAGAAAACAATTTTTTGTTCTCTCCTTTGATTCAAAAGATGTCTGAAGAAAGCCCTTCACCATTGCAAAGTGAACGAAATTGATGATTTCACCACCGACGAAGGAATCTCTAAGCAAAGTTATCTTCTCAGAGAAATGATGAAACCTTCTGCTGAAGATTTCCGGCTTGGTGAATTTACCGAAAAAGTTATACAGTATGGATATCTTATGGTAACTAAGCTCTCCTTTTTTAAAATGTTTTTGAGAAATAAGTTTCTAAAAAGTGGGGGCCAATTTAACTCTAAGTTGAGTTATTTAAAGTGTCAAATAAAATAATTTGCGGATGTTACTAGTTTGCCAATTTATAATTATTGGGTATTATTCACAAGATAAAAAGTTTTCAAAAAAGCATTGTTTGTTTACAATTCATAAAAATTTTAAAAATACACAAAAAAGAACAATGCCCGAGTAGCGGAATGAAGACATTTAGTAAACTTATAATTTACTTTTTAATGTGCTTAGCATTTGATTTTTTAGTTACTTAATTATTTTTGGGTATGATAGAATTGATATTTATAAGGGCAGCCGTCGAAAGAATTTTTGCCAAAAACTAATTTTTATATCAATTTAAAACTAATAAAAATTATTTTTAATCATTTAATTTTAGTCATAGTGCACATTTTTTCTGAATGTTTTGTCATTTTTTAAGATTTCTCTAATTTTCTTCGCTACAATAAAATTCAAGTCATTTTAGATAATTTTTTCCATTGTTTTAAAGATAAGCTTATAATTTACTTTTTAATGTGCTTAGCATTTGATTTTTTAGTTACTTAATTATTTTTGGGTATGATAGAATTGATATTTATAAGGGCAGCCGTCAATCTTCAATCTATCTATGAACCATAAACATCAAATTATGCATACCCGATTCGATTGAAATTAAATTCAATACTAAAATACTGTAAAGGATAATATATAATTTGAATGTGTAACACCAAGGAATCTAAGTTCTTAACACATTGTATGCGGGACAGGTACTAGTACGTTTTCTGAAGATTGATACTTGAGCTCAGGTCACGTACTAGTACGTGTTAGTGTAACAACATGGTTTGTTTGTGGGTACAAAAATAACGGCGGTATATACAGGAAAACGAAGCCGAATGTTCTTGTCTACTACATAGATTCTGGAAAAATTTGGACAAATAAAAACTAGTTTTTATATCAGTCAATGCGGAACTACAAAAGGGGAAGGTTGATTTAAAAAAATCAATTTAGATTTAAAATTTATTTATCCTGGCGAAAATAGAGTGAATTTTACCGTGTACCTCTTCATGGAGGAAAATGCTTTGTACTTTACCACACTGTAAAACATTATTAGTTTTATTATTGCTCTTTTTATTTTTTATAATGTAAAAATGTTTATATATAACATAATTCGAAAAAAAAATTAAAACTATATACTGCTGTTTCTATTTGATTTTTCATATTTACGATACTATAAATTTATCCACTAAAAATATATATTTTTTGTTTACAAAAACTTAATGGTTGTTATTTATATATTTGTTTATATATTTCAATATAAAATACGAAAACTTGGTTAAAAAATTAAATAATTTTCGATCTATTGAGATTTAACTGAATAACTAAATTTAAGCTGAAAACGCACGCTCCCGGTACAATTCCCCTGCGAAATGTACCCTCACACAATGTGTCAATGATCTTATGATACCATGGGGCTACATTAGCAGGAATTACAAAGGTAGGTTCATTACCTAATAAAAGGAGCAGCCTTAAGTAAGGATATTAAAAAGCCTCGAATTTACAATCTATCATAATTTGATACTTAAAAATACCCTTTTCTATGAACCATAAACATCAAATTATGCATACGCGATTCGATTGAAATTAAATTCAAATTATTTTCCTTCCGAATCAGTTGGTCACAATGATTGGCTAGAACAGAATGGGTGGAGATGAAATCA
Source organism: Argiope trifasciata (assembly GCA_026543055.1). Taxonomy (NCBI): domain Eukaryota; kingdom Metazoa; phylum Arthropoda; class Arachnida; order Araneae; family Araneidae; genus Argiope; species Argiope trifasciata. Next base: position 1,750,236 of record JAPMOQ010032104.1, read on the forward strand.
GATATTTTCTCTTTATGTGAAATTATAATTTATTTAACAGGAATGCCTAATTTTAAGTACCAAATATTAAATCAATTTGTTGGAATTTTTAATTTAGTTTTTTCAATTATTAAATAATTATAACATTGTGCAAATTATTCTATTTCAGCTGTTTGCTGCATCCTTTCCATTAGCACCAGCTCTTGCCTTAATTTTCAATCTCATCGATTTTAGGATAGACTCTCGCAGGTTGTTGTGGTGGAATCGGAGGCCAACACCTTACAGGGATAACGATATCGGTAATTAGGATCTTAATACATTATTTCGGGAATTCAATTTCACTGTGAATAAACTTTATTTTTAAAACTGAAATTAGTCATTATTTTTAAAATTAAAACTAAAATGGACATCTGTAAATAAGTCAACATTTAACGGGAAAACACTTTCAAAATGCTTATTTTGATATAAAGTCACTTTATAATAACCGGCTATGGCAACCAGCTGGTTCGCCAGGAGTAATGCATTTTTAAATTTTCGATTAAATGCTTACGTACCTTGCTCTCTTTATAACTGTTCAGCGAAATATATTCAAACTTCGATAGTTACTTAACCTATATTATTATAGAAGCCTTATACCATAACATTATGCTTCCATTAAAACGTGCTGAACATCACACTTTCATCGGTTTAATTTGTAATAAGAATTAATTTAATCATTCAGTTTGAGTTTTTGTCAAAGAAAGGGCAAAGCGCTGATACACTCTTACCGTGCTTTTGCAGTTTAAATTCTACTAATATTTTGTGAGAGAGCAATTGTTGGAAAATATGGTTATAATTTTTTTTTGAAAACATTACATTAAAAATAGAAAATTAATTTATAGGTTAAAAAATTTAAGAGGATTTAAAAAACAGTTTTGTGCTGAAATATTTTCAGAAGCTATCGCAGAAAAATTCCAAATATTAGCTTAATTTTTAATTAATTAAAATTTTTAAAGAAAAATATGTCTATAAATACTTGTTCATTCACTAAAGTAAATATATACATATCAAGTGTGGTTGCTCTAGATCATATGGTCTGGTGTGTAGAGCACTTACACACACACACACACTCATATTCATATACTCACACATATTCATTTGATTATCAGCCTTGGAGAAATTCCAAGCATTAATTGGCCTGAAATTGATATTTTCTTTAACATGGTAGACGGAAAGATCTAAAAGAGCCCGTTTTAATAATAATATTCATTTTTTTATAAATCAATTAGTTTTAATGATTGATTTAGAAAACTGATTGATGTAATAACTTTTGTTTAAAATATATGCAAAAATATTGGTAAAAAATATGGTTAAAATATTTATTTAAAAATTCGTTAAAATAGAAACTTAAGCTATATACTAAAACACTGGTATCAATAGATTGCTAATTGTTTTTTCCTTAACTTGATGTAAAAATTATGTTTGTGCTATAATATTTCCAAATGTTATGGCTAAAAAACGTCGAAATTTCGGTTAATTTTTAATTAATTCAAATTCTAACAAAAAATTCTAAATAAAGTCTCCGATTTGCACCTTCCCGGTGTCCAAGGCATACACATGCCAAATTTGATAGCTCTAGGTAGAAGTATCTGGCCTGTAGGGCGCCAACACACACACACACACACACACACACACACACACACACACATTGAGCTTTATTATAAGTAGATTGCAGAAAAGTGCGCTTCCAACGCCTTTCTAAAATTAATTTATAATTAATGTAGTATGATATGATGTGATAACGTGAAGTTTTGCATGACAAATTATACATACTTAAATAGAATGTGCTATAGGTAACCCTAAATCCTTAATGTATTAAATTGTTCCGGGTTAGTAACGTCAAGCTCAGAATAGAATTAAGGATCTGGAATCTTAAATAATAGAGGGTATTAAAATAATTAATCTTCTGATTTCTGCACATTCTTGTATACTTGAATTTTATTGTAAACTTGATATTTTCAATCATCAGATTGAGCGAATGAGAACTCTTTAACTAGTAAAGTATACTAAAGCAAACCTACACTTTTTTTAAGTGTAGATTTTAGAATATGATAAATATTTTAACTTTTAAAATCTGAATTAAAAGTAGAAGTGTAGTTATAAAAAAGAAGCTCCCACTAGAACTAGCTTCCTGTTCAAAATCCTTTTTGTCTGGAGGAAAGGATGTTATGGAGATGTCCTGTTTAGTAAGGGCGCGGCTTTTACTCTGATCGTAGATAGCACATATCTCTCTGAGAAATCTTTAGCTCTTCCTTGTTTTCTGAATGAATGCTTTCACTTCTGCAGTTTCACTTTCCTTCCTTCTCTGCTTCCTTAGTTTAATATTCCTTTTGAAAAGTGAAAGTTTCATGATCTTTAGAACTATTGCTATTATTAAAAGTTAGTATTCCAGATTTCTTCTCTTTTTCCATTTTGTGAGAAAAAGCGTCGACAGCAGATAAGCATTTTATTTAAACTTATTTTCAAAACTAAAATTTAAAAAATTACTGAACTACAGTTGTCAACCATGATTTTTATCTCTACTCAAAGATCAATGTATGTGTAACAGCGCTTTATAGGCCAGACCGTTTGATTTAGGGCTAACAAATTTCATTCAGATATATTTTAGAATGTGAAAAAGTGCACTTCAGTACGACTTTTTTCGAAATTTTTATTTAAAAAATAGGCTATCCTTTAATGTTTTTTTGCAGTAACTCCGAAAATATTCCGGCACACACAAGAAAAATTTTACACTGTTTCAATTTTATCTTTTCAACGATACCAACTTAGTTGCTGTAAAATACCTTTATTTAGATTTAATTAATTTTTTAACATATTTTTAAGGATATTTTATAGCAATATTTCCATTATTGTGAATGAAATCAGAATCGCTTTCATTGTTTTATCAAACAATTCATCGCTTGATTTTCATCGATACTTTAATTCTAAAGAAGAAGACTTCGCCTTATTATCTGTATACGACTAAGAAAAGAGGCAAATAAAAAAGTGAAATTACCATCTATCGCGAAATTTAAAAGATAGAGGAACCGAATATATACGTTTTGGAACTGTCTTCATTAAAAAGGTTCACGTACACAGTAAGCAGAATTTAAATAAGACTGCAATCATAGACCTGGAGTTATATCCAAATCCATCTGAAGCGAAATATAACCAATATTTTCGGCGAACAATTTGTCATCTCAGGCTACTAGTCTGCAATATTGTTATAACATGATATCAATATTGTAAAGTGCAACATATTACTAGGTTACATTGTTACAGTATTGTAGAGAGAAAAAACATCTCTTCTTGAGTTGGATTTGTACTTTCTACTATCGTCCTTCCTTCCTTCTTTCGTCTAATGCAGTGATTCCCAAAGTGGTCTATATCGACCCCTAGGGGTCTATGACAACCTGCAAGGGGTCTACGTCAGCGAAAAAAAAATTTGGGGGTCCATGAAATGAAAATGGGGATCCACGATAGTAAATCTCAACACATACACTGAAAGTAGTTTAACGCTGTTACTAATCCCTTAACGAATAAAAGAAACAGACTGGACATCATTAGCCGAGGAGATTTAAGATTAACCCTTACAAAATTGACGCCAAATGTTGATAATTTATTGTTAAAGCATCAGGCTCATCCTTCTCATTAAAAATATTGACTTTTTGCTTATGTTAGTTTATTTTATGTTTATTTCCTGTTACATAGATTTGACATAACAGATACGAAATTTTATTTTGAGTAGTATAAATTTAAATTCAATTAATAAATGTATAAATTAACATGTGTTTTTACTCTAAGTTTTTAACAGTAAACTTCACTACAGTTAGAAATTTACAGGAAATCAATATCAGGTAAGTAGGGGGTCTATACAATACTGAAAAACATGACAAGGGGTCTACGACACAAAAAAGTTTGGGAAACTCTGGTCTAATGTTATCTATTTATCCTATTGTAAAAGCAAAACATACTCATGTATGTTATCTGGGAAGCTCCCCTGTGAGACTGGTGCCAGAGGACACCATATTTCTCGTAATTTTTTTAGTTTTGATATGTTTTGTAAGAAGTTTACCTGGATTAAGTTGTTTTAAAGACCTTAAATTTCCTTATTTGGTCATTTTAGGAATTTGGTTCAACATCATAGATTTCATCAACGTGTGTGGAGTCATAAGTAATGCATTTCTCATAGCCTTCAACTCGAAACTGGGGCGAGATAGATCTTATGAGATTAAATTTGCTATCATTATTGGATTCGAGGTACTAATTTTGCCTTCTTTTTTAAATAATTTTTGCAAAAATTTTGAAATAAGTTTTATTTTATGCTATCAATAGTTTAGAAATGATCAAATTTAGTACAAATTTAGAAGAAAAAAATTATATTTATTGTTATTTGACTGAAAACTTATTAAATTTTTATATCTATTTCAGACAATAATTTAATCAATTCGGAATTAGTATTTTAATGAAATGTATGCCTTTACCAATTATTTATGAGTTTTTTAAAAGTTTTATTTTTTCTGGTATTTAGTAAAGAAATAAAATTTTAGAAATATTAAATGATTTCGGCTGCAATTTTAATAATACTTTTATTAGCTGAACTTTTTTTAAGAAGCTTAATTTTTTTACTATTTTAATTATAATGTCTCGATTTTTTTTTACTATTGAACGTCATATATTGTATACGAACAATGAAAATGTAAAGTGTAAAAACCAAATGTATCCCAAAGTCTTAACCCTTTGCACTCGAGGGCTCCGGAGCGGGGCCATTTGAAATTGGTCTTCGAACTCGAGGGCTCCACTACGGAGAAAATGCAAATAATTTTCAGTTTTTAAAGAAACAACTTCTATTATTGTTTAAAAACTGGAAATTATTTGCATTGTCTCCATAGCGGAGCCCTCGAGTTCGAAGACCAATTTTAAATTGCTCCGCTCCGGAGCCCTCGAGTGCAAAGGGTTAATAGTTTTTAAGTTATAGCTTTTACTATAGTGTCACTTAATTGCTATTAGGTTTCATTAAACAAACAATTTTTCATGCTACATTCTTAGGTCAATAGGAGAACTGAATGAGGTTCCATCTCTTTGCAAGTATTCAGTTGAAATTATGCTGTTATTAAACCATTTGCGGAGACATGTTCTGACAAGTCATCTGAAGCGTTATTTTTTTCAAGCATGCAATCATTATAATGAAAGTTCTAGCAAGAAATTCAAATGATGATATATTCGGAGACCTAGGAAGACAAGCAGATTATTATGAATATCATACAACTGTGCCTGACAATTCCGCTGTGTCGGAATCGCCAATCTTGGGTTTCTCTTCTATCAAATCTAAAAAACTTCAGATTACCAAGAATCTTAATTTTTAAAATATGATAAAAATCAGATTTTAAAATTTGAACAATTCCTTATTGGTATCTGATCTATTTGATTACTCTTGCGGTTCCTTATACTATTACTTTTGGATATATTTAGCACAGACAATGTATTTCTGCTGCGAAATCATAATTATTTTCTTTCTATTTACAGCATTTTATATTTTTAATGAAATTTATTATATCACTGCTAATACCGGATGTGCCAACTTGGGTTAAGAATTCTCAAAAGAAGGTAAATTAACTCTATTCTTAATATCTTTTTAATGATAATAAAAAAAAATTTGAACATTCGTTTACTTTATAAAAGAACTATGTAGATTGATTCTAAAAGTATGGAACTAACTTTAATTATAAGCATATAGAAACAAATAATTTTTACAAATTAATTGGAAAAACAGAAACAAGCAATGCAAACGCAAATCTTGATTGCGCCAAAATTCTGTTGACTATTGAATCAGTTAATGTTAAATAAGATGGATATCAATAGCTGATTTTTCAATACTTAAAGAAAAGACTTCCGACATAAAGCTAACTCCCTTGTTAGTGCTGTAATTGTATTGCTGTTCAATTTTAAATTTGTATTTCTGTAATCCTTTGTTATACATTTTATCTTTTTTATTATTTACTTTACTTAATTTACTAGCAAAGTATGTCTCTTAATAAACCACCTTTGTAATAGCATTTTTTTAAACATAAAATGACTTATATATACCTGGTCAACCTATACTTAAAGTTTCAATTTTGCTTTTAGAATGAAGCGGCAATTCATCAAAGGATTCATACATTTGTTATTTTTATATACCATAAATATTTAAAATATTTAAGATCGTAACACCATGGCATACACACTAGAGAATGTAGAAACATATATGCAGTTGACTTTTAGTTTATATTAATTCCTTCTTCAAATTAATGGTAATAACTCTGCTACTGAATTGCAAGCTTCAATATTCGAATCCTGAATTCAACTAAAATCTGTCTTATATGTCGACATCCTTCCACTGGTGTGGCATTAAACGTGTGGAGATGCGGAATTTCGTCACATTTTTAGAGGATGAGATGCGTTCCTAAATAGCTGTCGTGTTGTTTCAGTGCAAAAAATTATTAAAAACTTACAACTAAACTAAACTCTACATTAATTCTAAATACAAGGTGGCCAGAAATAAAACACCCCTACTCTGACCTCCATGGATATCGAACTACTCAGTGTAAAGGCTCAAAATTTTGTACACATACTATTCAAAATATGGGGAAACGGATTTCACGAAAAAAAAATTAGTTCCTGAAATCACCGATAGGTGGCGCTGCACAACTGGAACTATGATCAAAAGACACAAATAATAATAAAAATTAAAATGTTTATGCGGAATGGAATGCTTCCATGCTTCCTTTTTAATTTTTCTGCCCCTTATGGAAAATAAAAATAGTAAAGAAGCTAGAACTCCCGTTGTAACTGCAATTTCATACTGTAACCAGAAAAATTTGCATAAAGCATGGTTAGAAGCCATGTTCTGGGTATAAAAGAAGTTAAAAGGTGGGGAATGTCATTCTTATTAGTGATGGCTGTCACGCTGCCAGAACGCGCTTTGCTTGTGAAGTTGTTTTACGAGAATAAAGGAAATGCTCCAGCAGCACTTCGAGAGTTTCGCCGACTTAAGGATTTGCGTAAGGGACCATTGCTTCCACAAGCTCTCAGGAGAATGATCGCTCGATTCGAGGAAACTGGACATCTTGGAGTTCAGCCTGGTCGAGGACGCAAACCGGTTCGTTCAGATGTCGTTGAAGATGTTGCCACCGGTATTGTTGAACAGTCAATGGATAATGTTTTAGGCTGCAGTAGTGCACGTGCAGTGTCACGACACTTGGGTGTTCCCTATAGCACAGTGTGGAACGTACTCAGAAAAATGGTGCATTGTTTCCCGTACAAAATCCGCCCTAATCAACAATTGCTGGCCACAGACAGGGAGATGCGACTGACCTTTGCATTGACATTTCTTGCTAGAGTTGAAGTGGATGCATCGTGGCCGTGGCAGATTCTGTGGAGCGATGAGGCCCATTTCCACCTCAGTGGAACAGTGAACACCCATAACTGTCGCATATGGGACACGACAAACCCCCGTACCTTCCAAGAGATTCCACTCCACTCACCGAAAGTTACAGTCTGGTGTGGATTCACAGCCACATTCATCCTTGGACCGTTCTTTTTCGAAGAGGTTACTTCCAATGGCCTTGAGACATGTACCGTGACGGCCAACAGGTACAAAAGGATGCTCGAAACATTTGTTGTACCCCATTTGCAGCAGCGCCAATGCCTTGACACCATTACTTTTATGCAAGATGGAGCACCTCCACACATTGGACTCCCTGTGCAACAGTTTCTTCGCCAACATTTCACCACTGACAGAATAATCAGTCGCGCGTTTCCGACAACTTGGCCATCTCGTTCACCGGATCTTAATCCGTGTGATTTTTGGCTTTGGGGACACTTAAAAAACCTTGTTTATCGAGAACGTCTGATAACCTTGGCAGATTTGAAAGAGAGTATCAGTCTGCATGTGAGAAGCATCTCAGATGACCAGTTACGATCCGCAGTTGAACAAGCTGTCCACAGACTTCACATTTTACATCTTCAGGAAGGGAACCATATTGAGCAGCATTCCCTGCATCGATAACGTCCTTGTTTCATGTATGCTTGGTACTTTCAAATAAAATGTGTTTAAAACGTGTTTTTGTGTCTTTTCAGCATACGTCCAGTGGTACAGCGCCACCTATCGGTGATTTCTGGAACTAAATTTTTTTTCGTGAAATCCGTTTCCCCATTTTTTGAATAGTATGTCCACAAATTTTCAAGCCTTTACACTGAGTAGTTCGATATCCAGGGAGGTCAGAGTAGGGGTGTTTTATTTCTGGCCACCCGGTATAAAACCATATGTACTAACACTATTGGAACGCATAAATATCATTCTCTTCAAGTTGGTTAGTCTCCGATTTATTAATACCATATAGAAGATTATAATGCCTTAATGTATGTATTTTCTGTAAATGATAGCAATTTTGCTTTTATATATCGGAAAGGAAACAATATATTGATAGGTGCAGTAAACAAAACTTAAACAATATAACTCCAGTGTCTCAAACATGTGGTAAAATGTTCTCATGTTAGTGTTCAGTATTCATAATGAAGTTTACTATTGTAATATATATATATATATAATATATATAATATCGCAACAATATTATAGTAATATAAAGGTACCATATATAAACGTTTAGCAACGGAGACGCTTAATACGAGGGTTGTTTTTTTTTTCAACCTCCGATCGCACATTATGAAGGCCAGGCGTGCGGCAGGTAGCGGGTGTGCGCATTAGGCGACTACGCATCTTCCCCTCCACATGCTCTGTCAATGGCAATTCCAACACGCCATTTCTTGCTCAGCTGCAGTCACGTAAACATGGCTATCTCTATTAATTCTCCCGCGAATTGTGAATAATGAAGTGTTATTCGCTTTTTGCAGACAGAAGGGAATAGAGCAGCGGAAATTCATCGAAGAATGAGTCGAGTGCATGGGGACAACATTATGAGTGATGGTGTTGTTCGTGAATGTTGTCGAAAGGCATGGTATGGTACGACGTCTGGAATTGTTCTGATCCATGACAATGCTCGTCCTCACAGCACTCGTGTAACAGAACGGCTCCTTCAGCAGTTTCGCTGGGACATTTTAGAATACCCACCATATAGTCCTGACCTAGGGCCGAGTGACTTTCATCTTTTCTTTGAACGGTAGAAGTGGCTTGGGGTTCCAAACTGACGAGGAGCTCAAAGAAGCTGCCACAACTCATTTCAAATCATTAGCGGCACCATTTTATGAATAGGGTATTGCAAAGCTTGTTGATAGACAGGACTAATGCCTTAATGGTCAAGGTGACTATGTAGAGAAGTAACCTTTATTGTGCCTTACTTTTGGTAATAAAATCATTTTTTTATATTCACCCGTCTTTTATTTATAGCCTATCGGAGGTTGAAAAAAAATAGCACTCGTATTTTTTGCCTGTCTATCTGTCACAAGAACAAGACAACACGTTTACTTTCCAGTCATTGCGTTTTAGAAATTAATCTTGAATGTTCTATTTTGGAAAGTAAGTTTTAATTCTATTCGTCATTAAGAACATCAGGTAATTGTCACAGAAAATGACTTCGAAGTTATTTTTACAGCTAGCAAATTTTAACTAGTTTTTCTTGTTACAGAACTACAAATATTGGACACATAAATATCAAGACATCAGACTCGAAGTCATTGTGTAAAAAAAAAAAAAATGTAATTTTTGAAGTATACTTCCTTATTACTCAATTTAATTTTTTACTATGCCTCTGAAAACAGTGGTTATATATTAATCCTTGCATGTATGTACATATATTTCAATCAATATTCCGATTTGAGTTTAGACACACACTGTGAACTCCGAAATTCAATTCTTACTCAGTTTCAGAAAAATGACCTATTTTACCTCCTAATATTTTGGCTGTAATATGTACTCCATTTCTTTTCTGCATATTTTTACTGCACTCTGTACTAAATTGGGAATTGCTTCTATTCTCATCTTATCGTTATTTTTTGCAGGATCGATATTTAGTATCGTACCTATTAAAGAAACTGAATCCAGATGTCAATAGTGAAATTATTCAAACATCTGAAGAGTGTACAATGTTGGAAAATTCCCAAAATGGAGACGTTCAACTGAATGTATTGGAGAATAAGGGATGCAGACAGTCGAATTCACGTTGGAGTTATTAAATCCCTTTAAACAACTATATTCTTAACTATTGTGCTTGATCTACCTCTTCAGAATTTATAATTTAAAATATTAAAAAATTCTGAATTGTAAATTCTAAATATAAAAGTCGCTTATAGATTAAGTGCTCTTACTGATGTAAATGTGAAATTCGATATTCTAAAATTAGTGGTCAAAATTTCACTTTCTTTCAATAGTTTTATAGAGCGATGAAAAAGATATTTAACTTTAAAGGTACTGATATTATTTTAATATTCTGGATATATTTTTTACCATGAAATTAAGAGATATTTGTAAATAATTGCAATAACAAAGCAGTCGTTTGAAAAAAAAATTGAGTTTTGATGTAAAGAGACTGCCACTTGTAAATTATGGAGAAATATTTGTATGATTAATGAGGAATATTATTTAAATCTGATTAATAAAATGTTTATAGAAATGTAAAAAATATTACAAAAGAAAATTTTTAAAAAATTTTTAGAAATATTTTAATTAAGTTTAAAAAAATTTTGAAGTCATTTTAAGGAATTAGAATGCAGATGATATATTTAGTGCTTTACACGCAATTTTAAAATATTCTTTCTTCATGAACGGATCATAGTCTAAAAGTTATTGAATCAAGTAATAACTTCCTGTTCAAGTTCACTATTTAGAATCTGATTCCATTCGACAAAGTTCGATAAAATTTTTGAATTTAGTGTTAGGAAACAAAGCTATTTTGATTTTTGAAAAGAAAGAGAAAAAAAAACATAAATGAATTCGTAACAGAATCGTTTTTTTAAAAATAAATATCGAAACTAATTTATATTTTTACGGTATTCGACGAAGGTTAAATTTAACTACTTATAAATTCTTGAAACTCGCACATTAGTGAAAAATTTATATCTAAAACATTTTTGCTAAGATTTTGAATACATTCCATGCTTCTCAGGCCATTTAAACTTTTAATATTAAATGTAAATATGTAATGTCTTTTAATATAAAAATTGCTTTCATTTCATTTTAATTTTACAACCTTTACAGGTAACTATTAAATAAAGCAGTTTTTTTAAAAAATCAAAACCGAATTTGTAATTTGCTCCATATTTATTCTTAATTTTCATTAAATGTTTTTGTATAAATTTTTATGTATTTTTTTTTTACTTAATATGTATAAAAAAAATTGAAATGTCACTGTTAATGCTTTGCACATTATGTATATATATATGTGTGTGTGTGTGTATGAATGTATATAGTTTTAGCTCTTTTCGTATAATTTTTAAGCATGTTGATATTACTTACAATAAGATACTTTGGCAAGAAATTCAATTGCAAGTTATAAATATAATACGAAGCATATCATTCACCTTGCGAAAAAATTTTCTCTTGATAAAAATTAATATTAAAAAAAGAAAAACCTACTAAAAATAGTTATTTAGCATGTATTAAAATAATTCTAATCCTCAGACAGAAAGGAACGTTTTAATACAGTGAAAAATTTATTATTCTTATATTTATGGGAAAAAGAAGTACTGAAGTAATGACAGTACTGAATTTTTTTTTCTGTAATATTCATCCTTATGAATTCAGCTGGCTAGATTATTTCAAAAATAAAAATTGACATAAAAAAGCTTTAGTTATTGATAAAAAAATCTATGTATTTTCGAAAATGTATTCAGGTTCATGTTTTAATGTTTTTAAAATAGTTCATCTAAATTCACACCTTTAATTAATTTTTTAAATGGCGGATTTCGTAAATTTTGCGACCCTATATAGTTCAGATTATGAAATTTCTCTTTTAAAATATTAGTCAATTTAGTTTCACATTTCAACAATGATTTATTTTAAATTAAGTTCATTTTTATTTTAGTGAATAACAGAAAATGTATACTTTTATTTACTTTTTTAATTACTAAGACTTGTGAATGCGAAACATTTGGTTTTATAAACAAATTTATCTAAGTAAACTTTCAATTTATATAAACGTTTTTTTTTTTCAATTTATAAAACAACTACAGAATTGAATTAATTCAAAACAATTATATCAATTCAATAAAACAACAAATTTATTCAATTTTTATGCGGTCTACAATAATTAAATGAATATAATGAAACTGATAGGAAGTTACTAATTGTCCTTGAAAAAATTATTCTTAATATCAAGATTTTATAATTAATTGAAAATCTATTTTTTACAAAGCTTATTTGACAAATAAGCTTGTAATGCCTTTTTATAAATCTGCCTACTGCGGTAACAGGTTATTATCTAGTCTACCTAAAGGGATAGCCGCCGCTTCCTGTAGTAAAAGGATTCTTGTAATTATCACATGAATTAAAGATATTTTAGAAATATTAAAAAACTGGTTTAATAATTTCTTTTCCTGGAGGAAATTATGAATTGGAAAATAACATATATTTATATTTTTTAAATGTAACTAAAGATTTTTTTATTTAAAAAAGACAAAATAACTAGTAGATTAAAACAAAATATTTTGAATAAGCATTGCTATATTTTATAATGTTATCGATTAATTACATTTTAAAACAAATTAATAAGGAAGTTTATCTTACTGGATAGAAAATGTATTTGACAAGAATTGAGAACTATTATGTATCTATTATTATTCATCTAGTAAATGATTTGCCATTTTTGATAATATATATTTTTTCGTAATTTACAGAAAACTTTAGCAATACATACATTTTGCTAACTGCAGCTTGCAACATAAAACATCTATGCTATTTATATCATCTCAATGTTTTGATTCCAATACATATTTTCATTTTTTAATATTGTAACATTTAGAATGCATTTTTAAAATACTTTTTTTTTTTTTTTGTAAAACAACAAACTGTGTTCAAGTTGAAAAATAAAATAAAATATGCAAAACAAATGTTTTGTCATTTTCATGAGAGTCTTTTCCATCACATAATAAATTCATAGTTTATTTATTTAAAAAAAGAAAAAAAAATTAAAGTAATATAAAAGTGCATGTTGAGAAATCACACATTATTGCTGAATGTTTGTAAAATCGGTAAGTGAAGTTTATGTTTGAAAAAACAAAGTATTAAAAGCACATTTTTATTTATATATTAAAAAGTAAACATTAATACTTTCGTGAAAACATGGATACCAAAAAACTACTAGAAATGCATAGCTACGGATAGAAGTATCCTAAGAAAATTTGGAATCTTAAGAGTTTTATAAATTTTAATAAAAGCAGAATTTTTTTAATAATATTTGTCCAAGTTTTATTTTCTTATCATACTGTTTCCAAAAATTACAATTGTTTTGATGTCCACACTTTTGATAAAACCACTTCTACTTTAATACACTTATAAGGTTTATTGTAGAAATGTTATTAATTTTTACTCTAAAATATTTTAGCATATATTATTAAAAGTAAAAATCGATCCCCACCCTTCTCAAATTTGATAACAAATGGTACAACACAGTGGCGGTTTTTAGTAATACGAGGTCACATAATGATATATTTTGAGATCCCTTCAGAGTAAACTCTACCGTTGGCAAAAAAGTAGCAAAATAAACTTATATCAGTTTTTACTTTCTCTTAAAAATTTATTTTGTGATATAGTTATGTAATGAAAGGCAATACCTAATGCATTTATAGCTTTTATTTGTATAGATATTATGCTTTTTATTGACCCATTTTATATAATAAATAATATTGTTACGGATTTCCTATCCTAATCCGTCGGGTTGGTTCACCTGTATAGTGGGTGTGTACGGGTTGAGAAGATGAACACACTATGATCCAACAGTCCTCAGTTCAAGACCTCTCTACTTAGGTCTACTCGGTCGACCACGGCCGTACTTCGTTCAACTTCCAAAATCTCTCAGTTCAGGTCTTCTCGATTCAACTCCGTCGCTCTTCTTGTCTTCTCCCTCTGGATGATTTGTTATCTAACGTCGATTCCCCACTACTCAACTTCGATTTCGATGACATGCTTGTCCGGGCACCTATCCTCGGTGGAGGATTATCCCTTGATGACTGTGACTGATAGAGCACTGCCTATTGGTAGTATGCCACGAGATAGGAAAAAATTCTGTAGAGAATTTGGGCTCGTTAGCACGAAGGATTATGGTGAAGCTACGAATGTGAGTGGTTAAGCAATGATGGGAAATTGTAGATCGTAATGCTATTGGTTGTTACTATTGAAGGGTATGAGTGAGCATGCCGCCGCGAGTAAGCAGGTCAGGTTCGCCCATCGGCTGATGTAGGGGATTTATGAACAGCTTTTAATTTCAGAATTAGATTTGGAAAGGGAAAGGCTTATTTGTAGGAGGATATTTTGGGGCCTTTTAAGTGCCGGGTTTGGTTCGTATTTAGGAATTTGATTAATTGCCTTGTTATCGATGTTGTCAAGATTTTTGAAAAAGTTTGTCGATAGTTTTACAATGAATTTCTTCAGCGAGGGGTAATCGATCGCTTTATATATTTCAGTGTTAGAGAAATAACTTGGAGCTTTACAGATGCTTTTAATCATTTGGTTTTGCTGTTGATTAATTAGTTTAAAGCTACTTTTGGCGGCGTAGCCCTAGACTGGACAGGCATATGTTAATACTGGACGCAAATAGGCTGTGTGAATAAAGTAATTTATCTTCCCTAGTCTTTTTTGAGTTCCTTGATATTAGGGGGGTAAAATTTACGCGCGAGATCTCAGAGCTTGTTTTTCGTATAAAGGAAGTGAGGTTTCCAGGTCTATTTCCTGTCAAGAATTACGCCAAGGTATTTACAATTCTGAAACCACGAGATAAATTCGTTTTTTAATTTTAGTTGGGGGTAGGATATATTATTAGGTGCCTTGTGGAAGATAATTGCTTCTGTTCTGGCTACATTGATTGCGATTTTCCACTTTGAGAACCAACCTTCAAGTTTAGCCTGGTGCCTATTTAAAGCTATTTGGATATAGTTGGGGTTTTTGTTTTTAGCGAGGATGGCAGTATCCTCAGCGAAAATACATGGCATCGTGGTGAACTGTTTCGGAATATCATTTATAAAGAGTGAGAACAGTACTGGGCCAATTTTGGACCCCTGTTAAAATATTTTTCTCGGAGGAAAGTTCATTCTTAACTCTGACTTTAAATTTTCTATTCATTAAATAAGAGTAGATGATTTGTATAAGGAAATTGGGTATGCTGTAATTAATTAATTTATATAATAATTCGTGTTGCCAAACTCTATCGAAGGCTTTTTAGACGTCTAGGAATACAGCCGCGACTTTTTGTTTGTTTTGAAATGATTTTTTGACATAATCAGTAACACGATATAAATGATGCGTAATTGAAAGATTTTTTCTGAACCTGAATTGTTCTGGTATAAGGATGTTATTGTTATGAAGAAAATTATTCAACCTTTTGAGTATTATTTGTTCTGTAAGTTTACTTATTGAGGGGAGAAGAGAGATAGGTCTATAGTTTGTCGGGTCGGTTGGGTCTTTGCCGGGTTTGTGAATGGGCATGACTGTAGCGGCTTTCCATCTTTGTGGAAAGTAACCAATAATTAATATTTTTTAGATTAGGACAGTAATTTCAAAAATATTATTTGGTAGATGTTTAAGCATTTTATTGTTGATGCCATCCTGACAGGGGGATTTTTTGCTTAGTTGAAATAGTTCCATTCTTATATCAAGATTATTTATGCAAATCCTGGAGAACATGTTATGCTCGTAAATAGGTAAGAGAGGCGATGAGAAAGTATTCTGAAAGCTTAAGAAAAGAATTTGCAGACTCAGCGTTTAGATTCCACAAGAATTTTACTTAACACTTTACTTTTTCATTAACACTGAAATCGGTGAATTAACACTTGTTCTTTGAAGAAAAAGTTTGAAGAAAAAGAAAATTCTGTGAATCAGTCAGAAGGGGGAACTTGAACAATTAATTTTACCTTAGGCTTAGCACTATGATACACGTCCAAGTGGATTTTGAGGCTCCTACATACCTCGGAGCACAAGGCGACCGCCTGTGCGGAAATCCGCCACTGGCACAACTTGTGTTGAATTAAAATCAATCAATTAATTTAGAAAGTCTGAAAAAAAAAGATTAATATATTGTGTTCACCCTGAGATTAGTATGTAAAATAGAAAACGAGTGAAAATTAGCCACAGATTTCAATCTTTATAACATGTAGCAAGTAAAATAGAGAATAAAAATAATAAAAGAGAAAAACGAAATTAGCTGTTACAAATTTCAAGTGAGAAGAATTTTATTTTTCAATGCAAATTTCGATTACTTGGAGGTGAATACTTAAAACATAATTGGCCACACGGTACATTAAAAAACTACCCGAAAATTTTGGAAAAAAATTAGTTTGAGCTATCAAACTTTTCTGTAAGAAGATAATCATAAATTATAAACGATACAGAAGTTGAAGATTAATTCAGAATTCAAACATAAAAATTTAGAAATCATATTATATATATATTTCGTTTTTTTACTTTCTTGTTTAAATTACCGAGGTAGTATTTTATTCGTCAAAATATTCGAATTCAATATTTTAATGCATCTCCACGTTTCAGACTCCCTTGAGTTTGAAAAACATATTTTTGCATTGTCTGTCCATCTATGAACATAACTTGAAAACGCTTACAACTCGATGGATGAAATTTGGCATATAGTCTTTACAGTAAATTACTATACTATTATCAAATTCTGCATAAAATTCGGATGCTGCCTATCTGTTCAAATATAGGTTAACATGAGAACAACAAAATGAAGAGAATGAGCTGGATAAAATTTGGAACAGATTTTACATCGAAAACCTAGATTTGTATCAAATTTTGAGCCAAATATGTTAACCATCCATCTGTTGGTACTTTCATAACTTTGGAACGTGATAACTTAAAACATATGTGATTTTATAAGTACAACTGTAGTTTGTATCAAAGTTTTGTTTCAATTGGTTACAAAAAATGAATCTTCACATGCAAATCGGATTTTCGGTATTTATTAACCGTTTCTTAGGCACTAATCGACAGAAAATTCGCCAAGTATCACATGACAGATTCAGTAAAAATGCTCAATTCAAACTTATTGCATGTAGTTATTGTTTACAAAGTTCATACAAGATGTTCTCTGCTTTACCTCACCAAGATCTAATATTTTATGAGATGAAATTGGGAACAATACCTTTATTAGAGTATTCAAGAAAGTTTTAGGCAGGTCACTTCAGTTTTGTAAAGTTTAAATTATAAAGTCAATTCATTTCAAAGGATTCAAACTAATTTCTTTTTGATTCTAATAATTTCTCAATTTGATTTTTTTTTTTCCTCCTAGTGATTCAAATATTTTTAGCTTCATATTTTCATTCAACTTGCTATTTTTCTTTATCTTCTGGTTTTTTTATTAGTACTTTTTAATAGCATCACATCTTTATTATTATCTTTTTGATAATAATTTGTGATAGACTTGATATGACTAGGAAGAATATAAAATTTAAAAAGGAGCTTAAAATGGAATCAAAACAAAAAGAAATTTTCATAATCTTCATTAAGTTAGTAAATTTGGTTCCATGTGCATTTTATCGTATTCAAAATAAAAGAGTAATATTAGAAGTTTTAACATTTTATTAATGCAGCAACAGTAATAATATCTGGCGAACTTTATCTGTATCACATATCCATCTCAAAAAATCCAAGTTCTCATATAATTTTTTAAAAAATCTTTAATTACTTAGAGCAGTGAATAATTTTATTTTAAGCACTATGTAAAATTTATTAACTAGCTACATTTACTTCAAAAGTAATTAATTTTCCAGATGACATCTTTATACAAATCTCCACTATAAGAAAGAAGAGAATACTTATTTGCACAGGCCAAACTGCTCAATTTAGAACAACCAATCTTAGCATAAATATATTTTTAAATTGAACATATGCATTTCTATCTTAAATAAGTGAAATTTTCAAATTATTTGCTTCATTTAAGAACATAAAATATTGCCTTTTTAATTATACCAATTTAACTGTTATGAGAACCTTTCCTGAATTGTTATCCTTTTTTAAAAATATTCTTTCCAACTATACTTTATGGGGAAAAAAAAATGTTTTTCCTGTTTTATTGAATATTTAATAACTTGATTAGCTCCTATTATTGCAACTTAAAGAAGAGGAATTAGAAAGTAGAATCACAATACCTTGAAAAACTATGCACAATTTAGAAATCACTCAGATATTTAAATTGTTTATGGCATCAGTATGACATGAGATTTGAATCCATTATGAAAGTTCAGGCACACAATAAACAAATGTTATTATTAAAATATTTTCTTTAATGTCTATAACAATAGGATGCTGAAAAATACTTTGTTCAGGGTGTCATATATGTTGAGTTATAGAAGAGATTTAATTGAAATTTAACTTAACAAATATTCCAGGTAAACCATCCTGGACATCAATGGCAGTAAGTATATATAAAAAATAATTTACATACAGTAGTTATTATATGCTTGAAAGAAAATTGGTAACTACTGATGGATCGACAGTGTTGGAAGCATGCAATGTAAAACGCCAGTTGGCAGAAGGTTCGATGATTTTTAACAGTATGTTATACCACTATAGATACATAAAGTTAAATCAATTATATGTAAATCAAACATCTACAACTTATCAATGATTAAAAGGCAAGGTATATAATAAATGTAAATATCAATATTTTACAATATGGTAAAGGCACCCTTTTTCTTGATGCCTAGTGAATAATTCCACTCCTTAAAATGCTCATATACAAGATGGAGAGCATAAGGAATTTTCTTATCAACTTACAATCTAAAAATGTTGATCTGAAGCAAAGTAATGGAGTCAAAATTATTGATCTAGTAATAACTAGATAATACAATCTAAAAGATTATGTGCTAGTTTACTCAAACTACTGTTGTGGAGCTTGTAGAGATGGTTGAACAGTATTAAGCAAAGGACAGTAAAATAAAACATTAATTAAAACAAATAAATTGGCCAATGAATATCAATAGTTCTGAGAAATGAAAAACTCTGACAAAAAAACAAAGATTTTTTCATGTCATTTATATACATAATTAACATATAATTTATTAACTGCATTAAAAAATCAATGACTTAATAGTGATTACACCTAAAACACTATAACAAATAGATTTTTAAAAATATTGCCAGAATTAAAATGTAAAAGATTTCATGAACAAAAGTACAATAAATAAAAGCTTCAATGGTTTCTGAATATTTTTAATTGCATTCTTTTAATAATAATGTTTAAAAAAGATATAAGAAATTGTGCTACATGTTATATTGCTTTAATATTCATTGTTAATAAATTGTTATTTTATTGCCAACATGAAATTAACATTTCATAGTTAGCATATGCTTTATACAGTCCATATATCATTTTGACGACAACAAAGCTCTAATGTGAATCAAATATTTTAACTGATCAAGTAAGTATTCTACCTGACTCATTTCAAGATATTGGTCATGAATTAATATTAAGAAATATCAATTATTATGGACATTTTCTAACAATAAGTTAACCATACATTTCAAAATAACAAAATTGAAAAATATGCTTAAAGCAACCGTCATATACTGGTTTAATTTCAAGCAGAAAAAAATTGTAACAAATAGTATAAAACATCAGCTGAAACAAACAAATTGGACAGAAAAAAAAAAAAAAAAGAAAGAAAATGGATAAATGATTAGAAATTCAAGGGGAAAATTCACAAAAGCTCTAACATTTCTTAAATACAATAAAATGCAACACTTAAATGAAAAATTACATAATAACTTAGTTTTACAAAATATTTATTTAAAATGATTGTGTATAGCAGCAAATTTTTATAAAAATCATTCAACAAACAAACTGGCCTTTCCGTTATGCAGTTCATGAAATGTTATCTAATGGCAAAATAATGCAATTACAAACATTTTGTCATATATAACAAAAATAGATAACATATGAAAATAGTTATAATATATATTTTTTCTTTTATTAATAACTGATTCGTTTGAAACAAGTATGTTTTAGAAAACAATGCAACAGATTTAACTTCTTCATTGTTTAGTATTCCAAACACTCTAAAGACTAAGACTTGTGGCTAATAGTGAAATAAAATTTATTAAAAACAATGCAGCAAAGGAAGAATCAGCAAGTGAAAATAACTTGCTTTAGCAAATGTCTTTATTTCCAAATAGAACAACACAGAGCTGATCAAAATTATCTATATCTAAGACTCCTCTTTTGCAGCTGCTTCTGCTGCTTCCTGTTCTGCTTTCTTTGCATCTGGAATCCAAAGACCAGAATCAATACAACGTTGTATGTGGTAACGAGCTTCATCTTCTGGCATGGATGCTATAGTCTTCTGCAGCAATTCGATGTCTTTGGTTTCAAAACATTTCTGCAAAGACTAAAATGAAATTTATCAAAGTTAATCATTAATGCGTTTTTGGAAGAATGCACTAAAAATAATATATAGTTTCTTGGGGTATAATTGAACAAAGACATGAAGAAACATATTTATTATTTATTAGAGAGGGGGGGGAACAAACATGATTAAACTAAAATATTGTCATTTATCATTCAATTAGAGTAAATATTTGAAGGATTCCAGGCCTAGATTTTACTTTACATAGATTTTATGATAAAAACGTGCATTAATTAATAATCATAATTGGGAAAAATAGAGGTGGTGGGTCTAATGCCACTCGGCCATACCAAGTTCGAATGAGCGTAGCTCTTTTGAAATTAGGCAGAATTGTGTGCTTTTCGTTGTTAACGAGCACCATTAAGGTGAAAGTACGACTTTGCTCGAACACACACGACACAATCCTTTTTAGAGGGCGGTTGAACTCATTCATACACTCATTCATCCATCTGCAAGTCAGAATTTATATCCAAATCAGAGACCAACTCATCCTTGATTCAGTACCCCCAGAGGTATAATTTGTTATGGGAACTTGGAGGACTTTGCAGTCACGACATATTTAATATGCTCCAACTGCCATTAGTCAACACAGCGGTCTTTGGCCAAGGACAGAACTCATTACCTTTTGGTTACGAGACTGACACTCTACCAACCAAGCTAATGGTACATTTTGGTAGTGACTGACTTAACAGAAAAATTCAATTTGAACAGCCTCTAGAAATTTCTTTATAATCCAAATTGGGCATGAGCATGTGTGTAATAAAATGGCATGCTACAATTATATATATTATTTCAATCACTATAAAATATTTGATTCACTGAAGCAAATGAATTTTTAATACTACAAAAATTGTATTTTCATAAAAAAAAAATTCACATCAAAAGAATTTTGTTAATCAAACAGTAGTATTTTTATTCATGTCACTTTGATTGATCAAACACGCAAATAAAATAGTTGTATTTAAAATAAACCTTCTAAATAGGAGAAATCCTCAATGCAGATTTTAAAAATTCTTTTAGTTATCACATTAAATCATTCACATACTGTCTAATAATTAAAAAATGCATCTCATTTTAAATCTAATTAAGATTTTGATAGTGAAGGTGAAAATCTCCATTTTTTCTAAATAATTCTTACTGCAGATACGCAATCCAGCTCCTCTCCCATACCATTTAAGTCATTATCTGTATGATAATCAGAATAAAGTTTAGGTGAATTGTAAATTTATTTAATCACTTAAAAAGAGAGCCCTTCAAATGCTTTTCTTAAGAGAACAAGCGGTCTTTGAAAAATGAATATTTCAAAGGTCCAGAAAGAGAGAGACAGGGAGAAATATAACATTTCATTTTAAAAAAGAAATTTGATGTTATTATATTTTTATACATATGCATCAAAAATAACTAAGTGAATCATTTGCAAAAATGCCCAATAAAATCCATCATCACCTGTATTATATATATATATATATATATATATATATATATATATATATATATATATATATATATACTGCAAATGTAAATAAAAATTTTGCATTTTTACTATCAAGGAAAGAATATGAGCAACCCTTTTGCAAATCTGTGAAGAAAATCTTCAAAGTCATCAGTAGACCTCTTCTTTATGAGCACAATAACCCCTAATAGACCTTGGCTGCCTCAACCACGGACACTTTCCAGTACTTTCTATCCCCCACAACTTCCCTCCAATTCCTTATCCTCAGAATATTCAGGTCTCATTCCACATCATCTACTTGGAAATCTTCCTCTGACCCAGGATCCCACACAATTCTATTTTGAAGGCACTGTTCTCAAGGCTACTGCAGATATGGCTGAACTATCTTAACCTGTTGCTTCGGATAACCAGTTTTATCTTTACTTGCCTACAGAGTTTGCATATTTCAAAATTGTATCTAGTTTGCCAACATCCTCTCTCTAGTACTGGGGCAGAGATAATTCTTAGGATCTTTCTTTCAATCATGTTCAGAGAATGTTGAGTGTACAAGTTTTACTTGCATAGAGCAGAGCAGGCATAATAAGATTCTTATAAATTCTTAGTTTAATTTTTCGACTGATAAGTTTGATCTTAGTAGCTTTTTCAGTCCAAAGAAACATTAGCCATTTTTATTCTGTTCCTGCTCTGTGTTTATTACTGTCAATCATTGCGCCATTTTGTATTCATCATTATGCCTAAGTATTTGAAATGCTCGACTTTTTTTGAAGGCAGCACATTAATACACAGAGGAATAATGCAATTTATAGTTGAGGGTGGGAATTCCATAACTTTGGTTTTATCTATGTCGATAGTAAGGCCCATATTAGTGGCAGAAGTTTCCAAAGACTGAAAGGCCTCTCTCATTGCCCTTTCTGACCTAATAATATCTATATCATCTGCATAGGCCAGTAGTTGAATGGAGTTATTTCACACAATGCCATTTTGGTCTAACCCACTATCTTGGATACCTTTCTGTCATCAGCAGACAATGTAAAAAGTTTTTAATATATCATTATTTCTAATTATTATGAAATACTTGAATAAAAATTGTGAAATATTTCAAAAAGACAATAAAATTAGAATAATTTGAACTTTGGTTTTCTCTTCTTTTTTCTTTAAACTTATCAGGGTAACTAATAATTTTATTAAAAATTTCTCAAATATTAATAACACTCTTTGATGATATGCCACCCCACCCCCCTTCATTCACTACTTGTCCCAAAACAGTACGTAAATACATGGCAAAAAATGAAACCAAAACAATATTTTACTTATCTATATACTAAATTTCGTGCTATACATGTGATAATTCATCTTGGCATTACAGGCCCACTTTTCACAAAAAACTGCAACTCAATCAAAACCACATTAATTATATTAATTAGTGGTAGTTTTGAATTAACTTTTGATACAATATGTTCAAACTCTTAAAATAAATGACAGGGGAAAAAATATTCCTAAGAAATAGTTCCACCCCCATTTATTTAACAACCATAAAAAAATGTGTATACTGCATGCTTTATACATACATATTCTATTGAAAATAACATTTCATGGGTTTAATTTTTTTTTTCAATCTGGGTAATTCTCACGCCAATAAATAATTTTAATCTGTAAATACTGCATATAAGCAGTATAATTAGATGCAGATTACATTTATTTATATGAAAAACATTATTGAAACCTATATTATATATATTTAACTAAGATTTGATAACTGCAATGAATGATTTTGAATTTTACAAAGTTTGCCTTGCGTTTAATTATATGTAAATTACTCTATTAATAATTTTGATTTATTTTATGAATTTATTCTGATTTTATTTTAACTGTTTATATTTACAGTTAATTATTTATATTATGAACATTAGTATAAATTTAACCAATTATTTATTTTATAAAAATTATAATAATCTGAAACCCATGAGGGGATTTTTTTTGACAGAAATCCTACTGATATCTAACAAAATAATTTCAATTAAATAGTGGCACAGTGTTAAAAAAGTAGGAATAAAAATAACTAGATTTAATAAAATACAATTTAAGAATCATTTAACCCTATATGGACTAAAAACCCATTTAATAAAAAGCATGTCAGTTTTAATAACATATACTTTTAGAAATTCATAATAAAATTTCTAAAATTTATTTCTGATATTTTTAAATAACATATTTTAGAGGGGGAATTATTTTGGAGGAAAAATGAAATATTTAACATTCAAGATGTGTGCTTGTTTTGTAATTAAGGGAAAAATTTTATTCTAATAATGGTAAAGAGTTTACGTAAATTTGAAAATATTAATGCTAAGATATAAAATTTTGAATTATAATTAATGCTTACTTCAGGTAAAGATTCCATAACTTCTACGGGGTCAAGACCTCCTGGCCCTAATCTTTTTTGCCTTTCTTCCTACAATAAAAAAGAAATTCAAGTAAATTCTTATTGAGAGAAAAAAAAAGCATGTCAAAACAAAAAAAAATTATCTATTAAATTCATTTTTCCCATTAAACATCTATTAATGAAAATGTTAGTTGTTGCATTTAATACTTTATAAATTCCAATACTTAAGGAAAAGGAGAGAGAGAAAAATGCAGATAAAATAAAAAATTACAGCTAACATTCATTAACCAGTAATTATTAATATTAAACCAAAAACAAAAAGAGATATTTTGATTTCTAAATGATATAATTCAACAGAAGCCAACAAATTTATTAAGAATATTGGATTAAACTGAGATATTTAGAGAATTTTCAAATATACATCTATCTATATCAGTGGTGGGGAAACTTTTTTTAAGATGGGCCATTTGTAATAACTAGACCATCGTAGCGGGCCAAAGAATAATGCTTAATCGTTAAAAAATTTATGTGTTCTATAAACATATACATATATTATTACATACACTTATTATTTTAATAGTAAAAAAGCAAAAGGTAAGAAAATTATAAGCACAAAATATAAAATGAATTTAGTGTAGTTCTTGATGTGAAGTATTATCACTTTATTTTCTGGTGTCATTACTGGTTGATGGTGCATGAGAAAAATGAAATTGAGACTGTTTTATCAAAATTTCATCATAGTCCGGTTCCATTTGCAAAGCAGAAATTCTTAAAACTGATGAAAGGTGCTCATCTGTAATTCTGTTTCTTAAAGAAGTTTTCCTAAGCTTTATTGTTGAAAAGATTTGTTCGCATATATAAGATGAGCCGAACATTGTCATTATCTTCATTGCTAACTAATGCACTTGCGCGGGTGTTGGTTGAGGCAGTGGGAGTTTCGGGGATTACACAAACAATTACTCGAGTCACAGCGGGTCGTTGCAGATGACTGACTAAGTCGCTAACTAACTGATCTTAGGGGACCTCGCTTGTATTTATACCTACCTGCAAGGATTTTTCGGGATTTGGAGTTTTGCGGTTCTTTCGGAAAAACAGAACAATGAATCGAAAATGCGAGAGTATCTGGAAGTTTCGAGCGAAGAGGGGTCAGCTGTTTGGGTCGGATGAATTTGTCCAGAATACTATTGTGTTTTGAATATCCCCGCATGTAGTTTTTATGCGGGTCGTCAAATTACGAAGTAAGAATGCGTTCAAACATTCTCACGACGGCACTCTTAAACGGGCCGGATTAAACCTTTCCGCGGGCCGGACTTGGCCCGCGGGCCGTAGTTTCCCCATCCCTGATCTATATTATCTATATATAGATAATATATAGATAATATAGATAATATCTTATCTATATTATCAAAATGTAGCATATGAGCTACAAATGTATTTGAAATAAAAATAAGCATATGATATCTTAACAAGAATATTCTTATGTGATTCAAATAAGTGATTCAAGAATATATATAAGAAGTGGCAGTCACCACTTCTTATAAAATTTGCACTGCTGTTTTACTTCCAAAATACAAAAAGAGATATATAGCTGTAAACATGAAAATTTTGTTCAACTGTCATGAACTATTTGATGTGAGGGGGTGGGAATAAATGTGGCATAAAATGCTTCGATCCAATCTGCTACTTTCTAAAAATCTTCAGAAACTGGAAAAAATATTGAATAGACACTCATAAAAGTAGCAAAGAATGATTTGATTCTTTGCAAGCAAATTAATTATCTAATAATAATTCATATTTTTACAAATATTTCTTTAATTTGTTAAAACATTTTTAGAGATTTTACAAGCCATAATCACTATATTTTTCATCACAGCAAATTTTATTGCTGCGTTAATTTTTTCGTGGATAAAACTTTCAAATTTTATTTAAAATGTAGTACTTTAATTGGTATATTACAATTTCTAAGTTCATTGTAATTTTTTTTCATTGAAAAATATAATTGCAATAACTCACTTCTTCAGCTTCTTCAATGAGTTTCTGGATTCTGGCTTTGGCTCTTTCTCGAACACGCTCTTTAAATGATTCAAGTTCAGCATTGAAAGCATCTTTATATTCTACATCAGCCATTTGAATTCTGTAAATATATAAATATATATAAATAAAAAAGAATGTTTGACTATACGTCTCTTAGATGCTGCCGTACAGCTCATCCGATTCCAATAAAACTTGGACTATTTATTACTTGCACTTACTTGAAGGTTATAGGTATAATATGATTATCTAATATATAAAAACTATTTTCAGATCTATTTACCTTGGATTAACCACCAAATAACTCGCCAAGGAGATACAACAGATTCAGTTAAGATGCTATATAAGATGCAAGAAAGAAGTATGAAAGAGCAATTCTGATCAGTATTTCATTTCCACAAAGTGCATTTTATAATGACTCATTTTTACTACTCTATTAATTAATCTTTTTATTATTTCGTAGCTATTGTATATAAATGCAATGCAAGTCTTTCTCTGAGGTAATAGTTTTACTAGAGAGTGTGCGAGAAAGTTTTAGAGGAGGTAATCCTATATATTTGAAATTTTAATTAAACATATAATAAAATTTTTGTTATAATTTTTGCAGTAACTTTCGAAAATATTATAGTACAAATAATTTTGCAGTATCTTAGTTTCCAAAAAATCATCTTTTCAACTATATTACAGATTTTATGGTATAAATACACTTTCTATGTTTAATCAATTTTAAAAGAAAATATTTTAATCACATTTTCTGGCATTAAGCTTAAGAATTCTGAATGAATACTAAACGAATCACAAGATACAATAAATAGTTTCTTTCATTACCATTCTGAAAGAACACCAAGTTTTACAATTCTAAAAGAACACAAAAATCTAGTACATAATAATGAATAGTTGTTTGTGGAATAAAATAACAAATATAGAATAAAAACTATCTATGCTTCTCCTTTATATATCTACAATTTCAATTAATGCATTCATTGTCGACAGGAAAATAAATAGCATTTTCCCTATCATTCCTAATCAAACAAGATAATTATATCAAATTCCAAAAAATATTTCCAAGATTTTTCTTCCGAGGTAGCAACATATCAGGTACCAGCTAGTATATTATAAAGGATTTATATATTTCATTTGAAGCAAATTGAATTTAATACATTCACCAGCGGGTGACCAAGCTCCGCTCGGAGAAAACAGGCATCGAAGCTAACTCGAAGATTTAAATTTTCAATTGTGATTTGTCAAAACAATACATGCCATAAGAAAATTTGTGAAACCATTGGTGAAAAGATAACCGGTTAAAGTGCACCATTGTAAACTATTCTAAACAAAGTTAGAGTTTGGAAAGGGAACTATTCTATACAAAGGTAATGTAAAGGTAAAGACTGAAGTGTGTTGAAGTTCAATATTTTTGACAAATTTATTTAGAAAAACCAAACATATATACAGACATAAGAAACATATTATAAACCTATAACAGCATAAACATAAAACTTTATTAGTTCGCCATATTGGCTATAGATGGCAGCACGTTACCGCTTGAAAATTTAAGTAGCCATTATGGCGAACTAATAAAGTTTGAAAATATCCTATCTGTAACTCCGAACTGCTCGACCGTAGTGCCTCAAAACCGGCGCCAATCGATTCCTCGTGGCCAAAAACCCCAGACCCCCCAAGTTTACCGGAGTTTATTAATTCTGGGGTGATTTTCGACTTGGCAACCATTCCTCGTATTATAGTATTAGATAATGAAATTCAAAGTATTGTGGTAATTATTTTATTTTGGCACTGCTACCTGATTAATAAATTAGTAACTATTAATATTATGCAAAATATTTATCTCCTTTTTTAAACATGGATAATTTTAAACCAGACAGCACAGTAATATGGTTCTAAAATAAAATTCAATCATCATTTTTTAAAAATCTATTCAGTATTCTATTCTATTCAGTTTTTTAAAGATATATAGATTTTTTTAAATACTTATCTGCATCATTACTGGAAATCGCATTTCTTTTCATTTTAGACTTAAAGAATCACCTGTATTCTCTTAAAATATTAACAGACATTTACTGAGCAGTTATTTCGGAACTTAAATGCTTTCCTATATATTTCTAATAATCTTCTATTTTATATATTGTGTATGCATTGTTTTACTGATTGCAATTAAGAACCTATGAAGCAATCAATATGTTTATTGAAACATTGTCCATTTTTGGAGGCTCATGATTTACAAAATGCCAGAGTTTGATATAAGTGTGATAAACTGTCATTGAGCAATTCTTAAACTTCAAAACATTAAAGATAGTGCTACAAATGGCCTGGTGAGCATTATATGAAAACATTTCAACCAATAGTCATGCTATCTAATTTAACCTCCCCCCCAAATGATATTATGTGAAGGATTGCCTGTTTGGGTTATTATACACTGATTTCTTGAATCTAAACTAATTTACCAAAACTACTATAATTGCTCAGATGTTTGTTAATATATGGCATGCATAAAACACCCTGTAGGTGGGGGGTGTTAGTGTTAATGGTAGAGACAGTGATCATTTCAATATTTAGTCCCAAATTTTATTCACAGTGACACAGAACAAAAGTAAAATAAATAATACAAAAAAAAATTGCAAGCACTCTAAAAAATCACCATTCTAGTCTTCAGCCTCGGGCATCTCTCTCATCACCCCCTCCCAACCTATATTAGGAGAACAGGATTGCTAGAAATGGTGAGAGGGATAGCCAAAATTGGCATGCCTTATAGCATGAACTAAATTGCTCAGATATACTGCATGCAACCAATATAATCTCTTATTCAGATCTATTAATTTTAAATCTGAAAATTTATGATGACATTTTTTTGCCTGGATCTTCTTCAGGTCTTTGTAATACATAATATGTCCTAGAATTCTCATATGCCTTGTTTTATACCATTTTCTCACCTAATCATTGAAATGGAGGAACAGTATTTATTATGCATATGATTTCATAGTACAATGTGATAGAAAATTAAATAGCAGTCACCAACACAACAAAAAATTTATATTTAATTCAAAACCTACCTCGTAAAGAATGATGTTATGCATGAACGGGGATCAACATTAAGATGCTTGGCTAGTTCTAAAATAAATTGCATACAAATACATTGATGAGCTACATGTTCCATCAGTTGATGTTTCTAAATATAAAATAAGAAAAATGAGTATTAGTTATTTCAAACTACATGCATTTGTTCTTGCAACAATATTTAAAAACTAAATTCAATATCACACAATTGTGACTTTTTAATACAGACAAGAATCAGTTATATCTCATCACAATATAACATTTGATTAAAAAATATGCACTTATTTTGATCAACTTAATATTTTTTGAAAATAGAATGTCACAGAATATAACCAGAATGAAAAAAAAAAGCATGTTTCAAAAATGTTTGAAATAAGGTAAGAATAATTTAGAAATATTTTCTACATTTTCTGAATGAAATTTTTACCCTATACATTCAAAAATAATACAAATTTTTTAAAAATAAGCTTTTTTTAAACTGTATCGATTTACCAAACACATATTTGCAGTTTCTGAGAGTAATTCTATAACCAAAATGTTTTTGTTCTCTCCCCTTTTACACATATGTGAAATGAAGTAATTTTTTTTTTCATTATGCACAAATTAAATATTTTTTAAAAAGTAAATTAATTACTCAATTTTATTTATATATGGTAGATGGTGTTGTATTATCACAAGGTAATACTCTATTGCGCTACCGGCGCATCTATGAACTGTACTTACTGAGCAGAGAAGAGTTTTAAAAAACCCGAAAGACCTTTAAAATATAGCTGAAAGTTTAAGATGAAATAAGCAGGCGTTTTCCTGTATCCCTTCTGTTTATTTTTCAAAACACAAAACCAAAATTCAAATAATAACAAGTTCAAAAAAGAAATCACTTATTAGGTTACAGTAAACAATAGTTATTATGTTATAGTTAATAAAACTAATATTAAAAATAAAAGACAGGTAGATAGTTTGATAGATAGATAGTTTGTTTAATAATAAAGTAAATATTTCTTATTGATAAAATTTTTCCAGATAAAAATTAAAGAAATATTAACTTGGGATTAATAATTCTTTAAAGGTAAAAATATGATATAACAAAATCAAATACTTAAAAAATATGTTTATTAAAAGACTTAAGAATGTCAAATGGAACAATTATGAAAAGATTTGTAGTGACAGAATCTTAAAATTAAATATTAGATAAAATCAATTAATTTCTTTGTACCTCTTCTACTTCCAATTGAATACACCATAAAACCAAATAATTTGCTGTTTCTTCACAGGCTAGATGTGGATGCTCACGAAGAAAACTTTTACTATCATCATATTTTTGAAACATACCAAACTTTTTCAAAAGTTTTTCATTCTCTTTATTAAACTTGGCCTATTAAAATAAAAAATAAAAATATTAAAATACATATTTCTCAGCAAACAATCAAAAAATCTGTAAACATGTTCATGAAAATTAGTGAAATAAAAGCAATTTTCTTTCATTTCAAAATTCAAAAGAATAAACGAGATTTTATCATACACTGATGGAAAAAAAAATCCCAACACTAGGAAGGAGTTGTGCTAGATAAACGAAATTTAGTAGGCGTGTTTATACATCTGAAAGATGACATCGATTCAAATTTCGAGCTACGCGCGTAAGTGTGGCGCTAGTAGCGACACTATGAACATGCAAATGGTGTTTGCTTTAAATAAGCGCTGTAAGGTTCTTGATCGTTATTTACAGTTGAGATTTGACGTAGTGGGTTAATGTTAGTCAAGGATGCCTCTGAGAAGACGAAGAAGCCATTATCAACAGCTCACTGAGTTTGAACGAGGTCGTGTTGTAGGGCTACGAGAAGGTGGGTTTTCTTTCCGCGATATTGCTGAAAGACTTGGCAGGAATGTATCCACAGTGCATGAGTATTGGCGGCAGTGGTCAAGGGAAGGTACTGCCTCAAGAAGACTAGGTTCCGGGCGGCCACGTGGTACTACTGAGAGGGAAGACCGTCGTATTCGGTGTATGGCTGTGGCTAATCATACTGAGTCTGCAGCTCAAATTCGAGCTGCAGTTGGCACCACAGTGACACAACGAACTGTTACAAATTGGTTACTTCAAGGACAGCTCCGAGCCAGACGCCCTGTACAGTGCATTCTACTGCCGTTTGCGACGTGAGTGGTGTCAAGCTAGAGCTCATTGGAGGACGGAGTGGAGATCTGTTGTGCTTTCTGATGAAAGCCGGTTCTGCCTTGGTCGCAGTGATAGCCGTTTGTTGGTTAGAAGGAGGCCAGGTGAACGCCTGCTAGTGACCTGTCTGCGGCCTAGACATACAGGGCCTACTCCTGGAATTATGGTTTGGGGAGCAATTTCATATGATAGCAGGAGCACTCGCATGTTTATCCCACGCACCCTGACTGCAAATTTGCATGTCAGTCTAGTGATACAACTTGTTGTGCTGCCATTCATGAGCAGCATTCAAGGGGGTGTTTTCCAACAGGATAACGCTCGCCCTCATACTGCTGTTGTAACCCAACATGCTCTACAGAATGTCGACATGTTGCCTTGGCCTGCTAGATCACCAGATCTTTCTCCAATCGAGCATGTATAGGACATCATTGGACGACAACTCCAGCGTCATCCACAACCAGCATTAACCGTCCCTGCATTGACCACCCAAGTGCAACAGGCATGGAACTCCATCCCACAAACTGATATCCGACACCTGTACGACACAATGCATGCATGTTTGCATGCTTGCATTCAAAATTCTGGCGGTTACATCGGTTACTAATGTCACATTTCACATTTGAAATGGCTCTACCTGTGATCTTGAAACTTTAATCAATTAAATATTTTACCTAGACAAATGTATTCCTAAAATTTCATCACTGTACAATAATTTTTTCTTAGTGTTGGGATTTTTTTTTTCCCATCAGTGTATTTGTATTTTGTAAATAAGCTTCACAAAGTAACAGAATGTCTATAAAAATTTTAAATTCCCAAATTTTTTTAAATAAACATTCTGAATTATATAAGTAGAATTGCAAAATTACTCATATATATTCTTATGACTCAACTTTCAGGATATTAGAGCAAAAGCTGAATAATTTTTTTTGAGAAACAGTTACACATGCATATATTTTAAAGTTTAAATTCTGATGGCATAAAACATAAAATTTTCTGCAGAAATATTTTTAAAAAAAACCTAAATCAATTTTCTATAACCAGATACTAAGAAGGAATCAAATCTAAATACATCATAGCTTAGGATTTCAGTTACCTCTGTAAATATAAATATAGATTTTTAAAATTAATTATTGCATGGAATAGTCTGCTGTGCAATGGACTGAAAATTTTCTAATTCCCCATATTATATATATATTGTTTGTATAAATTTAAATTTCATAAAATGGAAATTGGAATAACATTAAACTGTTCATGAATTATCTAGAATTGAAGAACAGCAAAAATTAGAATTAAATATTTATTTCTTGTACTTATGAGCAAAAAGAAATCTGATAGAGTAAAAGCTAAGAAATAAATTAAAGTTTATTTTATCCTGAATGTTAGAACTTTTACCTCTCAAATAATTCTGATGATTTCTCTCCATAATGTTGGGAATAAGTCAAAAT
This sequence comes from Argiope trifasciata, assembly GCA_026543055.1. Taxonomy (NCBI): domain Eukaryota; kingdom Metazoa; phylum Arthropoda; class Arachnida; order Araneae; family Araneidae; genus Argiope; species Argiope trifasciata. The sequence continues at coordinate 1,783,334 of JAPMOQ010032104.1, forward strand.
TCTCCTATTTATATCGGCAGCATCCGCAATCAGGTTCAAATTTTTCGAATCCAGCTAATTCGATGCTGTCGCATAGGAGCGGGAATTTAAAACGATATGCAAATAAGATGACTCTTTTTTTGCATATCATTGAAGAAGAGGAATTTTTGTTTTATCGCCGTAAGTGTAAACAAAAAAATAAAATGTTAGATAATAAGATCGACTGAACTTTTTAGATGTTGTTTTGTTGTCGTTGTGTGCGTGTCAAGCAGCTCTGCGTCATACGATAAGTATGTTTTTTTTTACTTTTCGTTCTGGTTACAAGATGTAACCACGTTTAAAAATAAATTCCAAGTTATTTTCTAATCGTCATTGCGTGGTTCTTTTTCTTAATAGATAAATTGCATTTACTAATTAGGCCTAATTTATCTCAAAGAAAAATGGTTATGGGCCAGAATCCCGCAATGACGATCGGTTTTTAAACTTATTTGAGGAATTCGGCATTCGGAAATTTATTAAGAAGAAAATTATATTTAATCTTTAAAGACTGTTAAGTCGGGGAGGCCGCCATGAATAACGATCACGTGACTCCATTGACTTCCGATAATTATCCTACTTGGAAACAGGATATGATAGCTATTTTGTTGGACCGTAATGTGTATGATATTGTATTAGGAAAAGAAATTCCTCCCAGTGACGATGCAACGGAAAAGGAGAAAGCGCGTTATAAAAAACGGTGTAATAAAGCTTTCTCGACTATTTATTTAAATGTTTCCAAGGAGCTCCGGCCTTTGATTGCCGATACAACGGAAGGGAAGACGGCATGGGAAATAATTCAGAAATATTTCCATCCAGAAAGTAGAGCTCGTATGATAGGTTTATTAGATCAATTCTTTTCATGCAGAATCAATGGTAATGAGAGAATTGGACTCTATGCAGCTAGACTTCGGAAAATAGTAGCTGATTTACTAGATTGTGGCGAAAAAATCCCTTTGAAATACCAAGCTTTTCAGTTAATCAGATTTTTACCAGATTGTTTCGGGGCAATTGTCCAAGCTATTTATAGATGGCCCGATGAACAATTTACGTTTGATAAAGTTCTTAATGAACTTATAGCCGAAGAAGCTCGTTTGGAACATTGTTCGAGGGACCACGAACAGTTTGCACTACACAGTGCTGTTCCACCTGGAACTTTTACGAGAAATCGTTCCAAGTTTAATCGTCCCTCAGGCAAGGAAAGTAAATATAATAATTCAGGGTACAATGATAAGAACTTTAAGGGAAACAAAAAGATTAACCCAAAATCTTTCATTGTTGAGACGTTTATAACTGAAAAATTTGATCCGAATGCATGGATAGTAGATAGTGCAGCAACGACTCATTTTTGTTCAGATAAAAAATGGTTCACTATATTTGAACCATCTACTCAGGCTGAACGCATCTATTTAGCAAACAGCGCTACATGTCCAATCGAAGGCAAAGGAACTGTAAAACTGTCATATTCAAATGGCCAAAGTTTCTTTTTGAATAATGTTATTTATTCTTCCCAAATAAGGCATAACTTGATATCCGCTCCCAAATTGGATCAAGGAGGAGCGAAGTTCATCGGACAGAGACGAAAGATTCAGGTATTCGATGGAAACGAACGACTCTTCACAGCAACTTTGGGTAACGGTCTTTACAAAACATATCCGAAGCCACCTCCAACTTCAAAGGTAACATCTTTTAATGTTTCAAAATCAGATCAGAAAAATAAAGCAAGTAAAACCAGGCGTTCTGTAACAAAGACTGGTAACCTTACTGAATGGCACCAGAAGTATGGCCATATTAATACCAAATATATAGTGTCATCTGTGAATGCCGTAAGGGGTTTGCCCATTTTAAAAAACGAAAAGATTGATTGCACATCATGCCGGTTGGCAAAAAGTAGAAGAAAATCTTTCAAACCCTTAGGCGGCATAAGATCTAAAGAGCCATTGCAGTTAATATATACCGATATTTGCGGTCCTTTTCCTAAACAAACGCATAACGGTTATCGTTATTTCATAACCTTTATTGATGATTTTAGTCGAAAAGTAACTTGCTTCTTAATAAAAACTAAAGATGAGGCATCGGACGCATTTCGCAAATATCAGGCTCGTGCTGAAAGATTTACCGGCAAGAAAATTATCTGGATACGTTCAGATAACGGAGGAGAATTTAGAGGATTAAAATTTCAGAAAGATTTAGAAAATATAGGTATCAAGGTGGAATTTACAAATGTTCATACTCCAGAACAAAACGGCGTAGCCGAAAGATTTAATTACACGGCTTGCGATGGAATCGAGGCTTTACTAAATAGTAGTGGTTTACCTGAGAATTTCTGGGGTGAAGCTCTCCTAACATTTACTTACTGTTGGAATAGAAGCGTTCATAGGAACTTTAATAAGACTCCATTCGAAATTTATTGTGGTTACAAGCCCTCAGTTAATCATTTGAAGCCGTTTGGAATCGAAGCATTTGTTGGAATACCCAAGCAAACAAGACGATCAAAGCTACAGATGAGAGCAAAACAAGGCGTAATGGTAGGTTACGCTCTACAAACGAAAGGGTACCGCATCTATTTACCCGAAGAACGCCGGATCATTGAAACGATTAACGTATCATTTGGAAATAAAATGTATAAGGAGGCCAATGATCGCAGCGGAATCGAACTGGACCCTAAAATCGAAGCACCAGTTAGGTACCAAATTTCTGAAAACCAAGAAGAACTTGAATATGACAAATCCTGTAGCAGTAACTCAGATTCATCATCAGATTCATCTAAAACTTCGTTATCCAAAATCTCAGTAAAAACGGAATTAGAGCAATACCAGACAGCGAGCGAAGAGACGGAAGATGAAATTCAGGAACCAGCAGGTTTTAATTGGATTAGAAAAGCAGTACCAAGGAAAACTGGTGATCGTACAGACATTTACTATTACATTTCAGGTCAAACAACACGTCTTCGATCTATTAAAGAGGTTAAAAAGTATTGTGAAGATCATGATCTAGAATATAATCCAAAATTATTCAATTTTTCAGGAAGCATACTTTATCAAGGACCTGTGGTAACTGGTGAAGAATTAGAAGCTCCACAATCAAGTGTTGCGTCAACCTGACTAACCGACAAAATTAACATTCCTAGATTTTTCCAGGAAGCCATCGCCTCAAAGGATGCCTTAAAATGGAAAGCAGCCATGGATGCAGAGATGCAAAACACAAAAACCAGAAAAGTATGGCATCTTGTCCCGGCACCACCCAAAGTCAAAGTAATAGGATGTCGATGGGTATATGATCTGAAAAAGAACAATGAAGGTAAGCCCGTCCGTTACAAGCACGTTTAGTTGCCCAAGGCTTTTCACAACGTAAAGGAGAAAATTACGAAGAGACTTTCTCTCCGGTCATAAATTTTTCTCTTGTAAGATTGTTTTTCGCCATTTTTGTAAATTTATTGAACTGGATACACTGGCAAGTATACGTGAATAGTGCATATCTTTATGCAAAATTGGACGAAACAGTATACATGAAACAACCGCCAGGCTATAAAAGCACAAGAAATCCAGATTACGTTTGCAAGCTAGATAGAGCGCTCTACGGACTTAAGCAATCCGGTAGAGAATGGTTTACCGAAATTTGCAGCGTTTTAGAAAGATTGAATTTCAAGAAACTGAAGTGGGCAAATGGAGTTTTTATAAGGAATAATGTTATACTTTTGTTATACGTAGACGATATTGTTCTTTTAGGAAAGACGGAAAAGGAAATTAAAATAACAGTCAAATTGCTTCAAAATAGTTTTGATTTAAAAATTATAGGAAAAACGAAAACTCTTTTAGGAATTCTATTGAAGAAAATAACAAAATTTATTTATCTCAGGAGAAATACATAAATGAAATTTACAATCGATATAAGAAATGTTTACCGCCAATATCGTCACTTCCTATTTCTAAAAGCAGTGTTTACTCAAAACTCCAATGTCCCACAACAGATGGAGAAATGAAAGAAATGCAGTGTTATCCATACAGAAGTGTTATCGGTTGTTTAGCCTTTATTGCAGCTAGAACTAGACCCGATATTAATTACGCTGTAAATCTCTTCTCGCAGTTTCAGTCCAATCCTGGAGTCGCCCACTGGAACGGTTTGATGAAACTATTAGGATATCTACAGGCCACCAGGCACTACAAACTAGACCTTGGTAACATCACCGAAGTATCCCTGACAGCATTTTCAGATGCCGACTTTGCGTCATGTCGAGACGATCGCATCTCAGTAGGCGGACACATTGTTTTCTGTAGCAATGCACCGATCTCGTGGCGAACAGGAAAGCAAAAATCAATGACATTATCATCCATGGAAGCAGAGTTCATCAGCATATGTGAAACGTCAAAGGAACTAACATGGCTGAAAAATGTTCTCTCAGAATGTCAACTGCTATTAAGTGCCAATGTGTTCTTGGGTGAGATCTCTTGTAAATTATTCAGTGACAATACAGAAGCAATTCAGTTTTCTAAATCATCGATAGAAAATAACCGCACTAAGCACGTGGATATAAAATATCATTTTGTCAGGAATCTAGTAAACTTAAACGTTTTTAAGTTGCTTTACGTAAATACTAAGTTAAATATTGCAGACATTTTTACTAAGGCTCAGACAAAATTTCAGCTTAAGAAATTTAATGAGAAACTATTTAAAAATTGTGAAGAAGTGAAACATTAGATTTTTATATTGGTATTTTTTTTTTTTAAATATTATACCAGATTAATATCTTGTGCAAATATGAAATGCATTTTTTTATTAAAAATGTCTTTGGAAACATAACATGCATTTTATGTTACGAAATTATTTTTGTGAGAATATAAGATTAAAAAAAAAAATCTTTTTTTGTCAACTGAATCTTTTGCAAGAGATGTTTCTTCTAAATGTTTGTTTCTTTATTAGAACTAATTAAATTATATACAAATACAGATAAATTTATATACAAATATTATTAGAAAATTGTTTTTGTAATGTTGTATATGTGCTGATTTATTATCACTGTGTAAAACTTTTATGCATATCTAAGTTATTTGATTTTTTAAATGTAGTTTGAATCTTGTAAGTGCGGCGATAAAGCTCGTTTAAATTGCTTTAATTAAATTTTATAAATCAGAATAATACTTAAAATAAAAAGCTGAGATACTGCCGAGGGGAGGCATTTGTTGGGAATAAGTCAAAATTCTCCTATTTATATCGGCAGCATCCACAATCGGGTTCAAATTTTTCGAATCCAGCTAATTCGATGCTGTCGCACAGGAGCGGGAATTTAAAACAATATGCAAATAAGATGACTCTTTTTTGCATATCATTGAAGAAGAGGAATTTTTGTTTTATTGCCGTAAGTGTAAACAAAAAATAAAATGTTAGATAATAAGATCAACTGAACTTTTTAGATGTTGTTTTGTTGTCGTTGTGTGCGTGTCAAGCAGATGTGCGTCATACGATAAGTATGTTTTTTTTTTTACTTTTCGTTCTGGTTACAAGATGTAACCACGTTTAAAAATAAATTCCAAGTTATTTTCTAATCGTCATTGTGTGGATCTTTTTCTTAATAGATAAATTGCATTTACTAATTAGGCCTAATTTATCTCAAAGACATAATTCATTAAAAATAGTACTTATGATAAAGTACATAAAATTTTAAGATAATATTAATTTAATAACTTATTTTAAGCAAAAATTAAGTATTAAATATTTTATAAAATATAATTTATAATACAAATGATTTATTATTCGGGTCTCAATGGCATGCATCTGTCTGGATTCTTATTCACTATTTTCAAAAGTCTTTAAATTTGTACAAATACATTTCATAAAAAAAACAGAAAATTTGTATTAATATAGAATAATTACATATTTATTTTGTAGTAACTTTTAATCCTTTAATGCGCACAAAAATAAATTTTCTAAATTTTTAAAAATTATGCAGTTAATTGACATGCATAGGGCCTTAAGGAAGAGAAAATACTTTAAAAAAAACTGCAACACACTGGGTGTGGATGTTTCACTGGAGTACTACTGTGCATCTATGACATTTTCCTTGTATGAATAATTAAATACATTACTCATCCACAGAACACATAGCAAAATCCCCATAAATTATTAGCCATTTGACTAAGTAAGTCAGAGGAAGGAAAACAGATCTGTTGTGATAATGTGTTTCAAGTGGTAGAGAATCTCATGCTGAAGATGTGAGGTGGTATGTCTCTGAAACCACCTTAAAAGAGGTCAAATAAAAGAACTTATCTTTTGTGATTTGATTTGAAAAAAATGTGTATGTATGTGCATTGCAGACAGCTTTCGTATAACAAATTTATGAATGAATTTTGAGTTTGATTGGTTCTGCTTGCTAAAAAAAAAGTACTGAAAATTTTTTTTTTAAATGACACATTTTTTGTGTATTTATGAAGAATATTAACTATTGTGCTGATATCTATAAACAATTATGACAAGTTAGAACATTATTTTAGAGTCTTTGATTTTGATCAGAAACCACAACACAGCAAAGGTTTAAACCCATTGCTCTCCAGAACATAATACTAGGCAAATTTACAAAGTGTTACATTTTTTCTAATTTGATTTTAAAGTCCATTTTAACAGTCACCCACATATTAAACCAATTAAAAACTTGTGTTACTCCTGATAAGAACTTTTTAATCTGAAAAAATATTTCCTACCTTTAAAATATGGTTTATTAAATAAGGCATTGTAGTATAATTCATCAATAAATAAAACTATTCAAACTTACTTGTTTTTCAGCTCTTTCTTCTTCAGAGAGTTCTTCTTTTTTTGGAGGAGCACCTTTATTAAGAACCTAAGTGAATAAAATAATTAAAATGAATATTATTTATAAACACTCTTAGCCTATACATGCGTTTGTATACAAGAAAGAAAGTGCTCACTTAACATATCATAAGTATAAATAATTTTACAATTAATAATAAAAAAATTTTTTAACTGATTTATTAAAAGTGTATTTGTGATAAAATATAAAAGCAATGAAATCACTTACTGTTTTAGTAAAACCCTCATGACTAATAGTATCTACATTCCATGGCATCAACTGAAAAATAAATTTTTTTAGCTTTAAATTTCAAAAGTTTACATAAAACCATGCAATAATTATTTCAAACATGCATCTGTAGTTAAAAGAATTCATTTTCAATTTTTTTAAAAAAAATCTCACACCCCCAACCATACAATTCACTATTGTGAATTTTTGATAATTATTTTTTTATCAAAGAAAATCTTAGTAATAATAAAAATTCAATTCATTTCATTTCATCAAAACTTTGAAAATAAATTGTTATGAAATGTAGAAATTAAATGCAAGTAATGTTATAGTCCAGTCACACTAATCATTTCATGCTTTCAATATCAGCAAAATGTAGAGAATATCCAAAGATACAGGTAATCAGTAACCTTATAGGGCACATAAAATGTACAGTAGATATTTTTTATATCATTTTTTTAATTACTGTAAAAAATGTTGTTAACACCAGTATCTATCTTGAATAATAAGCACAATTTGTGGGACTTAAAGGATTTTTACTATCTTCTAGTTCTAGAGTAGCATCATTTGCCAAACAGCACACTTGGGAACCATTTGCATTATTTAATCTTCTATGAATAATTCTAAACAGTAGTATTTTTCATGATAAAAAGTGCCCTTAATTCAACTATTCCATAATTACTTTTAAATAAACTACAGAAAATCTTTGTCTCTACATTTCCATGTATAGATATTTTTTCTTTGTAATTAAAGAAATTACAATACTAATCCAGTTCACAATTTCAAAAATGTTATTAGGATTAATAATTAGGAAATAGATTTAAAAAATTCATTAAAAAAATTTAAAGTATATAACAATTAAAGGAGCTTTCTGCTTAATCACTTTTAGAATAAAATTCAACAGATTTTCTAGTTGGATAAATAAATACCTAATTGTTTACCAAATAAACATCAACAACTTTACTCATTTAAACACTAAATATTTAAATTTCTTACATCAATATAATCAAACCTTTTCTTTCTTTCCGAGCTCCTCTTTTCTTTTTTGCAATTTCTTATCTTCTTCTTCTAGTTTTTTAAGTTCAGCTTGTAGATCATCCATGTTCATATCACTGTTACTTTCTGCATATTTAATTTTTTCTTTTAAATCACAGATTTTCCTTTCAGACCTAAATAAAAATAAATAAAATATTTATAAAAAATATAACTGAAATAAGAAAATATGTGCACACCGAGGTGACAATTCAGAGATTTACTTCTTAAAAAAATATGAAGAATTTAAATAATGCATGATTATAAAAAAAAAATTAAAAAAGTAAATTACAAACATCATATAACAGTACATTTCAAGAGTTCTCATTGTTTCTTTGCATAAAAATTGAATGCCCCTTTAAAAATATTCAGTATTTTTTAAAAAAATTGAAATATAATGATTTTATATATAATATTAATAATTAATTTAACAAGTCAGCAAGAAATATTAATAAAAATGGAGTTTCCATCTAGTTTACAATATTTTATTTATTCCCAAATAGTTGAATAAGAAAAATAATAAATAATAAAGAAAATGTACAATTTCAAAAATATTTGTTTCAAAAGAATGAACATTAACACATTGCCATGCCTTGCAAAAATTTCTTCGCTTAGCACCAGCAGCACTAATCACTTCGCTTGCTGCTGCCAGTCTTTGAGGTTATCAAATTATAAACTGCCTCATTAAAAAGTTTTATTAGCGACACTTTACATATGGTACCATTGTAGTGCCTTAAGCCATAGAGCGATACTTTATGTAGGACACTATTGTGGTGTCCCTAGATGTTGAGTGACAATTTACATATAACACCATGCAGTGTTGGCAAACAGCATAGCGTTAATTACAATTTTTATCAAAATTCTATTCTTTATAAGAATATGAAAAGCACAAAGATTATATTTTACAGAAGTAAAAAAAAATGAATAAATTATGTTTGAATAAGAAGGACATCATCACAAATAGAAGAAAATTAATGCCTTTTTAACTTATTACATATATAAAAAACATTTAGCTTTTCATGTATAAAAACTACTTTTTATGAATATAAAATAAAATTTTTATTCAAACAAAACAGCCATTTTATGCAAATAAATATTTAAATTATTTTTATAGGGGGTTAAATAGAACTTACTCAGAACATAACCTATCACATTCATCTTTTTCATGTTGAAACTCAGCCATGCGTTCAAGACGAGCTTGATGACGCCAACGAAATAAACTTGGCGTGTCAATGTTGGGATGGGTATCATCTTCATCATCTGAAATCTTCATAATGAAGCATCAATATTAATCAGAAAGCAGATAAATAAAATTGCAAACAATTATAGATTAAACAAATATAGTTTGTAATAAATATTTTTAATTTCAGCTTGAAAAAAATGAAAGTATAAAAAGTTATTTTATGCAGTTAATATTTACAGATATTTAAGTTGTATAAAAATTTAGCTTTATAGGCATCCGATTCTAGAGTGCATCGAAACATACATTATTTACAAACCTGGCAGCCATTTTTTTTTTCACTTTTAAGTTCAAACAATTTGAACCTCCTTTAATAGCAATTCTTAATGACACTAAAAATTGCCATGTTTTGAAAACATCCATATTTATTTCAGAGCTGTTGTAATAATAAATCTCAACACAGCACAAAATTATTTTAAAATAAGTTACTTTTTTAAACTTTATACTAATTAAATAAATAAAACAAATAAACTAAACAGACCTTATATGCTTTTTTTTGCTCCAATATTATAACTCTCACATACATTCACTTTGCAGATTATCCATGGTTTTTAAATTTAAATTATTTAGTAAAACTTACACTTCAATAAAAAAAAAAATAGTCTCAACATACACACACACTAAAGGCTATTCTTTTGTTTTTAAAAAAAGTAAACAGTTTGTACAAATATAACAGATATAATTCCGTGTGTCTGTACCTTATTTGAAAAAAATTATTTAAAATATTTTCATATTGATTTTTAAATTTTTTTTTTTTAACATTTTGCATCTAAAATGGCAGAATGATTAGCACGTTCATTTAGTTACATAGAATTAAGTCCAAAATTCCAAAAATGATATCTTTAAACGTTCCTTTGAAATAAATAGAGAAATTCCCCATTTGAAATATGAATCTTTATGAGATTATACAACAACTATACATGGAACAGTTATGTAACGAATCCAGCGATGCAACTTACTGAACAGTTTATTCTTTTTTTCCTGTTATTTGCTTTTATAAAAATAATACTTCCAATTGCAAGTTTGATTTAATATCATTACTAAATAAGAATACTCAGTCAGTTCTAAAATAATTTTTTAAACCTTCTAGTAAAACCTGTTAACATATCTGTTATTTTATTAAAAATATTTTTCTAACCACGTTAATACCAGGAATATAGCATTCATAAGCATATCAAAGAAACATTGATAAAAGGAATAATTTGTTTCACAGGCGTATGGTAAAAAGTTTTATCACACTCTCACAAAACAATAATAATTTCTTCATAATTTACAATTCCTTATCCTAATACTCTTTTAAAAAGATTTTTCATGTTTATGTTTATCTCTAAGAAACCCTATATCAAATAATAGCTGGAAGCAAGATTGGATAAGTAAAATAATTGATTACAAAGAAGCTCCAGTTCAATTGTTAAAGAAGTTTTCATTTCATTAAAAACATACCAATGTCACAGTATATAACCATGTATCTTCTACTACAATCACAAATCTTCTAAATATCAATATGCATACATTAATTGAAGCATAATAGTAAACTGCTGTATACATAATACAACTACAAACCAATATTCAGAAGCTTTTTTCTCAATTTTCAAATAGTTTATATTATTTTTCAATTAAATCTTTTGCAGATAATGAACCACCAACAACAACTTTTACTGTTGTTCTTTCATTAAAAATCCAATACTTTTCCAAATGTACACTCAAAATTTTACAAACAAATGCATATCAACTTTTCAGATGAACCTTATAAATATGTAATTTCTTCATGTTATTCTTCAAATGAAAAGCAAGAGATTTTAGGAATTATACAGTATCTTTTCTGTACAAGGTTTTATTTTCAAACGAACATTGTTATGATCCATGAAAATTTGCAAGGCTTTCAATCTTTCAAACGTTAGTAAAGATACAAAAGGTTCTTTCTTATTCTGTCATGAATAAAGTTTTTATTTTTGCCTCGGATAATTCTATAACTACCAATCTCCTGCTTTCTTCAGATGACTTATGATAGTTATACTAAAAATGAACAAACACATATCAGTACTTGAATACCTTTTTAACACCTTAATTCTTTCTTTTCCCCCCTCCTCATACTCTTAATATTTAGCTTATGAATTCCTAACAATATCAACTGCTTTAACCTTTCAAAATTAATTATTCTACTATTTGCTTGAAAGGTATCAAAAACAAATTTTGTGATGAGTATATCTTTCACTCTCCCATAGTAATCTTTATTCATCAAATACCGTCTCCTAAATAACTGTCATGGTTAATCTGTGCTTTAGGTCCCCTGCTTGGTGCATTTTCAAAAAGTCGCCAACTGGCGCTTTTTTGCATAGTGTCTCTCGGAGCATTCAACTCCGTGAGACAACACGTAAAAATGCGCCAGTTGGCGACTTTTTGAAAATGCACCAAGCAGGGGACCCAAAGCACATTTTCACCACTGTCATCATGTGAAATAACCTTATCTTTCACAGGGATATGACATTATTGCAAGACTTTCAGATTAAAGCATTTTAAACGAATTTTCACACTCACCGTTCCTCGTATAGTGAAAACCGAAAGTTTAGTTGGGATTGCTGTTAACAGTATTCAACCTATTTTTTTTATCATAAAGAAATCCTAAAAAATTTGCCAGATACTTGAAAGAAAACTGTCCCTGATTACTGTTGCTATATTCGCTTTGACAATATTAGATATCAGACGTACAGAAATAACAGAGTGAAACTGCAGAATGTTCATATGCTTGGTAAAAATTCCATTTGTCAATTTTATTTTATTTTTTCTGATAGATAAAATTACCCACTTACTCAGTTATATTGCAACACTACATTAATTCATACACAATCGCAAAATATTTCTAACCTCTAAACTTGAAATTATCTTTGAATATTAAGGTTTAAAATGCCCTCTTTTATTTCACTCTGTAACTTAAATTCTTTAAATAATATTTGAATGAATTCAGAAATTCCTTATATTCTCCATAATTTCAAATCTTTTAAGTGTATTATTGTAATGTTTACAGAATCACCCTCACAATTCTTTTTTTAATTATAAACTTCAAATTATCCTTACTCTTATTCTGAAACCTTTAGATTGTTTGAAATATTTCCTTACTTAAACACAAAGATAAATAAGAATTCAGAATAAAATAAAAATTACTAAACATAATTATTTAAGATGTATAAATATTTATTTTATAATCTGAACCGACATGAATATAAATCATTCAAAATAATGGATTTATTCAATTCTTATAAATAGTGGATTTCTTGAATTCTGATTATTCATGAATTAATGTAGTATTGCAATATAACTGAGAAAGTTGTGAATATGCTGCTTGCTAAACTATATAGATTTTGATAAGCTCACATTAAAATATAATATTGATAGAATGTATTTAATAATAATGTTCCAAGATAATAATCTTAGAACAGGTACATATTATTCACATTTAAGAAAAGAGCCTGGCACATTCTTTTAAAGAAAATGTTACATTTAAAGCTACTCATCTTCCTTTATTCAATATGAATTATGCTAAATTCTTAAGATCTATATTGATTTAAACGAAAGGAAATTACTGTTGTTGTTTTTTTCAAAGGATTACACCAACATTAAAATATAAAATTTCATTAACATTAAAATATAATTCCACATCAACTCCAAACTGCAGATAAATACAACAGAAAGGACCTCATTTCTTAAACATATCTGCTACCACATTTGCAAATAAATATTTCCTTTAATATTTTTCTTTCTTCTGCTACTAATTCATTTATGGCAATAGGATGAATTCGCCATTCCTTTGTGTTTTTGGTTAATCATTTCAAATATTTTTTATTTTTAAAGTTACAGCAAAAATTGTTTAAAAGGATTAAATTTTTGACTTACATACATAATTTTTTAAAAATTTGTCATCTTACGTTTATTTTAACAAACATAATTCTGACACTAATATTTAGAATTAACTAGACAGATAGCAATCTTTAGAATAGTTTCTTTACTTTCCAAGTTATTCATTTTTCTTTTTCTCTATAGTGGTTTAATATAATGTGAAAATCAAAATTACAAACTGAAGTTGGAAAAAGTACACAGTAAAATTGTACACTTTTAAATATTTTACTTGTTATAGAGAGATGCAGTATTCCATCAGCAAAACACGCACGAACTTACCTCAATGTCCTTCCATTTGCTATAATCAACCATTGTAAAAGAATCTTTAAAAAACAAGACTGACTATGTAATTAATCTGACAGATCTTAGAAAACAAATGCAACTGACGAAATATTTAGATACAAACAGAGAAATTTGAAATTTGGAAACTTCGAGATGTTTATTGAAATACACAACTCGTGATTTCACTTCAGTACAATACATGGAATTTCAAGCATTTGAAGAGCCATCTAGTAAGATTGTAGTTCTGCCTCTAGCAAAGCGAGTTCATTAGTCCGATGGCCTAGTCTGTTCTCTGTGTCCGCAACTGTGAAATTTAGACATCAACAACTCCACCTCCCTTTAACTTGCGGAAATTGGCATTTACATGTAAAGAAAAGCTCATTAAAAGATGGCAGATAGTGATTCTGATCGCTATTCGTTTAATCCTTATCCCGAAACAAACAATTATGACAATTCAACAACTTGTGATGACAATAAACACACATCTGGACCCCGTGTTGTAACCATATATAAAACCGAGACTGGTTTCGGGTTTAACGTTCGCGGTCAAGTAAGTGAAGGGGGGCCTTTAAAAAGTATCAATGGAGAGTTATATGCTCCGTTACAGCATGTAAGTGCTGTCTTAAAAGAGGGGGCTGCTGAAAAGGCCGGTATACGAAAAGGAGACCGAATATTGGAAGTGTAAGTTGCAAAATATTCCTTCAAGTTTGTGCAAATGATGTAGAGTTTGTTTTGATGTTTAGTATGTATGAAATTGATTAAGTTCCTGGAAAAAACAGGAACTTGTTATCAAGCTTTTATGACGTGTATTTACATCATTAAAAGTTGTGAGATGTATATTTCATCCTGGAAAGTGTTTACATATTTTTATGCTTTATTTATCTAATATATCTTTCAATTATAATTTTGCAATCTGATGTGTGGTTGTTAAAATATATAAACATCTATTTATTTTTACATTGTTCCATCTCACATACATAAAGTCAGCTGTAAGATGTAAAATTTATTGAACTTTCCACTTGTAATCAGTTTTTCTTTTCTTGAATATTAGAGCTGTTATAAATATGTTTAGCATAATGAAACGAAAATTGTGTTATTCAGCTTAAAACATTATGAATTGTCTTAAGGGACTATTTGATTTGCTGTGATTTATATTTAATTTCAATCAAATCTTAAGTATAATTAGATATTAAGAATTCATTTGACTAAGTATTTTTAAACATCAAATTATGAGGAACATTTAAGATTGTGTTAATTTAATAGCTTTTCACCTGCTCTATTTATCTTGTATATGTTTACTCTTAATGCAATCGAAATTCATGGCATTATCATGTTATAAGAACTGAAGTATCTAAGTTGTTTTACCTAGACTTATTGCTAAATTTAATGTTGTTTATTGTGTAATGTATATTAAATAGATAAATAAAAAAATCTTTCTCCCTTCACTTTCAATAATGAAATAAAGGTATTAAATATTTGACCAAGTAATAAAAAAATTATTTAAGAAAATTGTGAAAAAAAATGATAAGTATATCTATTGCAAAATTATTAATTTTGTTATAATTGCTTAGCAATCAAATTTATGTCATTAAAAAAGACGATTTTTTTTTAATTTTTAAAATAGTGCAAATCATATTAACTATACCATATACTTTTAAAATGCCCAAATCATGCTTGTTAATTAAAGCTCTACATTTCAAAAATGTACATTTCTCTGTACAAATCTGTGCCATTTTTCATAGCTGTGTTCCTGTTATTAGTAGTGGAGGTATATACTTGCATATTTTTTTCATGGATTAAAGCTATTTTAATTTATGTTGCTTTAAAGTATTATTTTTCTAAAATCTGTAGTCATATATACACTATTTAATCATAGTTGTATGTAGTAACTGTATTTTGAGAAAGTTCAATAACTTAATGGATTCTGGTTTCTTTCTTTATTATAAACTGATTTTGCATTTATATATATATATATTCTTTAATGCAACTATTAATTGATTATTTTGGGGGAGGGATTTAAAAAAAATTGTAATTTTTAAATTGTATATATTCAATTAAACATTTCACTACTAAAATAAAATTCAAACCATTTTCACTTGTACATCAAATGTTTATTTACACATTAAAAATTTAAAAAAAGGTAGGAAATATGAGCTATTTACATTAACAAAATCAGAAGGTGAAACATTCTGTCATCATCAGAAAGTGAACATGAGCTATACATAAATAATCAAAGTTTAGTAGAAAATACAGGTTTAATTTGAAATAGATTACCCAGATACCTTTTTTACTTTGTAGTATTGGAGTAGTCAGTACTTCAAAAAAATTATTTTTTTTTATATATTTATTGAAATATGTTTAAAGATTAATCATTGAAGATATTTACTTGACTGGAATACTGAAACTTTTAATTATAACACTACATTTAATTCAAACTGAATGATTTGTTAATAAATGAAATTGTTCTTTTTTTGTTATATGTAATAATAAAAATAATAAGTTATTTTTCATGAAATAGTATTGATTTAAAATAAATATAAAATTGAATTAAAATTTATTATTGTGCATGTTTCTCTGCATGAACTGTAAAAAATTTAGCTGATTTATTTTTTATATAAGATTTTTTAAATCTTACATATTATATATAGAAAAATAAAAATTAAAAAAAAAACATTTTTTTTTTATTTTGTATGATTGGGGGGTAAAAATTGCATTTAAAAAAATATTACTTAAAGAATAATTCTTAATTGTTTAATACCGATTATCAAATTATTTTTAATAGTGAAATTATGAATTTATTTAATTATGAATTAATTATTTATGATTATGAAATCATTTTTGACAGCAGCTGGTGTAATTTATGAGAATTCTTATTTTATTTTTAGTATGGGAATAATTACAGTTTCTTATTTATGTAAAGGAAAAGAAACTATAAGCATTTATTATAATCTGGTTCCTGATGAATGCTTATCATGCTACAAGATCTAAGAAAATACATAGAGAAAAAATACTATTTAATTTTTATAGAAAATAATGGATGCAATTTCAGCCTGCAGCTTTGAATGAAATTTTAGGCCTTTGATTCTCTTCTACTCAAAGTACTGAATATTGTCAGTGTTATAATTATTTGTGGAAATGAGAAAAAGAACTCACTGTAGTTTTTTTAAGTGTTTTTTTTTTTTTTCATATTTAAATAAAATTTTAAGAAAATCAGTTTAATTTTAAATTTTATATTTAACCAGATTTGTAAAATCAGTTAATGTATTTCAAGAGAAGCACATATTGTTGAGTGGCCATGCCACTGATGCAGAATTGTTAAAACTAAAGACCATGAAACTTTTAGTGAAGGAAAAAAATTTGCGACTTATTTATATATGCATTCAAAAACTGAAAAATATAATATCTTTATATTATTAACATGATTTTATTTAGTTTGATTTATATTGATTGCACTGACCTAATAAAAAATTCATTATGGTATTGTTAGAAAACTTGTCAACAAATTTCCTTTTAGAAAACAATACTATTATCTCAAACCTGTTTAAGTATGACATATTGACTGCCATACTGGTGTGCCCCATAGCAATTAAGCTGTTAATAATGTTAGTATTTTAGTTAGAAGCAACGCAGTAGACTTGCAAATTTTTCATATTAGATTCAATGTCATTTATAATGTTACAAAACATAAATATATTAATAAAGACCTTAGAATTAATCATCTAAAATTTCTTTTTTTTATGTTTCTAAGCTATTTTAAATTTTAAATGAGAAATTCCATTGCTTTAAAGAGGCAAAGAACCTTGATTTGTCCTTTTAATAACCTAAATTATAAAAGGTAGTTATAAAAATAATTATAGGTGTTGTAAGCTAAGATCTTTACTTTAACATTTCTGTTAAATTTTTTACTTCATCTTTATAAGTACTGCAAATGATATATTATGATAAAGTTTCTTTAAAGTGCACTTATTGATAAATAAAAATGCATTTCTTTTAAAGCTTACATTAAAGGTTACTTGATATTAAAAGTCTTATTTAACTACTAATATAATAAGTAATTCAAATCCATGCATTAATATGTATACAGCTATCTATTAAATATTTTAATAATGAAATGTTTTCTGACATTCAATACATATGTATATATATGCATGCATACATACTTACATTTGTATTATCCTATTTTTATTGCATTTATAAAATTTGTTGTATTAATCTAGCTTATATATTGATAATATGATTAAAGTTAACATTTTATTTCAGAAATGGCATCAATGTAGAAGGAGCTACTCACAAACAAGTTGTAGATTTAATAAAATCTGGTGGTGATAAACTAACATTAACGATAATTTCTGTAACAGCACAGGTATGGATATACATATATATATATATAATATTATTAGCAATTTTAATAAATATGTTAATCAATGTCTTGATGTTACCTATAGTTGACTGAAATTTGTTTGGATACAATAAAACATCTATTTAATAATCAATTATTGAAAATGTGGAAATATACAGATAATCAGTTGGTTTCTAAGGGTGAATAGAATAGTTGATTTAGCATTTATTATATCCATTTGACATCATATTCAGAGAAATGAAGGGAGGTAAACCCTGCCTGATTTTACATGAAAAGATATTAAAGTTTTATTTTTGGAACATATTTTGAAAAAATCGTTTTAATCATCTATATGAAACTGTGTGTAAAGTTATTCTGTGGAAGAAAAGTGTGGAAAATATTCTAACTGAAGATTTGGTATTATTTAGTAAAGTGATCTGGCGTTTATTTCAGTATAATTTTCATGCTATTTCATACAGAGTATATGAAAATATTTATAATTTTATTCATTACTAGCCATCTTTGGCGACCAGCTGGTTCGCCATGAGTAAATGTGTTCTAAAATTTTCAATTAAATCACATACTCATTAGCCTGGAAGTAATTCCAGGCATTGATTGGCCTGAAATTAATATTTTCTCTTAGATGATGGACGGAAAGTTCTACAAGAACACGTTTTCCTAATAATATTCTTTAATTTTATAAATCAGTCAGTTTTAATTATTGATTTAGAAGACTGATTGATGTAGCAACTTTTATTTAAAATATTAATAAAAATATTTTGTAAAATGTGGCTCGCAGAGCAAAGTATGAAGAAATCTAAAACTCATAATTTATCAATGCATTGCTACATAAAATGTAATTATTTACTTTATTTAGACTAAGCTAACAGTACTAAACAATATGTATGCTTATTACTAATATTTTACAAAGAGGCTACTGGGCCGGAATTTGAATGCATATCCTGTATGAATTCAATCATGTTTATCGTAAATAAAGAAGATTTATTGAATTAATGATATGGATATTGCAAACAATCATAGAATCCTTTGCCTTGCATTTTTTAAAGAAAATATCACATTTTATATTTATTTTATTTTATCCAGTCACATGCTAAAAGTTGCATTTCTTTAGATTTCATTTGCAATGGTAGTTGTTTTTTTCTTAATTTGAACTTCCGTCATTGTTTTCTTTTATTTCATCCAGTCACGTGATTAAAAAAAAACATGATTAAAATATTTCTTTAAAAATTCGTTAAAAATAGAAGCTTAAGTTGTAGATGAAAACACTGATACCATTAGAAAGCTAATTTTTTAAATTGATGGAAAAATCATGTTTGTGCGCTACTATTTTCGGAAGTTATAGCAGAAAAACGTCAAAATTTCGCTTAAATTTTAATTCAAATTCTAATTAAAAATTCGAAAAAAGGGCTCCGAGGTACACATTCCCGACCTCCAAAGTATACATGTACCAAATTTGTTAGCTGTAGGTCCAACGGTCTGGCCTGTAGAGTGCCAACACACACACATTGAGCTTTATTATAATTATAGATTTATAAAGTGATAAATTGCATCTCATAGCCATATTTTCACTGAACATGGGTCTAGTATATGTTAAATGCATATTAATGTTAATGTGTGTATGTAGCTAATATTCAAATAGCATGAATCATTTTCTGAAGAATAATTCATTTAAAAAGATAATAATTTGTTATTTTGAATACATTTTATTGAATAATTAAATAATTTTTCCCAGGCATTATTTTTATCTGAAGCGAACTTTTTTTTTTAAAGTCTTTATTTTTATTTTATATATATATATATATATATATATACCATTAATTATGTTTTACTAATCTAAAATGCTTTTTCTTGATACAGAATTTCAATATGATGATAATTAATTATGTAATAGCAAAAAGTTTTATATAAAATATATTTTAGCCGCTGCAACATTACTTTCATACAATAATATTTTATTTTATTTATTTTTGTAAATAGGGCTTTTTTAAATCAATTTCCATTGGACTGAATCTTTTTTTTTTTGCAAATACACAAGTTTTTGTTAAAATATAATTTTGTATTTGCTGGTTATATATATACATATTTTGTGTACATGCATATTATATCTATACTAATGTATAAATGTGAAAGTTTGGATGGATGTTTGTTTCTACATCACGTCAGAATGGAATGAAATTTTGCACAAAGATAGATCATAGTCAGGAATAGAACATAGGCTACTTTTTATTCCGGTTCATTTAGTGGTTCATTTTTTATTCATTAAAAACTAACTTTTGCGCCTAAAAGTTGAGGCCAAATCCCGCCAAAGATAAGTATGGCTCCAGATTTTTTTTCCCAACAGAACTGAGGTTAGGCTTAAAAGAATTTAGACCGATTATTTCAAACGATTCTATTAATTTTCTTTGTATTTGATGTATTTAAAATCAAATGTTATTAATAAATCGATCTTTTGGATTCATTCTGAAATACTTTTAAATTAAAAGAAAGCAGAATAAAGGAAATGAAAAATTTAATCTGCATTCCATTACCGCAACTGCCATAAAAAAGTCAGACATGTGCATTATGCCAACTGGCGTTGAAATTTCGCGCATAATTGTTGTGACATCAACTGTGTTTGCGCATGATGACAAATGTTTTCATTTAAATTAAAAATTATGTGTATAACACTGTTGGAGGTGTCTCAATCTCAATCAATAAATAAAATGGATTTGACCTGATTTTTAAGAAATACGGACTTGATTTGCTGTTTTGTTTTATTTTGGGTATACAATGTAAATAAATTGTTTTTATGTTAGTTGTGTGTTTTTGTTATAAAATTGTATTTGTTGTATATTTTTTGTATATGCTTATACTTTTAAATGTATCGTTTTTAGGTTAGATTTAATTTTTTATAATTGTTAGATTTTCGTACATATACATCAAAATTTCCTCGCAAACAGGGTCGCAGGTAATAGCTAGTATTTTATATATATTTCTCAGAAATAAGAAACTTAATTATTTACAAAAGTGATACGGTAAATTTTTGAAAATCATAGCTTTTAAAAAATGATTGATTCAAAGCAAGGTACGAGATCTTTATCTTATTTATTTCTAGCTTTTTTTATTTAATATATGGCAACAAAAATTAAACAATTACTATTCTCTCTGGATGTGTGATATATATGTAGGAATGGATGGGGTAAAATGCCCATTCAACCTCATTTAGATTAGTGTCTTGGGTCACTGATTAAAGAGAAGCTTTTAAATGAAAACAGTAAATTTATTTACAGCAAAGAATAAAAAAAAGACATTAACAATTAAGACAGGACAGGTTACTTACAATAGAGATGCCTTTAGATGACACCAAGGATGAAGCCTAATCAAGTGTTCAATTGCAAAACTATGTGCCACCGTTGCATATTAAATAATCATGATTCGAAACAAATGACCCTCTCTCTCTCCGTCTGCCAAACAAATGCCCACAGTTTGCTTTTCTGAAACTTGATGACATGCGTCTTTAACTTTGGATCAGTGGTATTCAGTGGAATCCCTGGTGCCATCTATTACAATAAAATAAAACTAAATGTGGTATAGTAATGGCCCCTAATTAAATCTCTATGTATATTTTAGTATCTGCACTTGCTACTCTGTTGAATTACTTCTTTATTTGATTGCTAAATCTTAATAAATCTTTTGATACTCTCATTTTCCAATATACATATGATATACTGCTGGTGAATATTTCCATAGGATTGTTTTTTGCAAAAATATACTGCAATTTTTTTTGTGATCAAATTTTTAAATATAAAATTTGAAATTTAATATTAACAGGAAGCTGAAAGATTAGAACCTAGTGATGATTCATCTGGTTACTCATATATTGATTATAGTGAAAAGCGTTCTCTTCCTATATCTATTCCAGATTATAATTGGGTGGAGAAAGGAGAAAAATATGTGGTAGGTATTATTTATTAATTGATGTTGTGCTCTTTATGATTATATAATTATTGATGTATACTTAAATAAAATTCAAACAGCTGGAAATGAGTTTAAAAGTTTTCTTTATATATATATTTTTTAATAAACAGCTTAATGTTTTGTTGAAAATAGGTTTTCAATATTTACATGGCTGGAAGACATTTATGTTCCAGAAGATATCGAGAATTTTCTAATTTACACGTGAATCTAAAAAAAGAATTTCCAGATTTCAATTTTCCAAAACTGCCTGGTAAATGGCCATTTACATTGTCTGATCAACAGTTAGATGCTCGTAGAAGAGGGCTGGAGCAATACTTAGAAAAAGGTATTCAGAAAATATCATAACTTCCAATATCTGCATTCCTTTTAATATTATTCTTTTACATAAGAATATATTGAATTTATTCATATGCCTATTTCTCTAATTGTATATCATGCATTGAATAATATTTTTGATGACTAGATTTATATTTGTAGTTTGTGCTGTGAGAGTCATAGCTGAAAATGATATCATGCAAGAATTTCTTACTGATATGGATGATGAAAATGTAAGTAAATATTTTTACATATATATTTGAAATATTTTTAGATACAGAGGGTATCATTCTATTTATTTGTGACAGTATAATATTGTTGCATAATGTATCTTTCTCTCAAAACATAAATGATAATGCAGGTTCCTCAGATTAAAATAATTTAATATATTTTTAAATGTTACAAACTATATTACAATAAAAAGGCTTTTGTAAATACATATCATTTGTGTGCAATAGGGCATATACAAATATTTTTTTCAAAGAATCTGTGCATTTATTTAAATTTTATTTTAAGTATTATACTCACTTTTTTAATGCTGAGTTTGTTTCTCATTATCTGCATATCCCAGTTATTTAATGCATTGAAAAATTCAATTTTTAATATAATTTTTTTAATTAATCTATTATAAAATAATTAAAAAGGGCATATTTGGAATTTCAGACTAACGGAGTATTTTAAAGTGAAAAACAGTATTAACATACTTAATTTTTTTAATTTCCAGCACTTATATAATATATGTATATAATTTTTAAGAGAATACAAAATCAATTTGAGTTTGTTGATCTTTATTTGCTTGTACTTCCAAGTTGTTTTTATTCTTATCTTGATGGTAGGATGAAAAAACGAGTTTAAATCTAGTATTTTTTTATTGTGAATCAAATCAGAAATGTAAAGTTTGGAGGAATTAAAGTCCTGAAGAATTTTTTTTTTTAAGAAGATTCATTTGAATTTAAATTGTAAATCAATTTTTATACATGAAGTAAAGCTTTCAAACTACAGGAGCATAAGCAATTTTTGTTGCTTATTATTTTTTAGGTATTTTTAAGTAATATGATAAGTAATATAGTATATTTTTGCGATAATGTGATTTATCAAAGTTGACTGCCATAATTAAATTAATCTTGTTAATACTCACCATCTTCAGAAAATATTTTCCATTTATTAATGGTGTGTCCAATAATTTTGATTAATATTTGTTTTCTGACATTTACATATTCTTCTTTGCTAGATTAGTTAGTTCAGATTATAATTTTGAAACTTTTAATGTAAGAAATTGATGGTGTACTTTTTACTAATAAGGAAAAAATTAATGTTTGTAATTCAAGCAATTTAAATAATTTAAATTTACTTTTAATAATGAATGAATTTATGATTTCTTATGACTAATGCAAATGCATAGTTATTCTGAGCGAACAAAGCAAGCTGGGATCACTATGATGATTCTGAGAAGTTATTGGGAAGAGTCAAGCTTATTGTTCATTATCAAGCTCAAGTTTGATTTCATACAAAATTTTCTACTAAAAATATCCAAGATTGCATATTGACCCCATATATCACTTTGATGATATAACCGAAGAACCTAATTTTTATATTTACATATAAATATATGCACTGCAACCAATTTTCATTTAATTTCTTATTTGCTTGAAGAAAAGATTAATATTTTGTCCTTGCAAAGTGATCTTTTTTTTTTTATGTTTGTTTCTTTTTTTTGCATTTTTTTTAAAAAAAAGAAGCTGCTGTTCATCACTTTTGCATAATAGGTGGTTATTAAAGTTAGATTTTTGCAATTAGATTTTGGATGTTATAAACTATTTTAGTTACTTCACTTGTCTCTTTTGTGGAAATTAGACTAAATCTTAAAAGGGTCTTTAGAGAAAAAAATTTGCTAATCAAGAACACAGTGGTCCACATATGTTAATTCTTTTATTCTCTGTGATAAATATTCTTTTGATCGGGAAATCTATTGAGTTTTTTTTTTTTCTTATTTTGTTGAATTGTAATAAATGCAAATATAATTATGCTGTTTTAGTACAGTTTTTGGATTTATATACTTCTTAATCAGCTGAATATTGTTATTCCACTTTGTTGTAATTTAACCAATATAGAAAGTCAATTACTAAGTTAAAAGATGCAGGTCTTTTAACAGTAATTTAATTTCATCGCTCTAATTCTTTAATTGATTTTAATCATAAAATTGTCGGTTCAAGAATTTCAAAATAATATTTGTTTTAGAAATTAAATCTATTAATAATTTCTGTATATATTATAGGGTGGAAGTTCAGCTGCTGTTGATCTTAAAATTTTATTACCTGATCATTCTACTGTTATTGTTAATGTCAGAAAAAATAGCACAACAGATGAAGTTTATCAAGTATGATAAGTTTTTATTTATCTATTTTTATTTCTCATGTAGTGTTACACCTAGACAGAAATCTCAGATAATTCTACTTTCCAGATAATCTTAATGAGTACTTTTATTTGTTTCCATATTTTCTTTCTTTAATGTTCATAAAAAAATTAATTTTTTAATTACACTGTTACTTTTTACAGAAAAAGGATAAACCATTGATTATATGTGAAGGAATTTTTTTATATGTAAAAAGGCTATGCAAGAAATATAACTCATTATTGTAATTAATCAAAGTTCATCATATTTAAAATTTTTCTCTAAATTTGGAATAGGTATGTTTTGAAGTAATTTTAATGTCATTGGAACATTCTTGAACATTGGAATTCTTGATATGAACAACCATTCATATCAAGAATTCTTACTGTAAATTTCCGCATTGTGCATCAATTCTAACTGTTCATATGAAAAATATAACCATGATATGGTTACTGGTGTAATTTTTAATTAATAGTAAGAATATTATATAGAAACTGTGAATTCAAATACTTGATACTATCTAAGGATATAAATTTACTTCATTATGGGATAAATTTTTTTTAATCTTTATCGATGTGATACATTGGATCTGATTTAAATAAATTAAAGACATATTATGTACGATACCAGTTTTATAAATTATGTGATTAAAAATAAATCGGAAATTTTTGATTATATTCAGCACGAATATCCATCTGAAACGTATCATTACCAAGTTTATCCTTTTTCTGTTTCTACCACTCGTTTTATTTTAAAGAATTACTTTATTTCAATTTACTAAAGTACATTATTTTTTCCCCCTTTAAAATGCACCTTTGTATAGTCTAGTAACAAATATTTGGTATAGTAATTTTTTAATTTAAAAAAGTGCATGCAATAAGTTTTGAAATTTATGAATTCCTAATCATAAAACTTATAAATTAGAATTTACGGTATATTTTCTATTGGAAGTACTTGATGTTTGTACAAAATCTACTTTATCTATGTATAAATTATAAAATAATTTCTGTATAACAAAAATAATAAGAGTAAGAATTAAATAAAATTTTATGATAAACTCGGTTAATTCACTCTAAAATTACATTTAAAATGCCTTTTTTATTTAGTTAAAAGAAATTTATCTGATACCAGTCAATACTTAATTTTCTCATGCTGCCATAATACTAAATTTCTATCTTACATAATCATATAGAATTCATAGAATCTTTTAAAAGTCATACCTCTCTGTCAGTTAATCAAGATAACCCTGTATATAAATGTGATGGCTGGAATCTACTTTTTTTACATGATGTGCATTTAAAAGGCCTAAAATTGCCCCTAGAATATTATATATTATATTCAAACATATGAATGATAAAATGTTTTATGCTTTAGGCCGTTATAGAAAAAATTGGCATGTCCAAAGAAGTTTCAAAATATTTTGCCCTTTTTGAAATAGTAGAATATGGTTTTGGTAAGTATCTTTTAGTTTGTATTTTTGAGAATAAATTTTGTAATCAAAAGTTAATTCTTTGATACTTTACAGAAAGAAAATTACAATCAAATGAATATCCACACAATCTTTATATACAAAACTACAGCACAGCCACGTCAACATGTTTATTAATTCGAAAATGGTTGTTTACACTTGGCAAAGAAATAGAACTGACAGAAGACAATATGGCTGCAACATTTTTTTTCTGGCAGGTTAGTTTTAAAAGTATATTTATGTAGTATAATATATTTTTACGTTGAACTGTGTGTATTTTTAATATCTGTTTTTGTTCTTCTAAAAACTGAACTAGTGCACTTATTTCTTTTTTAAAAATCCTTTCTCCCTTTTGTGAGGAAATTATTCAGTGTATTACTGTATAATACTTGAATATTAATTGTAATGCACATTATCTTTGTATTATATGGCTCTATTTACTTGTATTCAGTTTGAAATTATAAAAAAAAACATTGTTATAGTGTTGAATGTAAAGAAATACTTCTTTAAATTATTATGTAAGAGTACATTAATACTGGACAATTATGATTGTCTACTTGATAATTGAAAGGATATTTTTGTTGTATTCATGCTATTCATTTGGCTAATCAGTTCTACTAGACAACAATGTATGTTTTTCATAATTTTATCTTATATAACTTAGCTGTTGGAGAGATGCATAAAGTGCCAAAAATAAAAAATACCAATGAAATGTATAATATTGTGTAAAAGTTACTAATCTCAAAATGTTGTTATAAGTCTAAGAAAAATTTAAATGTTTAGTTAATGTGTATGTTTCTATCTATGATGTTTTCTTTATTGCAAATTGCAACCCATAATAGTAATTTAAAGAAATCCCTTGTTTTATCTATTTTTCGAGAATTAAAAATTTCTTCTGTTCATTAAATTGCATATTTTTAAATGACAATTTATCTTACAATTTTCAAGGGGAAAAAAAGTTTCAATATGAGTGTTTGTTCCTACCTCAATTCTATATGGAATGACAAATTTGTATAATAAATCTTTCTTGCTTTAAAAAATTGTTACATTCTAAATGTCTATATACAACCTATGAATATGCAGTAAATATATTTAAAATGGATGCATATATTTATTATGTTCTATGAATCAAATGTTCATATTTATTTAGTAATTTTATACAAGTATTTTTGCACCATTTTATATAAGTATTCTTTCACTTTAGTCAATAAATATTTCAAATATAAATCATTTAAAATACACAGTGTCTTTAAAACTGAACTGTGGGAAGTTAAATGCAGACATTTAACTGGCATTAAATTTTCTATTTTACTAGAAATAGAAAATTCAATTGATAGCAGTTTCTATTTTTACTGAGTTAAGTACTCAGCCAGTATTGAGGCAATTTTTTTTTCTTTTAATTAGTGGGCTAAAAGTCAGTATAATTTTGATGTAATTGAAAAAAAATTCTTATTTTGGTGCAGAAATTTGAATTTGTGTTTTTAAATGGTTATTTTTTCTGTTAGTAAAATTATAGTTCAGTCCTGATTGGCATGTTGATAAACAGTATAAATAGGAGAAACCCCACTAGATGAAAACAAATCATTTCATTCTTAAGTGCTTCACCAATATGCATATATTTTTGAACTGCATTTTTCATGAATAAATTTGGCAAACAAATCTGAAATATGATTGGCTAAAAATCTTGATGGTTGTGTGTCATCCTGTGTCGGTTGATATATTTATCAATAAAAAGAGAAGAATTTTGCATAATTGAAGCTTATCGGAAATTTAAGTGAAAATGATGATTTATATTTTTCTGAGAATTTTGTATTATCACAGTTAAGAATGTATTGTTCACTAATTAAATAGAATAAAATAAAGTGCATTGTTCTGAGAACATTAGAAAACATCCACAAAAAAAAGCTGTGAACATCAGGGAAATTCAAACAGCAGAAATGCTGGTTATCCCGATCATTTTTTTCTCTTAATGTTAATTAGTTTAAAAGAAATTCAAAAATCATATACGATAAGATTTTGTTGTACCTGTTAAATTTACTGTTCCTAAATCATTTAATATAATTTTGTACCTTACGATACTGGCAATTCTAACTGTGTATTATTTCATTTTTTTAATGTTATGTATTATAACACTTCTAAAATGCTTGTACACATTAAATATGTATATACATTTATGTATATATGTTTGAAGAATTTAAATTGTCAACATGATTGTATCTCCCTCCCTCTTTGCCTTCTATTCTAATTCCATTAATGAAAGATATAAAGTTCTGCTTAAACAGTACTAGTGAATCTCATGTATTATGACATTTTATAAAATGCAGTGATTTTTTTTAATTTGATGTTTAACCCTGAACATTTCAAAATCATATCGATTTAGCAAATTAAATTGAGATTGAATAGTAATTTCGTAACATTTACTTTTCGAATTTTTTTCTTCATCTGAATTATGTTCATTCATGAACTATTGATAACTAGAGTGGGTCAGCCTATGATCTATGTTAAACTGAGCTCAACATTATATCAAAATTGTTATATTTTATAAATGCTGTTCGCTAAATGCTAGAATTAAAGTCGTTTTGCTCATTGGCACTGTTCAAATGGCAAAGTACAATCAATTTTTAAGTGGAAATATTATAGACATTGCTTTGTTTTTTTATATAATTAAATATTGATGATTAGGAAATTTATTATTATGGCAATAAAGTTTTTGTGCTATTGTGTAATTGCTATGTTTGTCATGACATTAATATTGTTCAATATTATAAATTATTTTTATGTATTTACTGTTTCTCAAAATTTAAAAAAAAAAAAAAAAAAAAAAAATGACATCCAACTATTTTCTGAAACTTACAATCCATTGTAGGTCTCAAAATGCAGTATCCAAAATGGAAAAATTAAGAATGTTGATGGAATTATGATTTTAATTGCACACTTGCAAAACAATCTTTTAAAGACTGCTTTTCATTTTTCAATAAAATAATTTTTAAAAAAATTGTAAAATATGCTTGTAAATGTTTGTGTATAGTAGAATACATTAAAACCTACTTATATTGTACACACCTAGAAAAGGTATTATTACTGACAAGTTATTACAGATTCTTTGATTATTCATGCTTAAATATATATGCATGTACTAATTTTAATGTGTTCAATTCATTTTCCATATATCTGCTGGTATTAAAAAAATTTTAATTATTAAAAATAAAATATTTTCGTGTGAGTATTTTAGTTAATATTTTTATTCATAATAAAAAAATGTGTGAAAAGAGAGCTAGGAACAAATGTTGTATTACAAAGTTATGAATTCTCTTACTTTTATTTCACTTTTTACCTTTTTTCCCATATCATCTTTGATATCTTATTTTCAAAAAAGTACTTGTTGTTGAGAATTAATTTTTAGCTGCATTAGTTACCTTATTCCTTGATAAATTTTGGCACATGTTTGTAGTTTTTCTTCAAATGTCAGGGTTACATGGCTTAATATCACATATTTAAGGTTTTATAAAATCAAAGTCAGTTCAAAATATTAATTGTGAATTAGCAGGTTCAACAATCCCTATGCAGGGACTGAGGAAAGTATAATCTGTACCCACTTCCTTTCTTGATCTTTTTTTTCTGGACTAAGATATGTTTTTTTTTCTCTAAAAAATAAAGAAAACAAAAAAAAATTACCAACTTTGTATTGCACCAATTTTCTAAAGAGGGAATAGAAGGTTTTCAATGTAGGAAGGTTCAGAGTACTTTGTGTGATTAGGATTTTCAATGTGAATAAAATAAATCATAATATAGAGAGGTTTATCATTTTCATGAATCGTTAATTTTTTTCACCAAGCATTAAAAAAAATTAGTGTAATTAAAAAATCAAAGTGTCTATATATTTTGATAAATAACCTAATTTACACTACTTTTAATTTATTTTACACAGATTCCACAATATATGAATTGCTGAACTGTCATATTTTTTGATGTCTAAAAAGTTTTATTGCAATTAACTTTCAATATAATGAATTTAAATTGTCTTAAATAATTAGTTGGTTTTCCAGTTAACTGACATTATTTCATTTTACAGGCCATTGATGATGTAAATAAAGGTCAAATAAAGCCAGGAAACAAATTATATGAATTAAAGGCCTTGCAGGATTCCTCTAGAAAATTAGAAGTATGTATGTTTCTTCTGAATTAAAATATACATCTGTTACTTTTTAAAAAATATATTAATTTTCCTGAATGTTATTTTAGTATCTGAAATTAGCCAGGCAGCTAGATGGCTATGGGGAAATATCTTTTCCTCATTGTAGTTGTGATGCTAGAAAAGAAGGTCATGTTGTTACTACCGTAGGTTTGACAAATTTGAAATTACAAGCCTGTAAAGATGATGGGACACTGGAGGTAAATATTTAACGATAATTTAACAATCATTTTAATAGTACTTGCATTTAATGGTCAATATATAACACATACATATCTGATTTTTCGTATTTTTTTCTCATTTATATATTATTCAATAGTCTTGTGTACTGTTAATGGATTTTTTTAACTGTTAACAAAAGCTAAAATAGTTTAAAAAATAATTATTCATCTAATATTTGTACTACATGATTCCAAAATAACTGTGTTTCTATAAATAAACTTTAAAAAAATTATTAATATCTATGAATCAAAGGCTTAAAACTTTCATTCATATACCACCCACAATTTCAGAGTATGATATTGCCTTATAGGGATTAATATTTTGACCTTTAACTTTCTATCATATTTACTTTAATCCTTTTGAAAACATTTAATTGAAATAATTAAAATAAAATTTTATTTGACCCCATCCCATTTATTTATAATATTTTTTTAATTTAGGTTATTATAAATAGTTTTAAAACTATTTCTAGTGCATGTTAAATAGAAATAATTAAACTGGAATTTTCATTTTCATGCATCGTTAATTCTTTTTACTATGCATTTTTTTAAAAATTCAGCGTCATTCAAAAAATCAAAGTAACTATATATTTTGATAAATAACCTAATTTACTTTACTTTTGTAAGATGTTTTCTTCATTCTGTAAATACGCACAATAAACCTGTCCTTGTGTTTTTAATTGATTGTGGCAATTTATTTGTTTACCTTTTCACATCGATTTTTTTAAAAAAAATTGTTTATTGTCATTGTTTTTCATTTTTACTTAAAATCACAATATCAAAAGTGGATTGTTGAATTTACAGTCATCTAAAGAACTTATACATTAAAAAGGGCAACTTTTGTTCTTCATTGTTTTTTCTAATTATTTCTTTATGGGAAATTTATTGTCCATTTGTTAAAAAAGTATGAGTGGGGGTATTTAATTTTTTATTTTAATAGACAGATAGAAATTGCCTGGATGTGTGCTTGAAAAAATGTAATAAATATAATTATACTATATAATAAAATTTTAAACAGCTATTTTCAACCTTACAAATTTCTTAGCCCTTTTTTATTTAATTTAATGCAGAATTTAATCTGATTTAATCATATGATAATTTAAGTAACATCAAAATAATCCTTATTACAACTGTATTTTTTATTTATGTAATTAATTAGTTTATTGGTATATAACCTTTAATGTGGTTTGAACTTTGTAAATATATTTTTTTAATACAATTGTTATCAATTTGATGGGTTCCTAGTAATTTATGTAGTTGAAATATTACTTTAATTATAGATCATTGAATACTTTTAAACTATCAGTTCTAAATGAGAATATCACATATGCTTTTTAAAACATAATTTTGTATTAGTTATAAGGCAATGTTTTAAATTTTAAATGAAAAATATGAATTAAAATTGAAAGTTTTTATTTCTTAAAGATATTAATTTACCCTTTTTATTAAAAAGTTGTAATATTCAGAATCTAATCATTATAGTTGCATGAAAATGCTATGAAATTCAAGTTTTATATTAATGTTTCAACTTTAAATATATTAAATAAAACTAAGCCTCATCATTATTATGTTCTGTTCTTTGTTTATAGTCTCAAATCATTGATTTTAACTGGGATACTGTCAAAGAATGGGAAGTAGATGATGAAGGGATGTCTTTTAGTTTCAAATATGCACCTCCTGATAAGAAAGCTCGCTATGTCAAAATTTTTACCCCTTATGTAAGTATATA
Organism: Argiope trifasciata; assembly: GCA_026543055.1. NCBI lineage: Eukaryota > Metazoa > Arthropoda > Arachnida > Araneae > Araneidae > Argiope > Argiope trifasciata. The sequence goes on from JAPMOQ010032104.1 coordinate 1,815,461, forward strand.
GATATATATGTTAGAAGTGATTAATCTTTGATAAATTTTTATTTTCGAAATAAAATTTTTATGTATGATTGTGGCTTGCCTTAATAATTGGATAATTTCTTTTGCAGTATGTTTTCTTGTTTGATTGTTTTGAACGTATTCAGGAAGAGAGAAAATGGAACAGTAATGGTAATTCTCTTTCTTACTGTGTTTCTTTTATCTTCAAATTTATTGTTATATTTATCTTCTGTATTTAAGATATTCATTTCTCTTTATTTATGTAGGATAAATCATATATCTTTTCAAATATCTTTTTTCAAAAATGTATGCTTAACAGCTTATATTTATTTTCATATTGCTTATAGCTTTGATTCAGAGAAAATATGAAAGATTAGTGAAAACATTGGCAAAAGATAAATAATATTATATACATATAAATGTTTTTCTCTTTGAAAGTATGCATAAATATTAAAATAACTTAGAAATTTAATAGAATTAAGAATCGGAGCCTTGACATATATATATTATAATTCAAGACAACTCAAGTAGATAGCACATCAAATTAATGATAATCACATCATTAATCTATACTAATATTGTAAATCTATACTAAAATGTGAAAATTTGAGTGGATGTTTGTTACTCAATCATGCCAGAACGGCTGAACAGAATTGGATGAAATTTAGCATAAATATAGATTATAGGAATATAACATAAGTTACTTTTTATTCTGGTTCATTGGGTGATTAATTTTTATCAATTAAAAACTAACTTTCACGCCAAAAAGCTGAAACCGAATCCCGCTAAAGATAAGTAAAGCTCCAGTTTTTTTCCCCAACAAGGTTGAGATTAGGCTTAGGTGAATTTCGACTGATTGTTTCAAACGATTCTATTTATTTTTTTAGTGTTTGATGCATATAAAATCAAATGTTGTTAATTAATAGATATTTAGTATTTATTCTGAAGTACTTTTAAATTTAAAAAAAAAAAACAGAATAAAAGAAATGAAAATTTCTAATCTAGTATAGGAAAGTCAGACATGTGTGTCGCGTCAACTAGCATTGAAAGTTCGCTTGTGATTGGTGCAACTTATGTTGTGTTTTCATTTAAGTTAAAAATTTAAAAGTTATGTGTATAATACTGTTGTTTCTATCTCAATCAATAAATAAAATGGATTTGATCTGATTATACAGAAATACAGACTTGATTTGCTGTTTTATTTTGGTTATACAGTGTAAATAAATTGTTTTTACGTTAATTGTGCATTTTTATTATTAAATTGTATTTTTGTTAGATTTTTTGTATATGCTTATGCTTTTAAATGTGTCGTTTTTAGGTTAGATTTAATTTTTTTTATTTGTCATTATTTGATAGTTTTTTGTACATCACATCAAAATTTCCATGCGTACAGAGTTGCGCGTTATAGTGTAATTATAAATTTGGTCATTCGTGTAATTGTAACTGTAATCAGAGTAGTTTAAGTCTGTTGAGAAAGCTTTTAACATAAAGCATTTTTCTTATCAAATACAACACCTAACTGCACAAAATATCAATCATTATTGTTTAAAACTTAATTTTTATTAAATACATTTAATATTTTAAGGATAATTTTTTTTGAAGCATTGATTTATCATACTTTTCCCTATACTCTCAACTTGAGTTACAATTCACTGTAAAAAAATCTAAATATATTTTTGGAAATACTTTAAAATGTTGTCTTTATTGATTTTTTTAATGCATTAAAAATTAGTTTTGAATTTAGTTTATGGCCAATTAAATATTTTTTTAAAAAAACCTCCAAGATTGAAATGAAATTAACAGATTAAAAAATTTGTTTATTCTGCAAATGAATTATAATTGTTCCTCCCTTTAAATGTCAAGTTTAATGTATTCATTAATGATAATAAAAAAATGTTTTAAATAGATTGAATTTAGAATTGTTGAGTTCTAAAAGTAATTTGATTAATTATTATTATATATTTTGAACCCTTCTATTATTTTTTGTTACATTTTAGTAATAAACATTTGCTTGTAAATAAATCTTAGTTATTTTAATTAATGCGATTTTCTATAATATAATGCTTGGTATATTTGCAGGTGAATAAAAATTGATTTTTACATTTCAAATCTGCTTGAATTGTCATCTTAGTTCATCAGCATGTGAGATCAGAAAATGTAAAGAAAATATATTATTCCAAATGTTCTGAATCAGAATTGGATACATGTACATTTCATAAAAATAATTGTAAAATCTTGTACATGCTCATATAAGAGTCCCCTTTATAATGATTCTGCCTGTATATGCCCTTTTTACAATTTCACTTTGACAGCTTTTGTAGTTTTATCAGTGCAAACTGGTTACCACTTATACAATGTTATTGTTATAATTCATTTTACCACAACATATTTGAAATAGTTTTAGACACTGAAACAAATCTAATTTTTCCTGTTGTATTTTACACTTTCTTAATAAATAATCTCAATTTATTTTTTTCGATGGTATAAATATGTCATTGACATTTATATATAATCGGGGGGTTTTTCATGACTCATATTAAACAATCTAAATTTCTATACAGTGAAATTGAAGTAAACAAACCTCAAATGTTTATGGACATAAATAAAGCTTATAATAATTTTTAAAATTTGTGCATATAATAAAGCATATGAGAAATGTTTGAATAGTAATCTTCTATGGTATGTTATATTAGTTTCCTAGCATATTATGACTTCATTTTGGGCATGCTTTTTATTTGTGCCGTTAAAAACTTTTCAATGCTCTTAACATGTTAGATACTTTTATAAATGGTTGTGTTTGTTACTGCTTCCCTGTTGATATTTTCAAACTTTTTTTAAATCATTAATAATCTGTCAGTGATTTACTTGTGTTAAATTGTAATTGTATCATTTAGATGTATATAAATCAGATGCTACTATTATAAAAAATTATTTTGGTTGTAAATAAATTGTACAGCTTAGAAATGTGCAAAATCTTGGATATATGATTGTGTGCTTGTTATTTGTATGTATATATCTATCTATATATATATATCATGAAATATTTCATAGCATTTAAATTTTATTTATAGATTAATATTCTAAAATTATTTTGCCTTAAAGATGTAGTTTAGGTTAAAAAGTATGTTTTTTCTTGTATAAATCTAGAGAATCTATGCAATTTTATATAATACATGATAGTGTCTTATCCTGAAGATTATATGTCCTATATAAATCCGAAAAACGAAAAAGTTGTGCATGTAGCTTTGTATTATTTTATAACTTAGAACATTTTGGTATTGTGTGATTTTTTTTTTTTTTTTCATGCTATCAAAGCAAAATTTATTGGATGTATTTTTTTTTTAATTTGTATTAATGTAATATCAAATACTCTTGTTAACTTGAGCTTCATTAATTGAAATTAACCAAGTGCATTATCTAACTATGCAATTAAAAAATTTATAATATATATTTAAATTCATAGAAATGTGATATAGAAAGCCTCACTATGTTTATCATAATATGCAAAATGATAAACTTCAAGGAAGTGAAATCAAATCTATGCAATGTTTTTCTTGTACTTCACTTAATGTTTTTTGATAAATGGCCATACTCTTGAAATAAGATCTTTAACTGGCCTTCATTTTCTTAACTGCAAATGAAGGATGTCTGCATGGTCGTATCTGATTTTAAAACTATATTATTGTTCAATTTTTTTTTCAATTCTTATCTATAATGCATAACTTTTTGAAGCAATCCTATTTTTATAGCATAACATTTACAATTAAAATAAATGACTAATTACATAATTCTAATAAACTTTTAGAATCCTTAACTGTTTTATTTTGAAGGTATACCATATCATGGATTAATCTTTTTTTTTTTTTTTAATGTGCTGTCATTCCCACCTGTTTACTGTTAGGGGATTTGCTCAAAAGTTTTTTCTTAAAATGATATTTAAAGTATCTTATTATTTATTTATGTATGGTAAAAAGAATAAGTATATATGAAACTAATATACAACTTTTCTATAGCTTGTAAATGTTTCTTTGATGTTAAAGCTTTTGTTGAAACTATCAAATTTATATTAAAACTTTTTCTAATGCTATATTTTTGTCTTATGATTCCTTATTGTAAATATTAGGCATAAACAAAATGTGAACTGATTTAATTAATGTATGATATATCTGTAGATTTTAATGTTGTATATAAGATATTTATGTTTTGAATCTGTGGAGAGGTATGCTAATTTTTATGAAACAAAGGTAGCAGTATATCTTATAACATGCATTAGCAATATACATATATATATTAAATAAATTCTCGAAATAAATTGAACAGATTTAAATTTTGTTTACCTTCACCATTTTCAATCCTGAATGTATGTTTGTTAGTGTAAAAGTAATTTATCTTGTGTAAGTTGACTGTTGGAAAGGAATACATTCTATGAATTTCTTTATTTGTAGTCTGTTATTAGTTTTAGCTTGTTTCTTATTATAATGATTTATAAGGTTAGAAGTTTTATTATGTTTTAAAGACTTATATTGGGCAATACTAAAATTGTATTTATATATTTTTTCTCATTAACACATTGTGCCAATTTTGTTTTTAGGATTTAACTGAGTGCCTTTTTTGTGTTGAAATATGACAAATTTCATCACCTATTGTGTAGGGTTATTATATTGTTTCCTGCAATTATTTTATTTATGATGTGAATGTAACTGTATTTTAATAAAGTCTGCTATTTGCAATTTTTAATGGAAACTGATTAACACTTCTTAAGAAGAAAATGTACTTATGAACAATATTATTTCTTAAAATAACAGTGTTTTATTTAAAAAGGCAGTTAATGAATGAAAACAAATTACTTTGAAATATTTTAATACCCTCTCTTCTAATTTCTTTATAAATATATAAGTTGTAATTGTATTGGTTATTCTATTACAGGGAGTGAATATCTTATATAAAGCAACTTATTCTTCTAAATGCTTTATTTTCATTAAATTTGAAGTTAAATGTAATTTTCACAATTTTATGTTAGTCTTATTTTTAAGTATACTAAAACTTATCTAAGTCACAAAATTTAATGCCAGCTTTACCTGGAGAAAGTATGGCATTTGATAGATTTGTTTTTATTTTGATTGTAAATAAATTATATATCAGTGAATATTCTTAGTATGTCATTCAAGCTCCTAATGTTGAATTTTTACGTATTGTTAAAAAACTTAAATCAAATTGGTGACAGAATATTTTAAAATAAGCAAATAATAATCAAGTAAATTCATTTAATTAATACTTATTAAGCATATTTTCTTTAAAATAGTTTTATTACAATAAGGTCTTTTTTCAAAAAATTGAGAGGAAATTAATATTGCTTTTTTTTAGGATTGGTTTAGTTTTCAAAAAAAAAAAAAAAAATCTATCACTATAGCCAGATTAATAGCTTGCATTTCCGATTTAAATATCTGAAATCATTACTACATGTTTTCATGCAGACATAATTTATATCCCAAGTTTTTTGTTTGTATAAAATCGTGAATATTATTTAATTATGTAAAGTGCTTTAAAATACATCTGCTTTAATTATTCATCACATTTTTTTTTTTCTGAAAGTATAGAAATACCTAAAATTTTGGATTTTTATTTGGAAAATAATTCTTTCTAAATAATCGATATTTTAAGAAATTTCGTGGTGAACTTAGTTGAGAAATCGTTTTCGGTGCCTTTTATTTTATAAAATGCTGTTATTTTTTTAACATTGTTAGAGAAATAATTAAAATATTATTAAACCTAGTACAAATCTAATGATCCCTTAAATAGTTACTAATATGCATATTTTTGAACATTTATATATTAGCTATTTTAATATCACTAATTAATTTACAGATGTATATTTCATTATTCAAGTCAAGTTCTAGTATTATACAGACTTTAAGAAATTTTTTAAAAAGCACTATATAAGTTATCTCATATAAGTAATGGCATAATATTGTTTAAAATTAACATAGCTGTAAACCAATTAAAATAATTATTTGGATGAATAATTAATGGGGAAATTATCACATAGGAATCACTATTCCCTATTCAAGCAATGGAAATTTCTTTTATTGTTTAATAGAATTACGATAATTCCAGTACTTTTAAATTATACAGATAATATAGTTGATATTGCTCCAAAAGAAATTTTTATTGTCATTTAATTAAAAAGCCACAAAGTTAACTATTTTGGGAAGCATTATTAAATTAACGGGGAATATGCAAGCCAATATTTAAATGTTTTTGTAAAGTTACAAGAGTTAAAATTTTCTCACTCTCTATAAAATGCAATTTGGATTTATGGTAAATTAACAATTAGCAGGAAGTTCTAAGACAATACTCATCAGTGATCAATTATAAGACTATTTGTATATTCATGTTTATCATTTATATGTAGTTATTGTTAATATTGTACAACCTTTTGAAAATAAAAATATATCATGGGAAATTAATTTATTGGTGAATATTCCTTACACCACTGGCTTAAATTTTTGAAATTATTTTTTATTTCAAATTTAGTTCATTAAGAGACACATAGTTCATTGTTTGTAAAAAACAAAAAGAATTGAAACTAGCATCACTAAAAATTAAAGAATATGCCTTTTAAATTTTTATGTTGAAACTTTAAGCTATAAAATTTCTATGATTTCTCTTTTTTTTAATAGTAGAGAGTGTATAGACCCAACTTCAATTTTAAATTTCCTTTACTTAATATTAAAATTATTAATTTGATAAAACAGCATAATTCCTGTTAATACCATTCATTTTTCTTAATCATTAAAATATAATCCTTCAATGCATATGACACAAATATGATCCCACTGGTCAGCATAGTGTTGAATTTTAGTAAAATGCTGGTATGAAACTTACTATCATATATCTGTTTTATTGAGTTTTGAAACTTTCCAACATACAGAAATACAAACATCTAAAAATCAATATCATAAACTGTATTATGATATTAGTATTTGATTTTAAAAAATGAAATAAAATACCTACCTATTTATTTGATGAAAGAAAATTTGTAATGAAATAAGATTAGAAATTTAAATACTGTAAACAGTACTTCTTTTGTAAATTGTTAATATGCTAATTTTTTTTTTCATTTGGAAAGTAGCAGGTATTAGATAGTGGTTACTCTTTTCATTATTAATAAATTACATGATTGTATAACACTTTTTATAACCAGGACAGTATGTTATAGCAAACAGTTCTTAAACAACATGCCTGTATAATCTTGAAGTATAGATGATAATTGAAATGTAGTCTTAAACTTGTTCAAAATATTTCTGTGCTAACTAATTAATTCTCAAGGTGCATAATGACAAACTGATACAAAAATTAAGCACTTTAGTCAAAAAAATTAAGTTTCTCCCACATTCATGTATACATAAAACTGTAACTTTTTTAAACATTGTTTTAAGCATTGTTTTTTTAACATTTTTGAAAATTAATTTTAAATGTGCATTTCTTAAATTTTAATAATTATTTTTGCAACCATATAAGCATTTACTTCTACAACACTGCAGAAGCACAACATTCTCTATTGTACAAAAGAATAATATATTTTGGTAATGGAAAAAAAAAATCATTACCAAAAAAATATAAATAAAAGAATAAAGACAACTTTTATAATATTCCTCTTAACATATTAATCGTTTTCACAAAAATTTGTGATCTTTTTTCAACATTTTTTAAAAATTAATAAATTGCCTGATAATATGGAGGGATGTATTATTTCTAAAAATATTGGCATGAAGGAGAAGCATGGCATGACCACATATTTTTTAATTGATTTTTATACATACAACAAATAGAATTTGATATGGTTGGTCTAGGAAATGTAATTTTCTTTCCTTCATTCTACTTAGCAATCCAAAACATTTTATTTGCAGCTTTATAAAGTTAAAAGTTTTCCAAATAGATACCATAAAAAGATTGGCAAAACTATCATGAATGTTTTAGAGGATTTTTTAAGCAAAAAGAGTAACAGCATTTAAATTTGATCAGACCATAAATATTTCATTTCTTCTTAAATCTGAAGTGTAGTAAAGACCTTTTTTAAATGTTCCACATTTTGAAAATTTAATAAAAACCTCCTTTTTAACATATATATATAACTAAATAAAATTGGAAATGGAAAAAAATGGAAATGGTTTAACAATTCCTATTTTTTAAGCATAAAGGAAATTTCACAAAGTTAAAAATCTGCCAGCTCCAAAGTTAGAAGCAGAATGAAATAAAGAATGTTAGTGAATGCATTTATTAAAATGTAATTTTCTTTAACCAGCACAAGACAATAGATCACATTTTCTCAAAACTGAACAACATCCACCATATGTAGAAACTTATTCAATGAATAAGTACGATGTTTCTTTTTGTTTGTTTGTTCTTGTCGAAATTCAGTTTGTCTCCCTCCCCATCTCCATTGCTACAGCTTAACAGTTCAGTGGTACTGTTTTGAGTTTTCTTAAAATGAAGGTCACATTATAAACTGCAGAAAATATTTAAAAAAACATTAATTCAAATAAAATTGATATCGTTTAATAGCTTTAGACAAGAGATTATAAAAATATATTTTGTTTAATAATATGCTTTCAGGTTAAGAATGAAAATATATTACAACTCTATTTTATTTCTTAACTAAAAGGAAAAAATGTTCTTAGTAGGTCTGTAATATCCAAGAAGCAACTTTCTGCCAAATTTCATACTTCTAACTTCAATGGCTAAAGATATGTGTTGCTCAGTCAAATAGAAAAAAGATTTTGTATGTATTTCAAGGGCAGGGGGAGGGAGAGAGAGAGAGTATATTAGAATTGCAAAATGAGAAAAACCAAAAATTATTGAATCTGAGATCTAAAGAATTAAAAGTTAAAAAAAAAAAACTTTTTTTAAATTAAATTTCTAAAAGTAACCTTTTTTATATTCATTGGTTATAAATATATTTTTATTGGATATATTTATAATTTTTTATATTAATTGGACTAAAAAATAATAATTTTAAATGCACCGGGGCATTTAAAAAAATCACAAAAATTGAAAATTGATAATTTTAATTTTATCATATTCGATTTTAAGTAACCAATTAACATAATTATACTCTGCAACAAATTAAAATTCAATGCATCAAATTCATCCTGCTTTATTTTCATTTTCTGTTGACCAATCAGCCTTTTCTTCTTTAACAAAACATAAAAGTTTAAACATACATAAATTAGGCATAACTAAAATAAATTCTACACCTTCTAAAGTATTAAAAATTGCAGTTTGAATATAAGTATTATTATTTATGTATTACTGCTTTTTTTTATTAAATCTTATTAAGTATTTTAAACTGCCCCTTCAAGATAACCATTCCAGTGACAGAAATGGAAATTGTTGAAGAAAGAGAGAATAAGGAAAAAAGGCAATTATTATTTTAATATGTGTTTGCACCCTAGTAAGTGATTAACCTATTTCAAGCCTGTATTTCTTCTCTGAATTCTTTCTTTTCATTAATTTCCTATCTTGATATATCTAGTAAATAAATCTGTATGAGTATGCTTTTAATTTATTATATACAACTTTAGAGAAACAAGAAGAAAAGAAGAAAAAAAATTTGGCACTTCTCAAGAAAATTAAGCATTTTTAAGACAATTAAAAATGGTTTTCAAATTTTTCATGAAACTATGACATCTAATCATCCTATTATTAATGTCTTATGCAATTTCATCTCATTACATATTGCAGAGAGCACTCCAAATGTGATGGTCAATCACTGTTTACCAAATAATAAAATTCAAGTCAAATATAAAACTCAATTATGTTAAGAATTTTTGATTTTGTTGAGTTGCAAATAGCTTTAGTTGGGTTGTGAGGAAGATAAAAAAACTTCATTTTCAGTAAAATTATTTATATCATGGCTTTTTTTATGAGTTTTTTTAATGGCAATTAAGCATTACATAAATTATCCCTCATTTTATCAACTGTTTTCCTGACAGCCTGAAGGAAGGAAAAATATTGTTGGAGTATTTTTGCCTTAAAATTTTATATTATATTATATATATATATATATGGCAAATAAAGTAAACATTTGAAGGGTGATATGTTTTCTGTCAAAAGCAATAACTAAACAATATATATAAGATAATTAAAACATTTAATAGTAAATTCAATAACTCTCAAAATACACTACAATAATTAAGAAAAGCACCTAATAATTATGAATAAAGCCTCATTCTTCAAAATGGCATAACTTGAAATGTCCCAATCTATTAATGGTCCAATCACTTTCAACACCTTTTGTGTATTCTCTGATAAATCTGCAATAAACACATCAAAACATTCAGAAATCTTTAAAATATTTCAGTTTAAATGGCATAGTGATTAAAAAGGCAAACAAACAAAATACTGAGCATCCATATTTTCCAATTTAATGTAGTATTTATTCTTTTAACATTCTATAAATGTTAAATATGTGTCTGTCAACAGGGAAGTTACATTTTATAAATCTGGTACAGAGTTATTGAGATTTTCAGAAAATCAACATGCAATAAAATGACTGAATATATGTTTAAATATTAATAACATAAAAACTAATTGAGAATTTAAATTATGAAATAGTTTAGCAATATATATTTTCAAACAAAAGAGAAATGACATTTATACTTAGAATAAAGCTCTATGAGTGTGTGTTGGCACTCTATAAGCCAGTCTTTATAAACTACAGCTACCAAATTTGGCACATATATACATTGGAGATCAGAAATGTACATCTCGAGGTAATTTGTTTGAAATTTTAAATAAAGTTTGAATTAACTACAGATTAAGCAAAATTTCTACGTTTTTCCGCCATAACTTTCAAAAATATTATAGCACAAAATTGATTTTTACATCATATTAAAAGGTTTTTCAAAAAAATTTTTAGTGATACTAATATTTTAATAAACAAATTTAATTTCTATTTTTAATGAATTAAAAACTAATTTAATTATATTTTTCAACAATAAAAATAAAACTGAAGCTGTGTGTGGTGTTACGAGAGAAAGGAATAAAAATTATCTTTTATTAATATGTTGCCATTAGATTGACAAGAAAACTCAAATTACACAATAAATAAAACTATCATTGCAAATTAAACATATCAAAATGTAGTTTTTAGCACACATCTGTATGAAATGTGTTTTCCCTAATATGAAAATGTAAAGAAATGTTTTTATGACTTATACAGTATTATTAATTAAATAAATAATTTTTATTTATGAAAAATATGGTTTAATAAATTTTTTCAATTCAAGGCCCAATGGTTAATGTGTAAAATTTTAATAACAGAAATACATCTATAAAGAGGGTCTAAATGCAGTAAATAATTACACAGTATGTAACATGAGTCTATAGATGTTGTTATAAATGACGAAAGTCTAGCTTTTATCTAGATCCTCTGCTCAGCGAATCATATTTAACAAGACATTTTTCAGGCACTAATATTTTAAATAAAAAGAGATTAACTTCAATCAACTATCAGTCTTTAAAATTGACTGATTTATGAATAATTGAATATCACTATTCAATAAAAGCAGGGAATCTCAGAAATTTTCATTGAATAATTATTTAGATATTATATAAATTATTCTATAGAACACATATGACTCAAATGCAAATGGATTCTGTTTTCAATATCCATAGAAAAACATTAATAGTTTCAGTAAAAATTGTTTTTGTCAAAGTGACAGCACACTCTTAAAGTGCTGCTCTTAATGTGTTATTGCAGGTTAAATTCTACTTTTATTTTGTGATGAATTAATTATTGGAAAATATTTTTACTGTTTTTTTAAATCATTAAAAATAGAAACTTAATTTAAAGGTTAAAACATTATTATCAATGCAAAAAAAAAATCATTTAAAAAAGGATTTAAAAACAGTTTTGTGCTGCAATATTTTTGGAAATTATCACAGAAAAATTCCAAATGCTTAATTTTTAATTAATTGAATTTTCAAAAAAAAAAACTGTTTAGGTATACTTTTTTATCATCCAAAGTAAATATGTACATAATCATATGATCTGATGTGTAGAGCACCAATACACACACACTCATTCATATACAGAAACACATATTCATTTGATTATCAGCCTTGGAGTGATTCCAATCATTGATTGGACTGAAAATGAAATTTTCCTTAAGATTTTGGACAGAAAGATCTAAAAGAGCATGTTTTAATAATAATATTCATTTTTTTATAAATCAGTTTTAATGATTGATTTAGAAAACTGATTGATGTAACATTGATATAAAATAATAGTAAAAATATTTTGTTAAATATGACTCATAGAATAAAGTAGAACAAAATCTAAAATCTACTAATCATCAATGATTATTTTATTCAAGCTACATTAAATGTAATTATTTACTTCATTTAGACCAACCTAACAGAACTAAATAATATATATGCCTGTTACTAAAGATTTACAAATTAGCCATTTGGCCAGAATTTGAATGCATAAATTAAATTGTGTTTACTGTAAATAAAGATGATTTATGGAAACAATGATACAGATATTGCAAATGATCATTGAAATCTTTGTCTTGCATTTATTTTTTTAGAAAATATAACATTAAATATTTATTTTATTTTATTCAATCACATGCTGAAAGTTACATTTTTTTAGATTTAATAGTTGATTTTTTTTTAATTTGGGCTTTTATCAATATGTTGGCCACTCTTTCATAAAAGCTGTTTTTTCCCATTGCTCATTTATCATTTTTCGTTTGTTGTAAAATTTTATTGTTTTGTTCAAAATATATATTTTTGAAAAATATGGTAAGAATATTTCTTTAAAAATTTGTTAAAAATAGAAATTTAAGTTACATGTTAAAATACTGGTACCATTAGAAAGCTATTTTTTTTCTAAAATCTTTAACTTGATGTAAAAATCACAGCAGTATTTTCGGTAGTTTTCTACAACAATTAGTTTTGGAAGTTATAACAGAAAAATGCCAAAATTTTGCTTAATTTTTAATTAATTTAAATTTTAATTACAAATTTGAAAAAATTGCTCCAAAGTGCATATTCCCAAACAAAAAACTATGCATGTGCCCAATTTGGTAGCTGTTGGTCCAACGGTCTGGCCTGTAGAGTGCCAACACACACACATAGAGTTTTATTATAAGTATAGATAATTTCTTAAGAATTGAGCTTTTTGATTATGTATAATGCTCATCTTTCAAGACTCTAAAGCCATAGAAAATTCTATGAGAATGAATGAATGGAAACATTTTTTTATTCAATTTGTGTTAAAAATTGCACAAAATTTTAAATTAATAATAATGTTCACAAAATAGTTATTTTTAGATGAATGAAACCATCAAACAACAAAATTATCAAGAAAGCTCTCAATGCTAATATAAACTGAAAAATACCAATTTACCAGTATCATAAAAGAGAAAAATGATTTGTGTACCTGTAATTACATATTTTGATATCATCTTTAACTGCCTCTGAATTCACTTTACTTTGCATTTTCATATCTTCTAAATTCTTTATGATGTGATAGACTACAGTTATTTCAGCAAAGCGTTTCTGATTATCTAAAAATAAAAAAATATTTCATTTCATTTAAAATTAAAGAATAAAATTAAGTAAATGAAAGTACACATATAAAAAATGCAAAGAAATTTTGAATGGTGAGATTTTAAGATTACCTTTTAAAAAATTTACTGGAAAATGATCTTATTATTCTTTCAAAAAATAAAATTTCATTTCATAATTTATTCATTAAAAAAAACTGAATGTTATAAAGAATAGAAAAAAATTGTCAATAAATCCTTATTTATTCAATATTGCAAAATTTGGAAAAATTAGAACAGAAAGATAAAGTTATAATTTTTAGAAACTCACATATATAACATCTTCTATAAAGTTCAGTTCAGATGTATTAACATCTCATTCCCAGACAGACAATATTTTGAACTGTAGTTAAATAATGCAAAGAAGCTGAGCTGGCATTTCCCTATTCAAACTTCCACTTATACCAGCAGAATGATGTTTGATTCTCAATGTCAGATTCCATATGTGTCAGGCCCACATCTTTAATATAATCAAGTTCAAGTCTTCAAACCTCTGGTTCTAAAGCCTTACCACCAGGTCACTGTATCCTCAGCTTATGTAGAAATATGAAATAAATAAAGGGACAAATATTGTCACTGTTGTATCTAAATACTGTAACAAACCACACACTGCAAAATATATGAAATTTTGTTGCAACAGCTGGAATCACAAGTGACATGTGGATTTTGGGATAATACATAAAACATTTTTCACTTACTACAATTTGAATGAAGATGTAAGCGTAATATGTTTTATTATACTTTTTTTGTGTCAATAAAATGTTTTGGTATAATTGACATGATAAATTGATTAAACAGTGAGAATACAGTACAATTTTCAAGTTAAAAAAATTTAGTTAAGTGATTTTAAGTTGAAATTTAAAAATTACTGATTAACTTACCATCATCAAAAATTATCCCTACTTGATAAGGAAAAGTGATGAGAATATCGCTGAATCTTGTTAGCAAATCCTGCCTTTCTTTAATATTTAAGGATGAATAATTCTTTTTGATTTCTGCAATAGCCTATGGAAGAAAAAATTATTTTTAAAGTACATAAAACAACAATAAAAGTAAAAAAATTATGATTTTCATACTATCTTTCAACATACATAGATCCCTATGAATAATAAAGCTAAATATGTATGTGTCTATGTGATGGCCTTCTACAGACCAGATCATGACCTAAAACATCTAAATTTTGCTAGTATCATTCCTGGAGAGAAAAAATGTGCACATTGAAACATTTTTTAAAACTTTTAATTAATTATAAATTATGCAAAATTTTGATTATAACTTCTAAACTTTGATTAACTAAAAATATGGTTATATATATATAATTAGAAGTGAATCTCACAGTTATGTTCTTAATAACACCATGATGTTAAACAAGTCTCTTTCAGAATAATTCATGTATACAATAAACAGAAGGCAATGTAAGGTAATTTAAATAGTACAGCTTTAATGTTTGACAATTCGACATGGTTTGAAGTAAGATTTTTCTGCATTCACAGAACTTCCCAACCAGAGAAAAATTAGGTTACTTGAAATATGCTTTTATGCATTAGATTTTTTTATATAAATTATTTTAAAAACTTTTTATTTCTTAGGTTAGGTTTAGTTCTTGAGCGAAGTTTCTTTACAATTGTAATATATATATTATCAGAAAGGAAATTCAAAAATAACAAATTGTATTGGAAATATCCCATATGCAATGTTGCCCATTTGTATTTTATAAAAAGTAATCAACAATTCTTGCAAGCTATACTGTAATCTATTTAGCATGGTGTCGTTACAGATATGATTAAGTTTACAATAAAAAATAATAATTTTTTAGCATGATATTTTTAAAAAGTGCTTATAATATTCAATTTATTTGATAAAAATATTCATTTAATTTTATTTGTAAAATTTAAAATTCATAGTATAATTTTTCTTAATTAATAAAAAAATTATTGTGTAAGTAACACATAACTATTACACTCAAAGAAAAAATCTGTGCAATATTGAGAATATTCAAGAAAAATCAAATTAAGAATACAAAACATATGAAACATTTTAATTAACTCAACAGCACCCAAATTACTCACCAAATGGAACTCTTGCAAACAAAAAAAGGTATGGGTTTTTTTCTGCAAAACTGTAATTTTTAATGCATCTGCAAACAGTTTGACAATCTGTATGTAAACTCCTAACTTGGATCCAATTTCTTAGTAAGTAAGAAATTAAGAAATATAAATGATATGGATTCTTATAAGAACATTTTCATAGAAAAACAATTTTAAATAACACTTACATCATCAGTAACTAAGCCCTTCAAAGACTGAAAATCACCTTGTGAGAGGCAAGATGAGACAATCACTAAAGCCTAGAATATTTATACATAATCAAGAAATTTCAAATGTCTGGAACATAAAGTAAAGATTTCATTTAGGTAAGTAATAATCTCACCATCAGATATTTGATCCACATGTTTATGACTATTTTGATTTTTTTAACAGATTATTTAAAAATTTGATCAACACAATATAAATAATTCTTAAATTATCTTAAAGCTCCCTAACATAACTTTAAAAAATGAAATTTCATTAATTGAATATGAAATAGGTTTAAATCAATATAGTGAGTTATACTTATATACAAATTAAGGTTAGACTTGAGGAGATATTGTTATCAAATACTATAAAAACGATTTTTTAACTATAATTCATCACATTAAAGGAGACACTAATTGCAACACTTTATTGAAAAAGAAAAGCTTCAAGAATAGGGTAATATGTTAATACTGTTCGCTCAGATCTTATCTAGATTAACTTTACAGCATCTTTTAAATCTTGTCTTTCATTTTCTCATATTATTTTATTACATTACAATTTAATAATGCTTTAATCTATAGTAAATCATTCAAATACACATACAACAAATTTGTAGTAATACATGACTGAAGTTTCAGTCATAAGAAAACAATTTTTCATAACAAATTTGCATATCTGTACACAAATATTAATTTAAAAAAAAAACAGATTTCCTCATTTTATCTTTATATATAAACACTGTGAATGTACAAATAATTCATCGCAATTTTAATTTGATATATTTCAAGGACAATAATGAGTTAAAAAATTTAAATTTTTCAACTAATGAAGAACATTACTTACGGACCTGTTTAGAACCTTCAGTAAATTCTTTCAATGAAAAATCTTTGTCTAAGTATGGTTGAATAATAAATTTGGCTAATATCCAATTTCTTAATGATAACAATATTTCTGGACGCATTACAGGTATAAAATTCATTAAAACAGGAGGTTTTGTTTTTTCTTTATTTCCATCGTCACCTGAGCTTGTATTGATATTGCGTTGTTGTAACATGTTAGACAGCTTTACAGCGGCAAGGAGTTTCATATCTTCTAATTTTTGAAATAACTGTGAATTTTGATGAGGATCTTTTATTCGGAAACAGTGCCGTAACAGATCAAGAGAATATATCCTTTGTTTTTGACTTCTAACTATTGCAGAAAATATCCTCAACGAAAATTTATTCATTTTGCAACTTATAAAAAAGGGTAATCCTTCAATATTTTGAACTATAGTTCAAACAATAAATTCCTAAAGTAAAATTTTTGTTAGTAAACAGAAAAAAGAAACACAAAGCGTTGAAGTAATTATTGCCACAAAGTGCTTTACAAAATCTAAACTAAATTAGTCATATGGCACCAATTTTTAGGTGATATTTATATTTATTCAAATATTTTAGGTGAACATTTCTAACAAAATTTTCTGCAGTTATTGACGCTTGATAACATTAAAAAAAACTGAAAACTAATAAAATTTTTCGAAAGCCATTTCATAAATAAATATTCACTCAATATGCAAAATATATGAAAACACAAACCCAGTTAGTTGGGTAACACTAACCACTGCGTCAATTTATCAGAATAGTAATAGAAATTTCAAATGGTACCAAGATTCTAGCCTGGTGCAATCGATGGTAATGTAATGTCCCCGACATACAATGATTCCTTAATCATTTTGTTACTCTGGTCCCAAGATAAAAACTTCCAAAAATTTCATCCTTTTTATTTTTTGGTGTGTGTGTGTGTGTGTGTGTACAGCCGACCACTGAACAAAGCTGTATTAATATAGGACTTGTTGTTGCCGACAAGAGATTAGGGATGACGATTATTTTCAGACCGGTTATTACGTAGCCAATTTCAAAAAATCACAAATACCCGTGAACAATACTTTTGAAAAACGAGTGTGATCAAATCTTTACTACTAATATTTCGATTACAGGTTTTGGTTTGGTTTAGTTTAGTTTAGTTTAGTTGTATTAATGTCCCGTTTAAAGCAACACGAGGGCTATTTTGGGACGGACTAATTTTGAACCAAGATCGGATGACGAGGACGACACCTGAACTGGCAACCCCCTCTCCACGTCGCACCACACCAGTGTTTGGCCTGACAGATTTAACGTGCAATAGACCCCCTCACACGACGGCTCTTCGGTGGAATCGAGTCTCGAGCCTGAAACCCTCCGGTTCCGAAGCCGAGACCTTACCCCCAGGCCATCGCGGCCCCTACAGGTCTTGGATTACGCTGGAAATTAACATGTATTGGGAAAGCATGTAATTTGAAAGTCCCTTATTTACGGATACAGATGCCCTTTCCCGGAACAGACCTCTCACAAACAGTTGTGGCTGGCGGCAGAACCTCTTGATCACAAGAAAAGCGCTTCCTATTTTACACAGAGTGAGATCCGAGCCCACCCTATTCCACCGCATGATACGACTATCACTGGAAGCTACACACAGGTAGTTTCATTGTACGAAAAAAAAAGCTTTCTTTCACACTCAAGTCTCCCCAGAAAAATTATGAAAAAAGTTCAAAGCTTAAGTGCTTCCACGGTAAACTTGCAGAATACAGTAGTGAATAAGATTGTTAATGGAAAAAAATTGTAACATTTTAATACAGTAAAACTCTTATTTTAATGCATAAGCAAACATACTATTCGCAACATTTTAATGAATATGATAAGAAATGTGGTTAATAAAAATTCATAAAACTGCAGAGTAAATAATCAGGATTTTAATTCATTAACGGTTATAAAATATTCTAACATTATTACTTTTTCGGTACCTTGAAATTAAATCAGTTATACTTATTCTTGAAAATACACATGCTCATAAAATAACAGATACAAATATTTTAACAGTTGAGCAAAAAATAATACAAACTATACAAAAAGTACTTTTTTTTAGTTTCAGGAATTAAATCTTTCTCTCTAATTTCGAAAAATAATTTTAGAATCAAAATAATAAAAAGTCTTTAATAAGTTTAAACATTTTCTTTAAAAAATTCATGAGATCGGATTCATGATTAACAACTAGAACCGTATCAAAACAAAAATATGTATGCCCCTGGGTGGCTAAATAATCTGAGTGTGGCTTCTCCAAAATTTTCTATTCGAAAAAAGATTACTTCAAAAAAAACATTCGCTTCATGTTAGAGAGTGTTTGAAAAAGAAATCACACTTCCTTCCCAGCTGTGGGGGAGTCAATTACCCACGTGGGGAGAATGGATTTCTTAACAATTTGGTTATTTTCCTGACTGACAACTTTCTCTCCACACCCTCTTTTCTTCCCAACTTTCTTGAGGTTAGTAATAATTTTTTCCAAACATAATTCTAATCCGAATGCGTTTTTCGAAAAACTGCATCATTTTGAAAAAGGGAAATATATTTTCTATCAAAGGTTTAAATTTTTCAAACTAAAACTCTTAATATTTTTCTATAATTAAAATGATTACTAAATATCTATTTTCATTTTGAGATTTTTATATACGACACTCTATGTCACAAGTTGTCTTTTCATTAAAAATATTATATAAAAACGAAGAAAAATGGTTAGAAATATTAACACATTTAAATAATCTAATGTTACAGATTTAAACTTTTTCTGTAAAATTTATAAGCAATATTTAATGCAAATAAATAATTTTCTTCAAACGTATTATTAATTTTCAAAATATGTTTCTCCTATGATTATTTTCCTTTTCTAGATAATTAATTTAAAATGTCTTTTGCCCTGAAGGGGAAAAATTTTACATTTTAATAATGAAACCTCAACCAATTTATGTCTTTGTTATTTTATAGATGTGGATATATTTCGATAATTCTTTGACAGATTTTTTAAAAAATTATTCAAGCTTTGGGTATAAAGATATTTACATAAAGCTTGAAAATATAATTTAAGGGCATTCCTACAATTAATAAAAGTGGGATTTTCAACATTGAGTTCAAAATTAAAAATTATTTTTGAAAGGAAATTGAAAGAGAAAAAAGGAATTTTTCTCTAAATTTTGGAAAATTTCAAACTGATGAAATCAATTTTTAGTGAGATATTAAGCGATACTAACTTTATTTTGGCAACAGAAATTTTTATTACATATTTTATATTTAAACGCATGTCATCTAAAGTTTGGCATGAAATAAAGCAAGACACCTTTATAAAAATAATGCATTGTTCGCTTGTTAGCTTTTTATATATATAGTTTTCTTTCATTGAAGATTTTTCATTAATATCTTTCTATCTGTTTTGAATAATTTTTGGCCAGAAAACTTAAATAATTTGTAAATGCTTCAACACAATCTACGGTTAGAAGAACTTTGATAGATTTGAAAATGACAGAATTAACAGATAGGCTAATCCTTTTTTAATTATGAGTGCAAAAAGTGTAAGTGCATGAATTGATTGTTCCAAATGAAATGGTTTCATATTTGCCATATTTCTCAAGGCGATACCGAATATAAACCGAAATTAATGCTGAAATTAACGTCGAAACATTAATTAATTAATTAATGTTTCATATTCCATGTCATAATAAGCATATGCTTATATCAATTACTGATTTATCGTCACGAGAAAAACCCTAGTAACCCTAAAAGTTAGGGTCAGTCCGCTTAAAAACGGGATGTTCTATTACATTTTGGGGGGAAGGAAAGGGCTGTATTTCTTTTGGTGCCAAAAGAACCGGCTAGAAGTAGCATTATCATGTGAAGAATCGCCGATTAGAAGTTCCATTTTGCCTTTACAGTATTGATTTGATTGATCAACTAAATTATATCAGGACTTTTGAGTAAATTAATTTCACTTATATATTCAGTTAGAAATCAATGTCAGCTAAAAAATTCTGAGTAATGTTTTATTCTATTAAAATTCATTGGAAATATTTATTCTTCAATAATATGTGGATATTACGTTATAATACATCTGTAAGAAGTGCTACGGAGGATTGGGTAATGAATTTTGAATATGAGTTATTACAAAGATTCCCATAAATATTTCATTAGTTTTTTTAAAAAATATCAAAGGAATAAATACCTTTAATTTTGCCCAAATATTGATTTATTTATATTTTAATTTTTTTGCGGAATTCCGTGTTTGTATTTTTTATTTATATCAAAAAGTAGCAGATTTATTATGAATTAAATAGTATAACCATTCGTCTTCAATAATTACCACGGCTAGCTTTTAACATATTTATTGGTAGACTTCACTAAACATAAACATATATACGAACAGTTATATAACAAAAGGGGACAACACTTACACGACTAACTTAACGAAACAATTAGGACATTTACGACGAACAGAAACATTTACGAAATATAAAAAGATAGTCCTCGACCGAGATGTTTTCTCTACGATGGCTGGAGGTCGACTGACGTATTATCTAGGTGGCGCTGACGTTTCATCTAGGTGACGTTGCACACAGTTCCGTTATATCCTCCCCCTCTGACTTCTTCGTGGCCGTCTCGGCAAGAAGTCAGGTGGCGGAAGTCTTGGCCGTCCTCTTTTTTTAAGAGGAGCTACTGGAGCTACCCGATCTGATATTTGAAACTTATTTCATTCTTGATAAGGTTTCAAGGCTGAAACATGATATTTACCGAGAATTTTGTCTGGTTCATTGGGATCGGCAATATCGTAAGTTGTTGGCGACCTTGCAGTCACTATCATATAAATACCGTCCTGTTTAGGCATGAATTTGCTAGTTTTCTTCAATGAGCCTTTGCTAACAGGGTGAAGAGTAACCCAGACTTTGTAACCATGAACAAATTTTGGAGTATCTTTACGTTTCTTATCAGCATACCGTTTTTGTTTATCTTGGTGTTTCTCAACTCTTTCTCGTACTTGTTGTACAGCTCTTGCGAACCTTTTTAAATATGGTGTAATCTCAGGAACGAAGTTGTCATTTTCTATTACGGCTTTTATGTCGTGTTTGACATCATCTATAGTTCTTGGGTCACGTGCGAATTGGAGAAATGCAGCAGAGTGCCCAGTTGAATCGCTCTTGGCGGTATTCAATGCAAATCTAATCATGGGCAGTTTTTCTTTCCATGCCTGGTGGTCATTGCCGACTAGTATTGCCAAACGAGGCTTGAGATCTCTGTTCTTTCTTTCAACAGGGTTTGATTGTGGATGATAGATAGGGGTAAGACTTTGGTCTATGTGCAATATATAACATAGCTCTTGCATGAAAGCACTTGTGAACTGGGGACCATTGTCACTGATAACTTTTCGAGGTATACCGAATCGAAGGGCGACTTCTTCCAAAAAGAGTCGTTGCACATTCTCTTACAGTTGCTTCTTTTAGAGCAAAAAGTTCTACCCACTTCGTAGCACAATCCTGTACAATAAAAATCCATTTCTCACCAGTAGGTGCTTCTGGCAGAGGACAGAAAAGGACAATAGAGAGAGTTTCGAATCGTTGGGCATAGATAGGAGTTTGAAGTAGCCCCGATGGTTTTTGATTAGAAGCTTTGTAACGACAACATTCAACAATCTGCTATCTCTTTTCGCATTCCCGCCCAGTAATATCTTTTAGCAATGCGATGAAAGGTACCCTCGGCTTTATAGTGCCATGCCATGGGCGAATCATGGTGCTCTTTCAGGATGTTGGCTTTCATTTCTTGAGGCACTACCAATTGCGCTTCTTCTTCATCCAATTCAGAAGAGTATCGGTATAATACCCCCCTGTTCATGATGTAGCCTCTTGCAGTCCAAGTTGTATGATCAACTTCTTTCGCTGGACTCTCGAATGTTTCTATTATCTTTCGCAGATCATTATCTCTTAGTTGTGATTGACGCAAATCAGCCGGACTGGTGGTAGGAATTTCAATCGATATAGCGCAGATTTCACAAGACTCTGTACTTGGATGTTCACAAATAGGACGGGATAAAAGGTCGGTAATGAAATTTAGTCGACCAGGAATATATTTCATTGTCAGGTTGTACGACTGAATTTGTAGAGCCCATCTGGCGAGTCTACCAGTAGGTGATTTCAGTGACATCAACCACTTCAGCGGTTGGTGGTCGGTTGTTATTGTAATGGACTGGTTTTCCACGTATCCTCTAAATTTGTCAAGTGCCCAAACCACTGCTAATGCTTCTTTTTCTATCGTAGAGTAGTTTTTTTTCTGAAGAACTCAGTAGGTGGCTAGCATATTCAATCGGATGTTCTTCATCTTTCTCTCCCTGGAGTAAAACTGCTCCGATGTCAACATTGCTAGCATCTGTTCGGATGACAAAAGGCCTCGTTCCATCAGCTTGTTTAAGAATCGGTGGGCTTATTAATTTAGATTTCAGATCTTGAAATGCCGTTTCTTGTTCTATTTCCTATTTCCATACGGCCTTCTTCTTCGTTAAATCAGTAAGAGGTCTGGCTATTTGGGCAAAGTTTGGAATATATTGACGATACCAGGAACAGGTCTGAACAAAAGATTGTACTTGCTTCACAGTTTTCGGTGACGGCATGTTTGCAATGGCAGCGGTCTTTTCTGGATCAACAGATACACCATCTTTAGTAATGTAATGGCCTAAGTATTTCACTTTTTCACAGCAGAAGTGACACTTTTCTCGATTGGCGTTCAGCTTGAATAACGATAGACGTTTGAAGACTTGTTCTAGGTCTGTAAGATGTGTTTGGAAGGTAGGAGACAGCACGATGATGTCGTCCAAATATGATAATGCCAGGACATCCTTCAGTCCGGAAAGTACTTTATTTATAAGTCTAGAAAACGTAGCTGGCGCATTACGAAGTCCGAAAGGCATTTGTTTGAATTTATAAATTCCGAAGGGACAAGTAAAAGCAGTTTTGATTTGATCTTCTTCTGCTACATCTATCTGATGATACCCAGATCTTAAGTCAATAGTTGACATGTAAGGGGTAGGCTTTACTTCGTTCAACAAATCATCTATACGTGGCAAAGGATAAGCATCTGGAACGTTGTGAGAGTTTAGCTTGCGATAGTCGATGCATAAACGTATTTTACCATTTGGTTTGGTGATCAAGACCACAGGAGAGGCATAAGGGCTTTCGCATTCCTCTATAGTACCTTTCTCTAGAAGAGAGTCAATTTCTTTTTTCAACAGCTCTTTCTTGCTTGGGTTCATCCGATATGGAGGAACTGAAACGGGAGGACTATTTCCTGTATTGATGTGGTGTTCAATAAATGGCTTAGCTTCTCCCCCTAGCTGAAAATTCTTCTCATATTTTCTCAACAGATCATTGAGTTGTAGTCTTTCATGAGGACTTAGGTTTTGTCCCTCATCATCCCGCAAGTCTCAAGAATTCAATTCTATGCTTTTTACTGGCTCAGGACATTGTGCTTCGAGGTCCACTCCAAATGGATACACCTGAAGAGGGTTGTCATGGAAGAACCAACATCTATTCTTTAGGTCAAGGACGATGCCTGCTTTTTCAAGAAAGTCGTATCCAAAGAGGGTTCTACTTCCTTTCGATTTCGGCAGAATCAGAAATTTCGTTACAATGTCTCTTCCTTCAATATTCACGACTACCTCTGATGTGAAGGCTTGAGTTGTTGTGAATTGCCCATCCGCGAGAAACATGTTGATGGTTTTACTTGTCATCGGTACTTGTTTCTCCTGAAATATTTTATAAAGTCTTTCACCAGCAACCGTACAACTTGCACCAGTATCCGCACATACACGAGCTCTTTGTCCACAAATGGTGATGTCGATATAAGTGATAGTTGTAGCAATAGTATATAAGTGATCTACATGCAAATTCAAGCATTTTCAAAGAGTTTGCTTGGAAATCATTTCGTCTGGTAGGCGTTGAATAGTCGGGACATTTTGATTTTATAAATCCTGCTTTACCGCACCCATAGCAAGTCAAAGGAGGACGGTTATCTTGTCTTTGTTGCTTCTCGACTCGATATGGAAAGTTTTTACTAGTCGTTCTTTGTACATCTTCTTTGGTTCTGGAAGGATAAATAGATTTCAATGGAAAGTTCTGCTTCAAATGGGGTTGATTTTTATTCTTCGTATTTTTAACACGAACAGCTTCGTAATCGTCTAATAACTGCACCAGTTCAGATGATGACTTAATTTTTCCCCAACAATCGACGAAGTGTTCTTTGACATCATTACTAACTCTTCGTTTCAATTGATCTGTAAGAACAAGGTCTTTCAGCGATTCGTAATCAAAAACTGCAAGGCTCTGAAGCCATTCTTCTAGGTAGTTTCTTAACTCATACGCAAAGTCTTGCCATAAAGTTCCAGTTTGTTTTTGGTGAGTAGTCAGCTTGATTCGGAATGCTTCAGCATTTAACTTAAATCGTTGAAGTAGAATTTTCTTTATATAAGTATAATCTTCTAATTTTTCCTTGGGTTCTCGCAGAATTATTTGTGAAATGTTAATGCGAAGAAGAGGTAGGAGGCGCGTTATGTAGTCTTCTTCTTTCACGCAAACTTTCTCACATTGTCTTTCAAAAATTTGCAAATAGGCTGCAATGTCAGAAGTCTCTGTGAAGTTTGGAAGTAAACGTTGGATTTGTTCACTGGGTACAACATTTAAAGTGGAGGAACCGTTAGAAGGATTTGAGCTAGCAGCTGCAAGATTTACTTTTAATCGTTCCGTTTCAAGTATCAATTCTTGTTCCTTCCTTTTGAATTCTTCTATATCTTTGTTTTCCTTTTCTTTTTGCTGCCTAGTGTCGACAATAGTTTCTAGAGATTTTTGGTGAAAGTCACGTCATAAGACGTGGATTTGATTATTAGATCTCGCAAATTAACAACACGCATAGAATCATTTGCTGTTAGACCTAATTCGTACGCGAGTGTTTTTAGATCCTCTTTCTTTGCTTTTGCAAGGTAGGCCATCTTGGAATGAGGGGTCAGAGGGGAGGATAAATTGGCTTGATAATTACGGAAATTTGATATAAAATGTCCTAAAACTATTTACATTCACATACAAGGAATATGCATTAAACTAAAATAAGAAAAGTTTTGGCGAGTTCTAACAAGGTCCAGCACAAAATTAATATCTAATCATATACGAAAACAGATGCACATCAAGAACAAGAACAAAATTTCAACACTTTTGGTTATATACTTTTGTCATAACATACAATTATAAAAATTTTACTACATTATGTTCTTTAACTTTAAACAAAAGTGATATAAAAAATTGAATGTATTTTCAACTGAAACGTTAACAAGTAAAATTTAATACACAAAATAGAATCAATGTTTGAAAAGAAAAGAAAAAAAAATATTGTAGTTGAATTTCAATGTGGATCACATAAAAATGTTTAGTTTCATAGTTTAAAATGAATATCAATT
The DNA here is from genome assembly GCA_026543055.1 of Argiope trifasciata. Lineage (NCBI taxonomy): Eukaryota > Metazoa > Arthropoda > Arachnida > Araneae > Araneidae > Argiope > Argiope trifasciata. The sequence continues at coordinate 1,841,700 of JAPMOQ010032104.1, forward strand.
GTATCTTTAAACAGATTGATATAATACTTATAAACAAAATTAATTAATATCAAAAGTGGTACAATAGCAATTTAAATTGAAAGTGCTCAGACAATTAAACTCTTAACTTAATACTCATCAAAATAATATCGCTTGTAAATTTTCGTTACAACCAGGAAATTGTTAATAACACATTTACTAAAATGTCGTTTACTAGAAATGATAACACAAAACATGTACTATTCTGTATTCTTATAACTTTTAAAAGAATTCTCAAAGTATTGTGCAAAATCAAAACAAAAAAAATATTCATTAAGGCAAAAAAAAAAAAAAAAAAAAATTCCTTTCCGATAATGTGAAACAGAGCAGAGTTCTCAAAATGATTTTCGGCGTGATTAACCAATAAAGATCATAAAACACTTTTCACAGACAGCATGATTCATATTTATTCACGAGCATATTCAAAAGTAGCAAAACAAAATAAAATAAAAAACGGCAGTCTCATTCATAAAATGTGATATTTTCATTGAAAATCAATTTCTATATCAGCATTTATTATATATTTTTTAATTTCCAATTTCATTGCTACAGTGATGCTTCACTCTTTTTTTCTCCTATTTCTTTAATATATCAATTTTGAATCATGAAATTCTCTAAAAATATAAAAGTACTCTTCCAATTCCTCTTTATATCCTATTTAATTTCTATATGTATGTATATTGATCATGACCTTACTCGTGCTTATTAAATATATTGGATTGTGTGTTTTTGTTTTATTTTATGATATTCATTGAATGTAGCTTTAGCATTTTAAAATGCATTTCAGAAATGTTCTGCTTCAAAAGCATATTGCTCGACATTATGTTTTTATTGGTGATAAATTCTTTTTTTACATTACAGAATTAGACCTCTACCTAGAATGGATAATTTACTGAATGGGGCTAAATCAGCGAAGTATATGCCCACAATAGATTTGAGAGCTGGTTATCACCAAGTGAAAGTTTATGAAGCAGACCAAGAGAAAATTGCTTTTGAATTTTGCGTCCTTTTGGCACTTGCAAATTTACTGATGCCGTTTGGTTTGCGAAATGCTCCCTCAACGTTCCAACGCCTTACATATCAGTTCAGATCTGGACTAAAGGATGTTTTTCCCCTATCATATCTTGATGACATTATTATTTTGTCTGAAAGCGTTGATAAAAATTTATCAGACTTAAGACATTTGATAGACTATCTTTGTTTAAACTTACTGCTAACCGGAAAAAATGCAATTTTACTTCTAACAAGGTGAAGTATCTCGGACATTATATTTCTAAACGAGGAATTAAGTCGATCCTGACAAAGTGGTGTAGAAAATTCCTGAACCAACTTGGGTTAAAGAAGTACAGTCCTTTTTACAGACTTATACATGGCTTAGAAGATATGTACCACATTTTTTAGAAGTAGCAAGACAACTCAGTAATCTCACAAAAAAGAATAAATCCTAGACTTGGGGTGAACATGAAAGGAAGGCATTTGAAGAATTAAAGAAGAGGTTGATTTCACCACCCGTGTTATCACAACCTGATGGAAGCAAGCCTTTCATAACTAGAACTGATGCAAATAATTATGCTCTAGGTGTCGTTCTTATCCAAGGAGAAAGCCCAGAAGAACATGTCATTGAGTATGCAAGTCAATTGTGGAGTTATGCAGAAAAGAACAACAGTAAGGGAAGCTCTTGCTGTTGTATGGGTCTTAGAAAAATTTTGTGGCTACGTGGAGAACCAAGAAATAATCATCGGAGCGGACCACTAGCCTTTAAAGTGGTTGATGAACATAAAATTGCCTTCCGGTCGATTAGCTCGAAAGGCTCTGCAAATTCAATTTTTTTACCCGAAAATTCCCTATACGTCTGGAAAGTTCAACGTTGTCGCTGATCTCCTGTCTAGACCAACTCATGAAAAAAAGAGTTCGTGTGCAAACTCAACACTATATCTATTGAACTACCATGTCGAAGATCTAAAGACATCCGCGATGAACAGATGAAAGATGAGGATGTAAGAAAAATTATTGATTGTTTTGAAAATGGAAGGAAAGATGAAAAGTATATCAACTGGACAAATAGAGGATATATCATGAATCAGGGTATTTTTTTTACCGATATTCGCCAGACACTGAATCCGAAGAGGCACAGCTTTTTGTCTCTTGTCATGAAAGAAAACGAGTATTACAGTAATACCACGATTCACTCACTTCAGGACATAGTGGGGCTGAAGGAACATACTTCAAGATTGCTTCTCGATGCTACTTTCCTGAAAGGAGAAAATTTATTTCAGAATATGTAAAAAATTGTTCTGAATGCAACCGGTAAAAACCAAGTAATCAAAAACCTGCTGGATTATTGAGAACACCCAATTATGCTCAAAGATTTGAAACTTTGGCCATCGACTTTTTTGGCCCTTTACCAGAAATTCAAATTGGAAAGAAATTGGTATTTTTTAATTGAGGATACCAGTACAAAGTGGATAGAGCTCTACGCTCTAGAGAATGTTCCTGCACAAAATTGTGCAAAGATCTTAATAGAAATTTTCCTTCGCTATGGATTTCCACGAAGACTAATTTCTGACAACAGTAGCCATTTCGTTATAGCGGTAATGCAGCAAACCTGCTATTTCCTCGGTATCTAACAGGAATTAATTCTAGTTTATCATCCTCAGGTGAATCTATTAGAAAGAAAGAATCGTGATCTGAAGTCCAAACTAGCTATTCTAGTAGGTGATGCTCATGATACCTGGAAGAAAAGTTGGCAATGATCCGATTTGCCATGAATACTTCAAAATGGGATATTACTGGTAATGTTGCAGCATATTTAAAATTCGGACGTGAATTAAGAACAGCAGGCGATGTAAACCACGAGTTAAGAAGTCACATTGAAAACGACAACTTTGTAACAGAGATAACGCCTTATTTGAAACAATTTGTCTGTTTGATACCCCAAATTAGAGAGCGGGTGAACGAAAGCAAGGTCAAAGAAAGAAATATTTCGATAAAAATAGAAGACAAGTATACTATCAGCCTTGTGAAAAGCTCTGGGTGAATTTATATTCTATAAGCAGTAGAAGCAACAAACAAAGCAGGAAGTTTTTCTCCAAAAGAAAAGGCCCTTATTTCGTAATCGCAAACAGGTCTCTTACCACTTATAACCTAGCTGATCTCACTACCCCAGATCATGTTCTTGGAACTTACCATGTCAATAAACTGAAACCGTCTGAACTGCCTCCAGAAAGGAACACAAGTCCAGTAGTTCCAATCAGGAGAAGAGGTAGACCTAAGAAGTACAGTGTTGACTCTTCGTCGAGACGTCTTGCGAGCCAGAGGGGAATTCTGTAACCGTAACTGTTTTCCTCGGTCCTCTAGCGGCCCTTCCATGAACAATCAGTTTATGTCTTGGAAGCGAGTGTAAAGCATGATGTAATACCCGAGTATTATTTTAATGCATACATGTTAAATGTTAATGTCTTAAATAGTTTTATCCCCATGTAAATCATGTCCTTTAATATCATCAAATGCATTTTAATTGGCATGATTTATTGATTTTAATAGTCTACCCTGACAGAATTAAAATCTTGGCTCTCTTTCGGTCACACCAATTAAAAATAACTCGAAAATTATTTATTATTCTCGTCATTTAGATAGAATATAAGCATAGCATTACAAGAATGTCAAAGTAAATGATGAAATCAGTTTTACTCAACCGAAACATTGTAGATACTAAACAGTTTTTTTATTACCAAAAAAATATATGTATAATGTCGAGTATGCTTTTAGAATAGAATGTTTCTGAAATGCACTTTAAAATGCTAAAGCTACTTTGAATGAATATCATAAAATAAAACAAAAAACCTACAATATAGCAAATTTAACAAACACGAGTAAGGTCAGGATAAATATACAGGGTTGCGCCATAATTAAACTGATTGTGCTTACAGTGTTCTGTAGTGCGATCTATTTGAAAAAATGACGCCACATTTTGTAGGAAGGTTAAATAAAATGGGAAACGAAGGAATCCGCGAAAAAAAATTAGTTCCAAAAGTCACCGCTAGGGAAATATGTGACGCTGTGTAATAGAAAATAAAGTGTTAAAAAATGCAAATCAATATGGAAATTAAATTACCTTTTATTTTGCAGATTTGCTGATTTAGTTCAAGTTCAATATGGCAACACTTTTAAAAAAGTGAAAAATTTATATAAGCACCGATAAAGTTTCTTTATCTGTAATTTCACTTACTGGGTAACGGAGAACGCTGAGCAGAAGTTCTTATTCAAATTTCACGTTACATCCATTGGCACAGTGCCAGCTGCTTGGACTTTAAAAGGCAATGTGTTCCTTTTCGAAACAATCGGATTGAAAGTTCATGTGCAATGTCTCCTTCTTTAGTCGAGAGTGCGTAACTGGTCAAATTCTTTTACCCCAACCAGTGCAACGCGTCAGCTACTCTTCGTGCTTTTAAAAGCACAAAAAATGCATAAAGGTAATGGTCCTTTGTCAGTTAATAGGCTAAAAGCAATGGTTGCGAAGTTTGAGAAAACAGGTTATCTGAAGGTTCAGTCAGGCTGAGGACGAAAATCTGTACCACAGGATACAATCGAAGCAGTTACCACGACGATTGTGGATAAAGGACAATATAATATTGCAGCCACTTCTAGCTCTCGTGGAGTAGCTCGGAATAAGAATATGCCTTACAGTACGGTATGGCAAATCTTACGAAAGATTATCTACTTCTATCCGTACAAGATCAGCCGTGTACAAGAGTTACGTCACACCGACCACGATAAGCTATTGACTTTTGCTCTAACTTTTCTTGCCAGACTGAAGGTTAATGATGATTAATCGTGGAAAATCCTATGGGGAGACGATGCCCACTTTTACCTGAATGGAATTGTGAAGACCCAGAACTGCCGAATTTGGGATGACAAATCACCACATGCAGTCACAGCAATTCCCTTACATTCACCAAAGGTAACTGTTTGGTGTGGGTTCACAACGGAATTTATCATAGGTTCATTCTTCCATAAGAACATTACCCCGGCAGGACCGGTAACCTGTTCTGTTACCGGAGAGAAATATCACCACATGTTGAACAGCTTTGTCATTCCGCCACTTCAGCAAAGACAATGCCTGGGAAAATCATTTTCATGCAAGATGGAGCCCCTCCACACGTTGCTTTACGGGTACAACAGCTACTACGACAGAAATTCACAACATAAAGAGTCATTAGTCGCTGCTTTCCAACTGAATTGCCACCTCGGTCCCCTGATCTTACCCCATGCGACTTCTGGCAATGGGGTATCAAGGAGTTGTTCAGGACCTGGCTAAGTTGACGGATAACATATCACGAACTGTACGGGAGATTCCTGCAGACATGTTACTTTCTGCTGTTGTGAATATTGTGCACAGAATGCAATATGTGGTTCACAAACACAGCAGCCAAATTGAACATGATTTCAATGTGCAAAATAAAAGGTAATTTATTTCCGTATTGATTTGCATTTGTTAACACTCTATTTTCTATTACACAGCGTCCCATATTCCCCTAGCGGTAACTTTTCGATTTTTTTTTTTTTTTTTTTTTTTTTTTTGCGGAGGCCTCCATCCCTTGTCTTGTTTCATCTTCCTGAAAAATGAAGCGTCATTCTCACAAATAGATCACGCTACAGAACACTGTGAGCACTGTCAGTTTAATTATGGTCACCCTGTATATACATATAGAAATTAAATAATATATAAAAAGAAGTTGGAAGAAGTACTTTTATCTTTTTACAGAATTTTATGATTCAAAATTGATATATTAAAGAAATAGGAGAAAAAAAATAGAGTGAAGCGTCAATGTAGTAATAAAATTGGAAATAAAAAATAAATAGGTCCTTATATGGAAATTGATTTTCAATGAAAATATCAGCATTTCCTAAAACAGAAATCACTGAGGTCCACAATGATATATCATGACATTATAATAATCGATTTCAGTTCAAATTCAAGAAACAAAAATGATTATTAGTAGAAAAAAACACTAATGAGAATAAAGAGATTACCCTTTTGTTATTAAACATGATTAACCACCAATAACTTAATAATATTAATTACTAAAAGATAAAGAAAACTTTAAGATTCATAGTAAAAAAGTAAAACCTCATGATGCATTTTATTTTAATGCCATCAACTAAAAGTCATTTACACCATATTTCGTGTAGTTTTTGTTCAATTTGGAAAGCTTTATCTCATCACAGTATCATTCGTTTCTAATACATCCATCATATGGTTTTTAATAAAAAGTTTTTTTATATAAAAATCGCAATACAAAAATTACTGGAACATCATTGGTTTCAGCTTCCTATTGTTAGTAAATGGACAGATATAGAATGAATTCTTCAATATGATAGTAGTATATCACTGACTTCGAAGAAGGCTTATAACCTTCTATTTAAATACTAACAACGCAATTCAGGGTTGTTGAAAGGAAACTAAAAAAAAAAAAAAAAACACTGCAATTACTCTTGAATTTCACATTAAAGTAAGTACCCCTTCCAACATCACACCAATATTTCATCTTTTAACATATATTAATTGGACAGAAAATTACTCGAAGTTATAACTTCAAACGTAAACAGAAATTCCGCTTCATACTTGGAGGAGAATGTTAATGACAGACTCGTCTACTGAAGCCTTGCGAAGGAAGATTTAAATGCCATGTGCATAAGTACATGACACGTGACTTTTACGTCACATGAATTGACCCCGTTATTAAGCTGGTATTCATTTTACTATCACTCTTACGATCCCTAATTTTCCATTTTCTTGAAAATCAACCTCTAAGATATGACTTTTTTTTCCACAAATTTCTTTTTCACAATCATTTGAAACTGTTACTATAACACCACTTGAAATTGTAAATAATAATAATAATAATAAATTAGGGTCATTTTTTTTTTCGAATTCTTAATAATTCCTAAAATAGCTATAAAAAGTTTTTATAGCCTCTGTTTTTAGCTATTTTAACTAATGTGACAATAAATCACTCAAACTAAATTAAAATATTTTTATAAATTTTATTAAACAGCATGAATGTTCTGCGTTTCATGTACTACTTTCGAATATTCATCCCTTTGTTCAACGTTTCTCATTAAAATGGGAATTTATCTTGAATGAATTTCATATTTAATTATTTCAGCTATCACATTTTTTAAATAACTTTGAAAACTATTTAACAGATGTAATAGATTTACTATTTTTTATTAAACATTTTAAAAATTTTTTCCGGTTCGGTTTATATAAAAAAAATAAAAAGAATGGACATGGAAAATTTTCGATGGATCAAAACTTCAGTAAGTTAGTTCTATTAAAATAAAAATTCCAGTTTTGAAATATTTTTTTCTTATTGAACATTTACTGTGCAAATAGAAAGTACAAAACAGATTTGGCAGCATCAAGTTGAATTGTTTTATTTCACCTATTTTTGAGTCTTGTAAATTAACGGAAAATAAGGCAACTTAAATTCTCCTTATTCATCAAAAGCATTAAAATATTTATATCAAGAATTCTAAACAGAATTTTCTTCAACTAACTCTTGTAACTTTTTGTAACACCTGAAAAAAAGTCAGATTATTGCGAAAATTAATTAGGCGATGTTTTGTAAGCAATACAAGTATATTATGCAAATCCACGCATCATTTTACTTGCTTCGTTTCATTCAAAAGTTCATTAATAACCTTTTTTTCAATTGGAAGTAAAAGTAGTCTATCAGCGACTATATATAATTATTTTTAGATTCTAATTTCCTTAAAGACAGATTCATTTAAATTGTTTTTAATTTTTCCCCCTGAGTATTTCAAAGTGAATTACTGAACCACAGGTATTATTAAAAACAGAATGAAATATGAATGTTCTTCTGTAAAAAAATATAGGAATAGATTTCTATATCTCTTTATAAAATATTCTCATTGAGCATTTATTATTTGTTCTTCATAAAATATTATGGCACTACAAAGAAAAAAAAATATTTTTAAAATTTGAGTATAAATAAATTTTTTCTGAAATTCAGTTTTGAAATGCATTGATGCTTTAATGCATTTTAAATATAAAAGAAAACACTATTGCTTTCTTAATAAACCAGGAAATTTCTTTCAATATTTTAAATTTTTTTACCGAATTAAGATGTTAATAAGCCAAATTTAATAACCAAATTTAATTCATCTATTAAGCTTTGCTTTTTAGCAATCGCATTCATCTATCTGCAAATGTGCAGACCGACAGATGGCCAACCCACAATTAAATTTGATTGAATATTCGGTTGATATTTACACTTAAAATATTAAAACTCTGCACTAAATTTTATGCACGTAGTTTTACACACTTTGTAGTTGTCGTATTTTCTCTTGTGCTTATGCAAGCAGACTTAATATTCATGGTTTCGTTATAAATTTCGTAGAAGTCTACAAATATTGTATGTAGTCTACATATTTAATTTCATCCTGCTCACTTAAAATGTTTTTGAGTTATCGTATTCACAGGCAGGAATAATTCTAAAAATATACTTTTCGAATTTCAACATTTCAATGAACTGCAGCATTCCAATTACTTAGCGAAAATAAATGACACCCTTTCCTCATAATTTTTTTGCTTCGAAACATCATCAGTGATTTAACAACTATAAATGGTGCAAAGAACATGATATTATCTTTCAGTGAATTATTCTTTTCAAAACCTGGCATTTTAAGCCTGAAAATTCAGTATAAACAAAATAAAATTTTGTGCTTGTAATTTGATGTTCGGTTCAATCATGTCCGTCTCTTTCCCTCTTCTGTCGCTACGCTGCTGCTATTGTAACATAGCAATTTACTATAATTTCTTATTTCAGAATAACAATTCCAGCATTTTACTTTTTTATACTTCCATACATATAGTTTTTAACCATTTTTGAGCAAAAGCAGATTCGCCGTAATGTAATCTTAATTATGGTGTTAAGTCATTTCGAAATTTATTATTTTTCTCATTAATATTATTTCCAATCACCTGTTGTCTGTTAGTATGCACCCTAGAAAATTTATGAAGTCATTATTATATGATTTGGATGTGTTTCTTTTTTTAATTTAAGATGCTCAGTAGAAAGATGGTGTTTGAATATCAATTGCTTAATTATAGAATTTTGGATGATTTTTTGAAATTTTCCATCTGTATGTACTTATAAATAAGATGATCACATTGCATATATGTTTTATTTTTAATCCTTGTTGAATTTTCATTGAAATGCAGAAAGATTAATTAGTTTTATTAAATAGCTTCCCTATGGTGAATTCGAACAAGGATTTAAGTGAAATATCTTCTGAAATATATGATAAATTTATTGTAAAATGATGATAACTTTCATCAAAATTCCTTCCTCATTGTTTAAAAATTCTAAAAGAAAACTAATGGAAAAAAAAATTCTATCACGCAAAAGTATATTTTCCTATTCCGAAAGTTAGTAAAGAAATGCGAAGCACAATCTATTTCTGTAACATAGAAAGTGACCACAATAAAAGCGAAATTCGAAGCACAGGGAAGGGAAAAGTATGCATTTTTTTTTTCGACTGATTGGCATCAAATTATGGCATAGATCTAAAAATGTAGTCATAAAATCAGATGCGATATTTCATCTGCTTAAGTTACTCTGATTTTTGAATTGTGGCTTTATAGGCATGTGAAAATACAAACTGACACATGATCAGTCTCTTGTCGAATTTGGTTTCAAGTTTAATGCAGATAAAATTTTAGATTTTATATATCTTACACTATATTGTCATGCTCACTTGTAATCCGACAGACTTTCTTTGAAAGTATTCCGTTCAAAATTTGACAAAAATCTATAAATTTGGTATAAAGTTCATATACCAAATTTAATTCGTCGAGAGCAAAATATTTTTTTGAGTTATCGTATTCATAAACTAACAGATTTAATTTCAAAAAAATGCACTTTTTCCAGACCTGAAACTCAGAGATTTATCAAACTCTCGAGTTCAAATATTGTGCTATATTCTTTTTACCTTATTGTATACGAAGTATATATAAAAATAAAGTATTATAATAATATGATACCCTTTTGGAATTATGTCTGTCTCTCCTATCGCTTCAACTGTGAGTACGATACTTGAAAATCTCTTTAAGTTATAAATAAAATTTGGTATGTGATATTCAGAATAAATTTAGATAGTATAGTTTTAAAATTTTGAGTCAATCCATTCACAAGAAATTTGTATTTTTAATTGTCGAAATACCAGTGAACTCAACAACTATAACATGTAAAGATCTAGATACAAAAAAATTGGTACTCATATTTAATATTTAAGACATAGATCCGTATGAAATTTTTAACCAAACCGATCAATGAGTTAAACACCTTATCGTCGGTTATATTAACCCTTTATCTACTGACGGTACTTATAAGTACCAATCACTTTAAAACTTTATAGCACAACAACCATTACTTATATTCTGATGGTACGTTTTAGAAACAGTCTTTTAACTCTTCTTTTTCATGATAGATGACAGTAGTTGTTCTAGGCTGTTGAATTTTGCGAGGAAGAAAGCTATTTACCAACGGACATTGTGTTCTTTTGTTGCCATTTTGTACGGATTGCCGCTCTTATCTTTTCTTTGCTATAAATATATAATATCAAACCAAAATTAAGTGTTGCATTTTTTTATTCATTCTGTATTGTCTTAGAATATTATTTGCCCAATCATTATAAGATAACATATTATGTAATGTGATTAACGGTCGAATTATTTGGTGGTACTTATAAGTACCGCCAGTACACGTAGTGTTGGAGAAAAACTTGTTTTCTCCAACACTACATGTACTTATAAGTACCTCCGAATAATTCGACCGTTAATCACATTACATAATCTGTTATCTTATAATGATTGGGCAAATAATATTCTAAGACAATACAGAATGAATTAAAAAAAAATGCGTAAATGAAAAAAAAATTGTCTTTATGATTATCATCAAATGTGAATTTCTACCATTATTATGTATAAAATAAAATTATGTCAGTTTGAAAATTTCTTTGCTTTCTTATGAGTGTTTTTTGGTTATTTAACATTTTTAAGAGGTTAAATTTCATTACGAATATCATCCGTATTTTTTTTCTATTATGAGGAAATTTATACATAGTGTACTGACGGTACTTTTAAGTACCCCTTTGATTAATTAGTTCTAACAAATTAAATTTCGTACCGGGAGATTTGTTTTCTTGTATATCCTTTAATTAGCAATATGGCAGCTAGAAAAAAATATATTTATGAAGGAATTTTCAGTAGTTCATAATGCAGTAGATAAAGGATTAACTCATTAAATTTTTACTCATATAAACCTGTTAACTTAAAGATATGATTTAGATAAATGAATATTGATTTATGTTTTGATACTAAAAATGTAGTTCTGCATCAAATTTTGGCTTTAATCTGTTGACAACATGTCCAAAATGTAAACACGGTTTTCTTTACTATACACAAAGCGATCATTTGTGAAATCTTAAACATAAAGAATAATAAACAAAAACAACAGCAAAAAAAACCGAACTCTCGTGACTCTCATAGCTCACTTAAGGAGGAGCACACTAAAACGTTTCCGGAGAAACTACTCCGGTTGTTTTCGGAAAGAAGAGTTGTCGAATTTGACCCTCCAGCTCTCCTTATAAAGATTCTTGGTGTAATATATACAAACTATTTTTATACGGTAGAATTATAGCATTTATTTGTTTAAATTGCTTAATAAAAAGAATAAAGAGTATTTAATAAGGCAACTATATTTATTAAGTATAAACTTTTAAAAACAGTGTAAGAGAATACATCCTTATATCAATGAAATAAAAGACACAAGGACTAGAAAAAAAAGTGAGAATTAATTTATTACCCATCTAGTAGAATTGAAATCGATTCATGCCTCTTTTTTCCGAAGGAGCCTCGAGACATGAGGCGAGAGAGACTGCCGCTGATCATTACAAGTTGAAAGTTATACCCTCACCCACTGGTCTCATTGTATTTCTCTTGTGGAATAGCACCATTCAATAAATGACAGGAAGCCAAATTTTAAGGACTATCGAAAAGACTGATATGTCTTACTTTTTATCAATTTAAAAGGACAAAAGCACTACGCTTTTTTATTTTTTCTTCATTTGTTGTTTTAAAATGTTATATGAGTCTTTAATTTTCTGTAATCCAAAGTTCACAATTCACATTATGTTAATCAATCTGTTATTAAAATAATTAAAACAACGAAAATTTTCTTATTTGCAGAATCTCACATCTTTTATGCTCAGCTTCATAGTACGTTGAATCTTGGATCTTTTTTCCTTGACCGAATGCATTTAAATTTTGATCTATAATTGTTGCGTTAAATCGATATGCTAAATTTCCTTTATCATGTATATTACACTTTGGAATTATTGTGTTCACATAGATCCAGACCGGAAAATGGATATATATTGCACCAATTAATAGATTTTATCCAATGTTTCTACAGGTTCACAGTTTTAATTTAAACGTTATAAACTAATATTTACCTGTCATACTTTTTGCCAATGCCAATGATCTGGGGGGTTGTTTTGGAAGTGCCTAGGCTCGAAGCCTTTTATCTTCCACTCAGCTAAAATGATGAATGAGTGACATACAAATTTATGTTGAGCTTAACTTATGATTATTATTAACAACAAATCTACTGGCAAATATTTCACTGCTAATTGATGGGAGAGAAATGAAAAAGTAAAAAGTAGACAACAAAACGACAAAAAAAGATAAATAATTAAATATTAAGGTAAAATTACAATGATTGTGCATTGGCTATAGGCGGGTAATTTAGTCAAGTCGGTGTGTAAGGAAGCAGGTCCTTGAAATGGTTTGTGTACTAGTTGCTCGTGGGTGATCTAAGCGCTTCCTCGAGGATCATCAACTTCTCCCATTTATTTTCTTTATGTTGCATAGGTGCTAGGGTACCGAGTATATAGTTAATTACTTGAGAGATATTATTTAATTCTGTAGCTAGTGCAAGGGCATCTTGTATGTTTCCTTTGGGGATGGGAACTGTGCTCCTTTATTCATGGCAGATTTGTCTTGACTCCAATCTTCCCTTCGCTATGGTGGGGTGGAGGTTTGTTTATTTTGGTCACTTTCTTCCGAACACTGGAGAGGGGTGGGGGCTTCTTCCACTGATTGCGCTGTTTGTTTATTACTGCTTTTATTTTTTGCTGCTACGGCGTAACTTCTACCTAGTTTAGTTGTCTGATATTGAGTTACTTTAGGATATTTTGGGCACACTATAGTTTGCGGTGTGCGGCTCGCCGTAGTTAGCCCATTTTACAATTGTTTCAGGCGTCCCTTAATTGGGGCGGTCTCTAGAAAGATGATTTTTCGCTCAAACGATGCATTTTGAAGCCATGGTTCCAAAAGCTGCAGTTAAAGCACTGAGGATTCTGTTTGGTTACGTACCTTTCTACCCTTACTATGAAATGCAAAAGAGTTTTTAAATTATATGTTTCTTTGATGTTCTCTGATTTAAGGACGTGTATATGGAAAACAGGGAGGGGGCCTTTGTTATACTTTTTATGGCTAATCTATACTTATAATAAAGCTCAATGTGTGTGTGTGTGTGTGTGTGTGTGTGTTGGCGCTCTACAGGCCAGACCGTTGGACCTACAGCTACCAAATTTGGTACATGTATACCTTGGAGGTCGGGAATGTGCACCTCGGAGCCCTTTTTTCGAATTTTTAATTAGAATTTGAATTAATTAACATTTAAGTGAAATTTCGACGTTTTTCCGCTATAACTTCCGAAAATATTATCGGATAAACATGATTTTAACATCAATTTAAAGATAAAAAAATTAGCTTTCTAATAGTATCAGTATTTTAACATTTAACTTAAGCTTCTATTTGTAATGAATTTTTAAAGAAGCATTTCAACTATATTTTTCAACAATATATTTCGGACAAAACAATAAAATTTAATCTGCAGGAGCACGTTACGAGTGGAAGGGGAAAATTATCTTTTATCAATAGGTTGCCATCAGATAGATAAAAACTCAAATTAAAAAAATAAATAATTATTGCAAATTAAACATTTAAAAATGCAATTTTCAGCACGTGTCTGCATGAAATGAAATAAATATGAAATATGTTTTTTTCTTTTTAAAAAAAAGAAAATGCAAAGAATTTTTTGTGACTTTTACAATATTATTAATTAAATAAATCAGCTTTGTTTGTTAGAAATACATCTATAAAAAAGTCTAAATGAAGTAAATAGCTGCATAGTATGTAGCACGAGTCTATAAATGCTTTAAAAAATGAAGAATATTTAGCTTTTAATTAAAAAGAGATGAACTTGTGATATCAGTGTTTTAATGTATAACTCAAGCTTCTATGTTTAACGAATTTTTAAAGAAATATTTTAACCATGTTTTTTTGAGCACGTGACTGGATAAAATAAAACAATGCCGGAAGTTCAAATAAAAAAAACTATCATCGCAAATCAAATCTAAAGAAATACAACTTTCAGCATGTGACTGGATAAAATAACATAAATATAAAATGAGATATCTTCTAAAAAAATAAATGCAAGGCAATGGATTCTATGATCGTTTGCAATAAATATATAATTAATTCCATAAATTATCTTTATTTACAGTAAACCTGGTTGAATTTAGACAGGATATGCATTGAAATCCCGACTTAATAGCATATTTCTATAATCGTTTGTAATATCTGTATCATTAATTCAATAATTTTTCCCCTTTTTCGCTTTCTTTAAAAAACATATTTAACATTTTGTTAACATCACTGAAAAAAACATTTTTAAAATTTTGGAAGCATAATCGATAAATTGTTAGAGCATTAAACTCAAAAAGTTTTTTCGAATAAAGTTACCGACTCTTTAACAACTAATAACTGAATCTTTTAACTTTAACTATTTCTTAAATTTTGGCTAATGAATATGTGATTTAATTGAAAATTTTAGAACGCATTACTCATGGCGAACCAGCTGGTCGCCAAAGGCGGCTAGTAATATATAAATCAATAAGTTAAATTTCCTTTATTTATCTTGAAATATATTCGAGTAATCGCGTGCACAAGTACACAGATGGGATCACTTCACTTTGAGGGATTTCAACTAAAATTTTTAGAAATTTACAAGACCATAAATATTTTTTTTTAGTTCACAAATCATTGTGTTTTTTAGTTACCTTATTCACAAACATACAATACAAATAAATAAGTAAATAAAAATGGACTGTTTTTCTTATTACTTAGGGAGATATATGCCATGAAGATAAATCTCAAAATTAAGTTTTTTTTTATTGATTAAAATCATTTCTTTATTTCTGTACATACTTTATAAAAAGAAAGGAAAACAAAATATTTTTTTTATATAATAAAAATAATTAATGAAAGTTTTAAAGATGTATGCACATTTATCTGTTAACTTTAAATAAACCCAACTGAATTTTATCCCTAGAGTCTATTCAACCTTTTATACTGTAGAATTCATCCGTATACTGATGAGCAGCTTTGACCTTTCTCATCACCATAACCATTAGCAAGAGCCTTTCGTTTTTATACAATTTTGAATTAAAATTAAATGTGAAGAATTTTGTTATTTACAAATATTTTTATTTAATAAATGAAGAAAATTCTTTTATAAAACGATGACTGGTATTTTTTTTAATCAAAAAAATGTAATACTCAAGGGAAAAAATCAACTGAAAGCAAATAGAATCCATATACAATCAAGTGCTTTTTTTTCCACTTCTTTTGAAAAGCGAATATTTATTATAAAAAGTAGAAGGGCCAGTAAGTTGTTTTAAGACGGTCTATTCTTTTTTCCTTTTTAGTTCCGTTTTATTTCTGTAGATGGCGCTACAACCATTCCAAGTCCCAGATTTATTGATCGCATACGATGGTGATGAACGAAGAAAATCCCCAGCATCGTACATACCTGGATGTTTCGTCTTCTATTTTAAAGTGAATCCGGATGTAAAAGTAAATTAGACAAGTCGGAGGCTAAATAAATCTTCATCAAATGCTTTTAAAAGGCTTTTAGACCATTAGTTTTATTATCTTTATCATCAGCTTTCGCATAACTCTTCTGTATTTGGAATAAAATGCTTGAGTCAAACGAGTTCAAGCGGGAATGTGTCCCAAATTTTTGGAATTTCACAGAATTAGCTTGATTAATGCTCCATTAATAAATAATAACATCAATGGCAGCATTTAAATTTAATTTAATTCATGGAGTTAACTAGTAAGAATTATTTCAGGTAAAAAAGAAATTTACTTTAATAATAAGATTACATATGAGAAAGTATCAGAAAAATTATAAGTCATGGGAAATTCGAATTTTCGTAGGACATATTAAGTCCCAAATATATAAATAGATAAAATGACAGTTCAGTAATTTTGATTTTGCATTTATAAATTATTATTCAATGTTCATAAATTTATATTTCATAAAAAAATTTCATTTTTTTTTCTGGAAAATTTATGTAAAAAAACTTATTCTAGTTACCATATTAGAAGGTTCAATCAAAATTATACCTAAGCCAGTTCATTAAAATATCCTGTCAAAAGCGTCAACTTGATTGCTATTGATTAAAGTGCATATTTGGAAATATTTTAAATATCATTCAAAATTAAAAGATAATAATGACACAAATTATATATATATATATATATGCAAAGCGCATGTTTTTGAAACGAAATTTCTCTTTCCAATTAAGTAAAGCATAATAGTCATGGTCTAAAGGTCACTGTCTGGAATCTTGATTGCATGGCAAGCTCAATATTTGCTGCGAGTGTACTGCGAAACGCAGCCTTGAGGGAGACAAGGGTGTGGGGTGGAGATGCCGTTAAGTTTAAATAAGGAAAGGCTCATTTGATGCTAGAAATCAAACGAATTAAAGTATCACTTTAATATTAAAATTTGTTTTGATTAGAATTGCAAAGTTTTTCAATAAGGAATTATTTTATTGGAATCTTACAAACTATAATCAGAATACTGTATTTGTAAATCGATGTTATTATAGTGAATGCTTAATTCCTCTTGAAGAATCAGGAGAAATAAAATTGATTGCTCAGTTTTCATAAAGTGGCGTCTGTTATCTTACATTTCTAACTATTAAAAAAGGCAATATTCTAACTAATGCAAAACTAATTTGACTGGAATCACTGAAAAATTTGATATGAGAGAGTCACTTGAAAATATATAATTAATCAAAATTAAATAATGATAATTCGAGTCCCAGCTTGTTTTAACCAGTATTTTTTTATTGGAACATTTTTAACATCCTCGTGCATCACAAAGTATCACACGGGTCTTACAGATGTAAGTATGCAGCACTTTACAAAAAGAAAAGAAAAAAAAATTAGCAGTCATGAAGGATTACAAACGTCAAAAATATATTTACAGAGATTTTCAAAATCACTTCTGATGGAAACCAGTTGAGGAAAATCTGGAGGTTAATTTATATTAATGTTCTTGAGAGTCAGTCTTAGGTTTTGTCTTTCTTCGGCAAACTTGGAACATAGAAGGAACACATGTTTAACATTTTCCCCGCAACCAATATTGTAATTACATGTAAATGATGGTGACAAATTAAATTTATACAAATAGCTTTTACGAAGACTAGTGATAAATTGGGCTATTCTGCAATTAGTATGAAAATGGTGGTATGAAAATGATTTATTAAAGGATGGGAAAATTCTCTTTGTTAAACTCCCTATATTGGAAATGAGATATTCTTGATGCCAAGACTCTACCATGTTTTTTTCACGTATTCCTGTAAAAGGATTTAGGAATATTAATGGCAATGTCAATCTTGAGCTTAGTGGCAGCCTTTGCAAACCAATCGGTCCGCTCATTTCCATTAGAACTAATACAAAAACTCGGATTTCATTTTGTTGTTAAACGAAGAAATACACTTCAGAGAATCCAAGGATGAAAAAGAATCGGTACAAATGAGGTAATCTGAAATAACACTATTTTATTTAGCAATCCATTTGATGGTATATCCAGTACCCGAATTATAGCAAATATTTGATTGATTTTCTATTGCAAATTTTTTTAATTAATATATTTTCTATTATCTTCATCTTCGTAGTACCAATATCATTTATTATCAATAAATAAACATAGTCATTTTGCTGCAGTATTTATTCCTATGCAAAAACAAATATAATTAGATGGGAAAGCGAAATAAGCAGTAAACCTAGAGCGCCATTTAACATTATTACGCCTCTAGACGTAGAAAAGGAAAGATCAGATGCATTCCATGAAAGCTCGAGTGGTCTTAGAACAATCTTATGTGAAATCTAAGAATACAAGATTAGATATATATTTCGTTATTTGACCATAATTCAAAATTAATTGGTGCCTTCTCCAATAGCTCTCAAAAGAGTGGATATTTATTTGTTTTATCAAACCGTTTGCAAATAATTTTCGCAATGGTTTGAATTAATGTAGGAAAAGTAAAAGCATTCTAAGAGTATAGGCATTTCGAGTACCAATCTCAGGGACCATTATGGAGACAAAACTTTATGAATAGGATCTTCTAAATTTTTGTTTTTTATATTATCTATTCAAAAACTTTCCATAACAGACGTCAACTTTTTAAAAAATCATACACCCCTTTCTGCACATTTTCCTTTTTTTGTTAGAAAATATACGAATAGAGATCAAGATAATTCAGAAAATATAACAAGCTAGATTGATGATATTTGGCATATCGATTTAGTACAAGAATTTTGATATTATTAAAGATCAAATCTTAGAAATGTTGAATATAGATTGATCCATTTATTCGAGTTTATGTGAAAATGATAAAACAAAATCTAAACAATCTGATTAATGTTAATACGTTAGAACACTAAAACTGTTGATATATATCGGATTTCGGATTGAATCACAAACAAGAAGGCTGCCTTTTTCATTTGTGTGTTTTTGCAAAAACGCATCATATTAAATCAAACAAGGCAGATAACGTAAATTTGCTTTTTGGTCTTGACATAAAAATAATGGAACTGAATGAAATTTTGAGCGAATCATTCGAAGAGAAGAAGGTCAAAATGGAGAAATGATTTTCTTTCTGCACAGCGCAACTATATACAAAAATGACTCTTATTCGAGAAATATGCAAGAAAATCGCAGGAAGAACATTTCCACTGATTAAAATTAACTGTAACTTTCTCTTCTAGAATTTTGCATACGTGCAAAAATGGTTTTAATTATCAAGTTACTCTGAATATAATTCTGCTGTTTTGGACATTGTTACATGCATAGATAGTCATAATTTTCTTCAACATCTTCTGTACCTCATTTACTGTAACCAGTGTGTTGCAAATGGTGTTCGTTTAGTCAGTGCTAGATTTTAATTATAAACTTAGTCATATTCATTGTCATGACTTAACTTGTCATAGGTTTAGATATAGTTATTGTCGTAGGTTTGTGGTGCCGAAATTCTGATCGCTGAAGTATTATTTTTTATATCACGTGGATCAGCGGAAATGCAAGATTTATTATAGTGATTTTAAAAAGATGATCCTCTCTGACTCACTGCATTTACGCTCTTTTTATGATGTATCTAATTATTTTTACTTATGTTTTTCCGAGTTGGCAACCAGAAATTGCTTAAAAAATTAGTGTTTACTTTGGTTTCTGTTAATAAAGTTGTGTTTCGTAGAGTCGATGTTATTCCAAATGATTTAACGTGTTAATTCTCTAACATGCATGCATAACATCAAAATATCTCTACATTGGTGACCCGGACGTGATGAATTTTCAACAGCTATCTTGGCGCCATCTCTCCATCAGCAACACAAAGTCGTCAAACTCACTTGGCGCAGAAGCAACGCAAAGTCGTCAGACTCACTTGACGCAGCAATGCAAAGTCGTCAGACCTACTTGACGCAGCAACACAAAGCCGTCAGACTCACTTGACGCACCAACGCAAAGTCGTTAGACTCACTTGACGCAGCAGCAACGCTCGTACACTAGCCATAGCGCTTGGCGCAATAAAATCGTTCGTCTCTCTAGCGAACTCACTGGTAGGGTAGTATTGTGGTGACATCTTAATAAGCCAGTAACTACCACTAAACATTGGTGGCCATTTTTGTATAGTGGATAAGATACTGGACTTCAAAATATCTCTACAGGTTTAGTTATAGTCATTAGCTTCTCGTAGGTTTAATTATAATCATTATAAGCTCTTCGTAAGTTTAGTTATAATCATTAACTTAAGTTTCTAGTAGATTTAGTTACCGTCATTAATGTAAGTTTCTCGTAGATTTAGTTACCGTTTATTAACTTAAGCTTCTACATTTTATCACATTTTGAACTCATCTACAACATACATAAACTAATCTAACAACATTTTGTATTCAGAAATCTTAAAGCCTTATCACACGGCAAAATATCGTCCGCATTTTCCGTCAGCAACAACAACGAAAGCGACGTCACTTCAAAGTTTCACATGATTGGTTGAATTTCGTTTGCAGACAATATTTCCGTCACTATTGTCGGCATTTTCAAACTGGTTAAAAAAAGTTGTCGATGACGAAAAACTTACTTGACCGGTTCTTGAGGGTAGAAACAGAAAACTGCTGACGAAAAGTGCAGACGATTGTAAATTCAAATTATATTTTAGACGCACAAATTATCCTTTTTTTTTTTTCTTTCACAAACACGGAGCAATTCAGATGAAATAAAAGTTATCTTTAAAATATATTATGAAAGCAATTAAGACTCCTATTTCTTTTGGTACAATATTTTTATCACAAATTGTTTTTGTAACTCCTTTCTATTTATTATTATTTATTTGTGCATTTTTTTAATACATAAATAAAAGTCTAATTTAAAAAAATCATTTCATGCATTAATTTCATTATCTTTACATCATCCTACATATGAGAGCAAGACAATAGATTCATTTATTGGTCAGAAATTAGATTTTCTTAGCAATTCTGTTTAACGCCGACATGTCAGAAACTCCAGGGGGATAGAGCTCTTTAACGTATAAGGGAAAGGGGGGGTCTTTTTTCCAAGGGCAATGCACTCCCTGAGCAATATCGGAAGGGAGTCGCGGGGGAGGGGAGGAAATGGGGAAGAAACGAGGGAGCTGAGGAAGACGAGACCCACAGCAGACTGTTGTGAGACGTCTGATTAAGGATCCGAAAAATGGCGAATTGAGACAGTGATGGAATGCTTTTTGAATCGAAAAATTTCGGAGGGAATTTTAGGTCTGCGTTAAATGGTTCCGGTATTCATGACGCTTAAGTTGTTTTGAGATGTTTTTATTTTATTTATTAAATTCAATTCTTTTTTAACATGGTGATGTTAATAGGTTAGCATGTTATCGGTAAATTGCATGATAAGGGGAAGAGGGGGGGGAGAGAGACTGCTCAGAAAGTCAGGTGGTTGGTGGCAACGGTTCTTGGATAATTGTCGTTCACTAAGAGAGATTTGTTGAAAATTTTACTTTAATAAAAGTTATTTTAAAGTTAAAGTTTTTTTTTCTTTTCTTTTCAAATATACTTGGAGCTTGTTATTGCACAAAAAATCATTTTTATACCATTACATTTCTTTTTCAGTATTATTTCCGTACATTTTTTTTCTCAAATTTTAATTTTTTGAAGATGTTGGTTATTTATGCATATTATTTATTATATAAAGTTGCTTGGCTACTGAAAAAAATAAATCAAAGTATAACCTTATTGTTAATCAGAAGTAAAAAAATAATAGATGAAAGTTCAAATATAACATAGATATAAGTGCTTAGTGTGAGCTTTTCCAGAAATACAAATGATAAAAACATTTCATCCTTTTTTCTGCATATCCATGAAATATATGTGATTATATGTGCGTCCTAAGTTCGTCACCGTCATTAGTTGCGAAGGAATAAATATTTTCTGTTTGATGAAGCCTCAGAGAGAATAAAAAAATCGACTATCACCATACATTCGTATTTTCAACCTTTCAAAATTTCGTACAAAACTTGCAGAAAATTAAATGAGATAAGTAATCCTACTGCCTCGATGTTGTACGTAATTCTAGATAAGGACTACAATGAACACTTATAACTGTGTTGAATTTAAAATTTCAGTTGTTATTTTTAATAATCCTTCAAAGTTGACATTCATTTATGAACATCCTGTAGTTTTAAAAATCTGCTACAGAATTACTTTTATTGTTTTGGTTATTACCATATTTATGCTCACACCAGTTGAGAATATGATTAAAAAAGAAGTTTATTTTGTGTGCAATTACATGCACTTATTTTGTGAACTTGCTATAGAATTAAGAGCTAATTTCAAAAATAAAAGACTGACGAATCAAGTTTAAAATAGTATTATGCTACAAAGGCTTGGACTAGACGTTTGAACCCCCCCCCCCCTCCTCTGTTTTTATTTGGTATTTATCAATTTTAGAAGTTTTTTCCATTCTTCTTTAACCAATTGATAAATAGTATAGGACTATTATTGGACCATTGTGCAAGTAAAATTACAGAAAAAGTAAAGGAAAAAAATTCAGTGAGCAAGTTTTGATTATTTAAAAGCAATTTGTATTTAAAAATAATTATTTCAAACTGTAAATAAAAATTTAGTTAAAAAATTGTAATAAAATTTAGCAAGTTTACAATATATCTATTATCATTAGTTTTCAAATATTACTTTTTATTCAAAGTATTGAGTAATAAGTAATATTTGAAACTCTATAACGCTACCTAAAATAACAATGCATAATTTGAGTTATGTTCAGCTCCACATTCACACAAAAACTTAATTAACTTAAAATATTTCATGTGGTTCTATTAGAATATGTTTTCTTTATCGATGAATATTAGCAAATACGAATAATTTTATGTTTAAAAAGTGTAATTGTGAATTGCATAAAACAGCTTCCAATATTTATTTGAAATTTATTGATTCGTGGCATAAGATTTCTTCCTTTAAGAGAAATAATTTTCCAATGCAAAATGTTTGCTTAATAATTGCGTACAAACTTTCATCAAATTTTGCATATAGTTATCAAATAATTTCAAAATGAAATATATCTAACGGAAATAAATTTAAAAAAAAAATGATACACCATTTTTCGACGGATCTCTAAACACTTTGTTAATTCAATACGACACCTTTTAGAAGAAATGCATGCACACACATGAGAAAAAAAGTGACAAAACGGTGCTTTCTAGAACTTTCGATCATTGCAAACCAGGTGAATGATCTAGTTCCAGTCATAGCAGACCTTGCATAGACGCTAGGGGTGGGTTCTACTGACTTAAATCGCTTCTGTTCTCTGCACTCCGGGGCCTAGGAAGGTAGGAAGAGACTGTCTGTAGTACGGGCCGTCGGTGAATGACCCTAGTAAGTCGATATATGGATCCAACTGTTCCCTGCGCATACCTGCCTCCCATCCTCTAGTAGAAAAAGATACGGCGTTCGTTTCATTTTACGATAGAAAGGGCTGGCTGTACGATAACGTGATTAAACTTCCGCGAACACTTTTGAATGCAGAATGTGATGTCTGTTATATTTTCTTTTCTTTCTTTTTTTTTTTTGTATTTTTCTTGTAAAAGTTTGAAGGATTTTTTTTGAAGTTAAAGAATATTTGAAAAGAATTGCAGAAAAGGTTCAGAATTTTATGTTTGTATTTGCTAAATTCTACTAATAAACCTTATTTTATTTTTTTGAAAAATAAAATAAAGCTTAATTACTATACCTAATAAAAAATACAATAAATTTTAATTCCTATATATATATATATTGTATGAGAAAACTATAGAGGAAGTAGGAAGTATGGTAATTGTCAAAAAAATTCGAACTCGATATTCGATATGCAAAGTTAGGAAACAATGATAACTCCATTAAATTCTTAACAATATCAAAAGCTTTTTAATTACAATATGTGTAATTATTACAATTGAACTAAAACACAAAATCTACTAAGTCATAATTGTCTATAAAATAGTTTTCTCCTTGTACTAAATTTTAAACTAAATTTTACATATTCTAAATTTTAGTATGAAAGCATAGAAATCAGTCTCTCAAGCAATGCGCCGTAAATTAAATATCAATTCTCCAAGAATCCAAGTATTTCCAAGTGTCATTTTCTCAATAAGAAATTATTCTATGATAAAAATTACTTAATGAAGAATAATTACTTATTTTAGAGTATAATTTTTATTCATGCTTTAAATTTTATTGAGGGAAAGAGGAAAGCCAAAAAAATTTGTAGCATAGAATGCTTTTGTTAATACTCTGATCATGGTAATTTTTCTTTCATTTAGTAGTTTGAAAATTAGAAAATATTTTAATTGATAGATTTTTATATGCTGCAAAATTACGCAAATTATGCAATATTGCAAATTAAAGCATTTAGCATTGAATGAATTCTCGAATGCCAACTACTCTAAATTTCCAACAACTCTCGAATGCCAACTACTCATTTAATGCTTAATAGCATTAAATGCGGTTTTGATTACCAATGTTCTTCGCACTTGTGCTCAATAAACAATAAATAATTGCTCACACAAAGATGATTAACATAAATCATATTAAAATCAAGGAATAAAGTTAACTAGACAAATCTTAGTTTTAAATCTCTTGAAAAAAAATAAAACTATGTAAAAATGAGTCAATTTTATGTTTTAGAATCTCACTCGAAGAAACTATATTTGTTTTTTATTCGCTCACTTTGATAATGTCTTCCCAGAGAGTGCATGGCAGTTATTAGAAAGGTACGAAATTAAATTTGAATACTTTAAAACATTTATAATACAAATATAAAAATGGTATGATCACTGAATCTAACAGTATGGGGGAAAAGTCAACATTATAAAATAAAGAATTCTAAATCGAAATGTCCCTTTAAAAAAATAGAAAACCATTATAATCAAAATAAAAATAGCCTCAGATATAAAACGTATTACAGTACACATCGCTATTCAATAAGTAATATTTAAAGTCTCAAACCCCCTTCTCCCCCAAGAAAGAAAAAAGAATCAAGATTCTCCAAAACTTTAAAAGGAATAAAGTTAATATATTTCTTCGACAAAACTCTTGCTGCCAGAAAAGTCGTAACCGAAAAATCATAGAATTCTTTCTGAGCTTTAACAAGTTATTTTTATTATTTGAAAAAGTTTTAAATCATGTGGTTTCGTTTTCATTTGTAGGCCTGTTTAAATTAATTTTTCTTGCAGTTAAAAAAGCAGATGACTAAATAATTTTGTAAACTTTATTAAGCGTTGAGCAAGTTATTGAAACGGTACACGTAACGAAAAAGTGAACTAAAAAATATCTTATGCTAGAAAAATATTACTTATTCGTCAATAATATGTAAATGTGGATTAACAGACTCAATGAGACCCTTAATAGGTTTTTGTTTCAATTTCTATTAAACAGTTTCATTAGACATTTAATATAAATGCCTTTATTTAATATTTTTTTAAAAAGTAGGGTGTAATTTTATGAAGTTGATACATTTTCTTATCAAAAAGAAATAATAATATCAGCAAAGTGGTAGAATCATATCTGTATAAAAATCTCTTATACTCGTCTCAACATCACTTCAGCTTTTTATAAAATCGAAGTAACGAAAGCAATTGATCTTAAACTTGTGGGAGCATTAAGGGCTTCAGTAAAAACTCCGAATTAGAATAACAGTTTTTTTTTTTTTTTTTGCATGTTACGTTACACATAGATAATTTACATTCATAATTTTAATATATGCCAGATTTGAATTGAGTCATAGCACCACAAGGCATTAGAGGACGCTGTCTATAGCATCATCAATCATCATCGTTAGCATTGTAAAAGCGACTATAAAGCAGAATTAAATGTGTGAAGATATTATTTAAATACTATTTACTTCTAAAGCACATGTGTAAGGTTATTATTAGAAATGATAAATGGGATTAAAACGAAATACAGTTATAATGTTTAATGCTTCCCTAATTCGATTGTTTTGAATCGGTTGTTCTTTCTAAAATAAGGAGAGATTTCTTTAGTTAATTTGCAGATTTAAATATAATATCAAAAACGTAATATTGTTGAAAAATTTAAAACTTGGTACTTCATATTGCTGCAACTGGAAATTCAAACTTAGAACTACATTGAAGATAAATTTTATTTTCGGATATTTCATTGTAATTGCTAGGTGAATTTAATAAGGATCCAAAAAGGTCAATTATGGAGAAGAATTATGTCTAAACCAGGCAATATTCGGAATATCACAAAAAGCAAATAATAGGAAAATGTTTTGATGAATCGAGGTTCAGCCATTGATTTTGACCCAAGAACTTCCAGACCACCTCGGAATAGTCCCTAAAGCTTTGTGAAAGTGTATAAATGGACTTAGAACTTGTAAATATCTAGAGAAATGGGTTTCATATTGATTGATTGACTCGATAATGGACATGCGCGTTCAGATTTGCCAATCACATCTGGAAAGAGGGGAAACTAATCTACGTCTAGATTGCACAATCACTTATAATGAGAAGTGGGTCTATTGTAGACATTTCTTGTGATAATTCTTCAGGATTGTCTTTGACGTGAGGCTAAAAATATCATCAGGAGCAGTAGCATGGTGATGGAGGACAAAGAATTATTGTAGTTCAGCTCGTCAGTTCTTGGACCCGCTATGGAGGTAAGATATGTTACTGACTCTCCGTCCAGCCTGAAGGCGCTCGGAAATAAATACTGACTGACAGGATAGCTGCTAAAGCAACAGTGGTGGGAACTGTGATTAAAACCTAAGCGCCATCACCGGCCACGGTACAACCCTCCCCATAGGAAATACGTTCTGTCATCGATGGGAGGATCCAGAGCACCCACCTTTACCCTCCGGGTTGACAAGATCATAACCATCAGGACGAAAACATCTCATCTCCAATTATGAGATGCCCTCACTGGTGGTCCCGCTATGGGGATAAAACGTTAGTGCTTTTATGCTACTTTTAAAAAAGAATTATCATGAGGAAGGATAAAATAAGGCTGTCTGGATAAATAAAATTTAACACAATAACTACAAAATGAAGAAAGCTAGATAGATTTAATATCTATGATGTAGACATATATTGAATTTTGAGCCAAATTCAACAAAGGGTTAAATATCTGTCTGTCTATACTTTCAAAATCATGTAAATGTGATAATTCAAAAACACAATGGCTTAAGGACATGAAAGTTAGTATGTGCTTTTGTGGCTGCAAATGAAAAAAATTTGTGTTTCAACTGGTAGGAAAAAATGTGTCTAAATACATATATTAAATTTTCATTTTATCAACTACAAGCCAGAGAGTAATCCTCAAAAAAAATTTTTTTTTTCAATGATCATACGATAGTTTTAGTTTAAATGCCAAATTTACATCAAATTTGGTATTTCATAAATATTATAAGCCAGTACCATGCAAAGCCTCCCTTGGGACAACACTTTTATTATAGAGTATGCAAGAAAGTTTATAAGAGACTTATTCAGTGCTGATTTATAGCTTGCATATTTCTGGATATTTTTGACTTCTTTTATAATCTAATCCAATAAATAACACATGAAATCATAATAATACTGGTGTTGCAAAATGATTTTAATGAAGCAATATGAATGTTGCTTTGCTTTTTTTGTTCTTAGATTGTATTATATCTTTTTGGTAAAAGAACTATAATTCAATAAATATTATATAAATTAAATATTATGTAAAAAAGCTCTATACAGGGATGCTTTCTCCTTAATATTCTCAGATGTTGTACCAACATTCAGGACGCAGACATTTGGATTAGTTAATAATTCAGTTTCAGTTAATGATTCAAATGTGACATGATTCAACTTTAATTAAGTTGAATCATGCCGCATTTCAGATTATATCAGGTGAAATGACTAAGAATTAAATTGGATCATATCGCAATAAACTGAATAGGTGTGAACTTCTAAAATAGTATGTAATAAATGTATCGAAATTGGAAATTACAAATCTTTGCATAGATTTTCAGTAAGACCAAGTTTCGCATAAAAGATCACATTGAAGTTTTCCGAATGCAGTAATTCTACTGAACTTTATTAAATACTAAAGAGAATTAATGAAAAAGCAAACATACTTCCAAATATTTTCGAAAGAACAATGACCGTAACTCGAAAAACAATTTAAACAAGGAAGAATTTCTCCAATCTGTATCGATGTTTTTTTTACCAAAAGAAATCAAACTCTGCAGTATATATACCTGGCGATGTGATTTATCTCACTAAATGTCAAAACATTGCATACTGAATGAAGAGATTGATTTTATGATCGTTTTGATTTATCTTCCTCTGATATAATGTGATGTCATGTTTGACCGTCAGAAAGTTTGAAATATAGTGCTGATGGATTTTTCAAACGCTGGTGATATACATTTGAAGCATCGTGATGATTCAGGAAGTCGATTTTATAATATGATAAATTGATATTTTCAGTGTGAATATATCAGCGGAAAAGGTGTAAGGAGGGGGGAATAAGAATTTCCGCTTAATTTTTAGACTCTCGGAATTTAAATTTTTCATACATAATATTTTTTAATGTAAAAACAAATTTTGAATCATTAGGATACCTTTTAATACCACATCCATAAATTGATCATCCGTGGGCCTAGGCCATTTGTCATCGTTTGAAAATGAAGAGCATATCCTTTTTTCAGTTCTATTAGGCAGCGTTAAGTAGACCAAAAGGAAAAAAAAAATCCCAAAATATGTGAAGAAGAATTTTTAAAAAATTGGAGAGAAGTAGGGCAGAGTTTTACTTTTATTGTATTTGAAAAATCATCTGAGTTATTTTTAAAACAATTATTCACGATTGAAAAAATATTCCATTGAATGGAATATAGTATCATTGAAAAAATGTTCAGTTTTAAGATGATACTAAAATATTTCTTGTAAAATAATTTGCTCCAAAGTTCTACATAATGTAACGTAACTTTGAAAAGTCCAGTGTTTATTTATGTTGCTTTCCACTCCGATCGGAAGAGGGCACATCAGAAATCAAGATAAGAACTTTTGGTTTGACACCACTCTGGCTGGTGCAGAAATGATGGGGGTCTGTTACTTCCTATCTATAGCGGGGTGTGCTATCTACTGGAAGGTTTGCATCTTGGCCGATAATGACCCTTGAGATTCAACCTTAGTTTCCTCTTGCAGTCGTGGCGGCCCGGTCAATCAGATTTAATCCGAAAGTTTTAATTGGGTGGGGTAGAATAGACAGTGTAGTTATGTTGCGTTTCATAAAAGAAAAGAGATATCCACTTTAATTATTCAGATTTTTAAAATGTCTTGCATGTAACAGTATTTTGACTGGTAAGAATACAGGACTAAGGGAGAGACGAATTTTTAGTTACGATAAGATTGATTTCTAAAGCGAAATATTAATGTGGGTTCGTTTTTTTCTTCGGGAAGGAAATTGTCCTTATTTTTTTGGAGCTAAGTTAGTGATGTCTTTATTTTTTATAAGGTAAATGAATTCAAAATTATTATTAAAAATAATCATTATATAAAGCTTAATTTTGAGGAGTTTACCTCTTATCATTCCATTCACTTCCACTGGAAGGCACCTCAGATATGGAATGAATAGTTCTCATATAAGCAAGTTCTCGCTTCTACATTGATATACACTCAGTGGATATATATCATGGAGGTTGCAACCCTTCGTAGGTCATGGATGTAAGGGCTGCACTTTAATGGTCACAAATTTACATTTTTCTCTTTACCCGATAATTCAAATAAAAAAATATTTGGTGAAAATTACATTTCGAAATAAATCAATGTTTTATGTTTGCTTATATTTCAGCTGTAATATATTTATGCATCAAGTATTCTTTTAATACTGTTAAGCATAACAAAATGGATATTTACTTAATGATTCAAACATATGGATTTGAGATCAGAACACCTATGGATTTAAATTGGCCTTCTGTGTATTAAAAGTATTTTCACAATTCTAATATTCTTTTGTTGAGCTGAGGTCGAAATGGAATAGCTAAGCAGACAACCCTTTACTTTACTTCCTCCTCATCGAGCTCCACACCAACTAGCAGAATATAACACCAAAAAAGCACATAATTCAGAAAGTCAGTTCAGCTTATTTACAGCTGTAAAAAAGGAAGAATCTAATAAGTTCGATTTACCAAGTATTTTTTTTTCCTTCAAAGCTAATTTTATATCGGTAACCAGAGAGCTATTTTCAAAGAGAACACCAAAGAAAAGAAATTATATCAGAAATGGCTTATCAATAAATGACTTCATTTGATCATTTTGTATGTTAGTCATGTTGCATACAATCTCATTTTATGGTTATAAGTATGATGAGAAAACTTTTATATTGCCATAGCAACCGTCAATAAATTGTTTTTTTGTGTCTGGTCTTTAATATTTTTTGCACTCTTAAGGAAAGGATTTTCAATAATAAAAATATTAAATGTTATATTCGAAGATATTGCTCAAATAGGTTTGCTTATACATCTCATAGAAGATAGATTTCGTGTTGTTGAATTATAGATATCTACAAGTTATGACGAAGTGATTTAGAGTGGAGAGTGAAGTAGACTGAAATATGCATGCATCGTTTATTTTACCTCCAGAAGAAAGGTATCATTTGACACTTACCAAAGTAACTTCTAACGTCTTGCTTATTTAAGATTTCTCAAGGGGTTATCTACATATTGAAGAATGCATAAAGTTCTAATTTGCAATGGAAACCGTTTACAGCTCATCACAGTTAAAAAAATGAGCAAAAAATAAAAAGTACTAAATAAGACAGCATGATATTTCAGTGGTTCCCTAATCCTATTTGTATTTGCCCTCCAAATCTATATGTTGATAAATTCTTGTGAAGATGAAGCTTGGAAACATCCTTCCATCATCTGAGGTAGATATAAGGTTAAGTTTTAATCTATGTGGAGGTTTTCTTCCTAAAATATCAGGAGAGGAAATCGACCCACATTAATTTTTCATTTAGAGAGAAATGTCTAATAAGCTTTTTGGTTTTGAAAAAGTGATGAATTACACTTTGGTGAGTTAGTTTATTTAAATAATACAACAATAACAACAAAACAGGGGACTATTAAAATCCAAATTCACTAAAATGGTCAAAAAATTCTCCAGATAAAAAAATTAAAAGGCACATAAAAATATTAATCACTAATTGAGTTTAAAAACAGTTTAGATTTTACATCAACATCTCCGTTTAAAAAACAATTATAATAGAACTAATATTTGCAGGCTTGCATTTAAATTTTTAATAATCATTGAATTCTAATGTAAAAGAAAAATTTGTTGAGAGTTGAGATGTCTAAATTATGTCTCGTTCACTATGAAATGGAATAAAGTTAACGTATTTCCTCTAATGGGCTTGTTAAAGTATTTCAGAATGCCACACTGTATATAATTAGACAAAAAGTAAAGTTATCCTCAAATTTAAAAACGATATAAATATTTCGCATTATGAATCACTAACATTAATTTGAAATAGATGATTATAGGACAGAATCCCTTAATAAAGCTCTCCAAATTTCTATTTCTCAGAATGAAATATATCTTTAAGCTGAAAAATATTTAAAAATAAAAACTGAACTCAAAACATAGTTAAATAAAACACTTTAAAGATCATTTCATAACGTTTTGATTAAATTAAATCAAAATCTAAGCTTATAATTTAACCACAATCAGTTATGCATTCCAAAATTATAATTAAAGCATAACATTTATATTACTAAAAATTTTTTAATTAAAAGTAATTAAACCCGATGATTCAAGGAATATAATATGTCTTTAATTCGTTGAAAGTTATTTCCCAGCACAAGATAGGAATTTTCTCACTAAATAAGCAAACTTTTTTTTCTTTACTGCTTGGTAAAGTAAATCTAGTTTGGAGTAATCCGGGGAAAGTATTCTGCTTTGCATTTCCCCCCCTGAATGTCGGTGGATATATATACGTACGTACGCTCGTATTTCTCTTTTTCCTCCTATTTACTTTCTTGCACACGGAGTATAGAAAAAAAGTGATGAAAAACAATACCAAAGTTCCATAATAAAAAATCGACCTAAAATTTTGATGAATTTCTTTTCTTTGGCCTTTTTTAGATCGAAAAAAACACTTTTATATTCCTTTATACGAAGTGCGAAAAAAAGTATTGTAATTATCAAAATTTTGAATTTGTGAATATGACGAATCTCGAACTTTCAAACTCTCTGAATAAGAAAAACACATTTTTGTCATTATGTCCGTCTGTCCATCAACTATAAACGCAATATCTTAAAAACGCATTGATCTAGATGGGTATAACTCAACATATGCAAATTAAATCAAATTTGTTGATTTCAATCGATTCTTGAACGAAATCCGTTCTGAATAACAGATTTCGGCAACCTGGCTGTTCAGAAACGAATTTTATAACTAAAAAACATGAAGAATGGTATAGATAAAATTTGCATTACAATAAAACACAGGTTTAGAATCTAAAATTTATACTCTTATGAAATTTTGAGCCAAATTTGTAGAAGGGATGAGTGTTTGTAATAGTAAACAATGTATCACAGAAAAAAAAGAAGACTCCTCTAAACTTTCTCGCATATTCTCTAATAAAGGTGTCATCCTCCATCCAAGCATAAATAAATTATGAACCTTGTGAAATACTATGAATGCTTTGCATGCATTAGCGAGTAATAGTCAAGAAAAATATGTATTTGATAAGAATCTAGAATTTTTGATAAATATAGTTTGCGATCATTAGTAATTAATTCTTGGCATGCTGTTAATATAACTCCAGGCATGCAGGAAGTGATTAATATATGGCATGCTGATGCAGTTACTCAAAATTCAAATATAAATTTTGACGATCTTTTTTCGACTGATTAAAACCAAAATTTAAAATAGAACCTCAATTGTGACTACACAATCACATACAAAATTTTATTTACTTGGCTCACTGCATTTTTGAGTTCTTTTCTTTGAGTTCATTTCGCATGTGAAAGAAATGATCCACAGGCGGCGAATCCTTCGAAAGATTTGGTTCAAATTCGATAAGTATCCACTCTTTAATACTAAAATTATGTGTCAAGCTATATTTATTTAGCTCTTTAATTTTTATAGTTGTGTGTTCATTTGTACTACGACAATTGGACTGAAAGACTTCCTTTGAATGGATATTGTTTAAAAAACTGAAAAATTTGTGTTAAATTCATATACCAAACTTCAATCGTCTAAATCAAAGTATCTTTAAGCATCGTGTTCTCATACAGACCGTCATAATTTTTAAGATGGATTTAGATACGAAATTTTTTTCTGACTCTAGGAGGTTTGAAGTCTTGTTTTTTAATGATCACAATACTTTATTTTTGTACACTTCATATCGGAGGAAGTAAAGAGAAATAATAATACTTAACTATCACTATCATCCGTAACCGTTCTCAAATTTTGTATTATATCTTTTCTTATAATAAAGCTCAATGTGTATGTGTGTGTTGGCGCTTTACAGGTCAGACCACTAGACCCACAGCTACCAAAGTTAGCACATTTTAGACCTTTTGTGACAGGAATGTACACCTTGGAACCATTTATTTTCAAATTTTTAATTAGGATTTAATTTAATTAAAAATTAAGCGACATTTCGGCATTTTTCTGCCATAATTTTTGAAAATATTATAAACATAAAATTGATTTTTACATCATATTAAAGATTTTAAAAAATTACCTTTTGAGTGATTCTAATATTTTAATAAGCAAATTTAATTTATTTTTTTGATGAATTTTTAAAAAAATATTTTAGTCATATTTTTCAACAATAAAAATAAAACTGAAGCATTACGCTCGCGTTTCGAATGAAACAGAAAAAAAAATCTTTTATTAAAATGTTGACATCTAATTAAAAAAAAACTCAAGTTAAAAAATAAATAAATATTGCAAATTAAAAATATAAAAATGCAATTTTCAGCACTTGTCTGTACGAAATAAAATAAATAAGAAATATGTTTTTTCTAGAAAAAATGTAAAGAAAAGTTTTTTATGAGTTTTACAGTATTATTAATTAAATAAATAAATTTTATTTCAGACAAATATGGTTTAATATATATCTATTCAGTTCAAGGACCAGCGGCTGATTTGTAAAACTTTAATAATAGAATTACATCTATAAAGAGGATCTAAATGAAGTAAATAATTATTTAGCATGTAACATGAATCTATAAATGTTTTAATTAATGAAGAAAGTTTAGCTTTTATTTAGATCCTCTGTACTGTGAATCACATTTAACAAGATATTTTCCAGTCACTAATAGTTTAAATAAAAAAGAGATAAACTTCAATAAACTAAGTCAATTTTTAAAACCGATTGATTTATGAATATTTGAATATCACTGTTCAATTAAAAAGAAGAATCAGAGATTTTTTTTGAATAATTCTTCAAATATTATTAAAATTATGGAAATTATTCTGTAGTACACATATAACTCAAATACTAATGGACTCTGTTTTCAATATTGACATTAAAAAAAGATGAATAGTTCCAGTAAAAAATGTTTTTAAATTAATTCCAGCTTAATCATCTACACTTTAATTTGATAATGAAATTTGGGGAAGAGACATATAGTACATTATGGGCTTAAGGCCTTTAGGCTTTATAAATGGTTGCGTGAATTATATGACTATCAAAATTCGAACCTTAAAAATATTTTGATGAAGTAGTAATTAAAAGATAAGTTACATAAAGTATTTAAATGACAATGACAAGTCACATAAAGTATTTTACTGACAATGACAAATCACATAAAGTATTTGATTGACTATGACATTACATAAAGTATTTAATGGACAGTTTAAGATTGGCGAACCAGCTGGTCTCCAAAGGAGGCTAGTATATAGGTATTTTCCATTAGTTTCGACTATTCTATAAGAATCAGAAATGTTATGCAAAATACGAATCGATTACAAAATACTTTTAATATAATCGTAAATATTCCAGTATTATGTTGAAGTTATCTATTCCTAAGAATTATGTTTCCCCGTAATCTTCTGCAGCTTTGATTACGCTATAAATAGTTGTTTATAAATACAATTATGTATATAAGAATGGGAGCTTCAGTACTTTCTTGGAATTCAATCTCTAAGATATTCAGTTTCTCGCACGAAGTTGTTTACTGTTTTTGAATTAAATTTGGATTCAATATAGTCTTAAAGGCTATTTTAGATCTATCTATTGCTAGCATATTTGAAAACTGATTCCGCAAATCTTTTTTCTTTCTTTCATATTTTAGTTCTGTAGTCTTCTTGAATGCTATATCTTTCGTGGTAATAATAACAAAACGTAATGGGATGCGTAGTTTAAAAAATGCATAAGGGTCTGAAATTATAAAATATATATACTATTTTACCTTTTCATATTTTATATGTTTGAATAAATCACAACAGATAAAAAAACTTGTTTTTTTCAATTTTTATTTTATTTATTTATTTTGTGAAAAAGAAAATTTTGAGCCAACTTTTAGTATTTTGTTCATGCTTCTTAAGAATGTACCATAAGGAGTTTCCAGACAAGAAAGCAGATTCCCTTTTCACTGGTGTTAGTATGAATGTTGGACTACCTCAACTCAATAACTCTTATTAACTCCTTAATGTAGGAGAACCATTCCTATTCTCAGAGTTCGATCTGTTTGGTGCTGTCTGATGAATTTCATCTCCATTTTCTGAATGTTGCTGTGTGGACAATCATTTAGTTAATCTGGATGCTTAAAAAAGATTCAGAAGGGAATTAACTTATTTATATTTAATCCCTCGCACTTTTTTCGTTTTTTTAACATTTTATTATTTCTATAAATTCTACAAGACAATGAATTAATGAAAATATGACAAATTTTTAGTGATTAATTATTCACATTTGAATTTTTTTCCTACGTGAATAATTATGGTGAGTTCGAAGAGAAAATTGAAAGCATGAAGGGAAAGCCTCAAACGAATAGGCTGTCTCGAATGAATCGAAATGAATATAAATAAGTTTGTTTGAAACTCTAGGTACTATTTCATATGTACTTCTGCACACATCAGTGCGGAAGATGATTTCTCCGGATCAAACTTCTCTTACTTAATGCTTAAAGCAGCTAGTTTGAAATTTTTTAAATAGTGTAGTAGTTTTGGAAGTAAATCTTTCATTATAGCTACTTTAGATAGTTATCAAATGACCGTAATAGGCTTTGAGGCCCATATGATCAATATGCTTAGTATTTATTTATTATAATTTTTAACAAGAATTTCATTTTAATTTTTATTATTTTAGTTTATTTTGTACTTTCCATGGTAAATTATTATCTGTTAGTAAAAAAATTAATATTATAAACACAAATGAAAAACATGTATATAATTATATATTTCATCCAGAGTAATTAGGGCCACGGTGGCCTGGTGGTAAGGTCTCGGCTTCGGAACCGGAGGGTTTCAGGTTCGAGACTTGATTCCACCGAAGAAACGTAGTGTGAGGGGGTCTCTTGCACGCTAAATATGTCAGGCCAAACGTCCTCCTGCTGTTGTGGCGTGGTGTGGAGAGGGGGATGCCATTTCAGATGTCGTCCTCGTCATCTGACAGTGGATCAAAATTACGAGGTCCGTTCCAAAATAGCCCTCGTGTTGCTTTAAAACGGGACGTTAATATAACTAAAACTTAAAACCTAAAGAAACCTCCAGAGTAATTGATTAAATTTTCGTCCATTATTCATTTCTGCTCAGATCATATTGACATCAGCTTGAATATAAATATTGAGGGATGTAGTGGCTAAAGCTGTTGTCCCATTCATGTTAACATTTTATGAAAATGTAAATTCAATTTTAATGCAAGTGGTGCCATCTGATTATTACTAAATGCAAATTATTCGGGTGATGCCAACGGAATAACCGTGATGGAAAATGTTTTTTGATTTCTCTGAATTTTTAATTTCAAGTGACGATGGATAATTTAATTATTCGTTTTTCAAATCAAGTCGAATTTTTAGAAAACCGTTAGATAAAATATCTCGATTTAAATGTCTGTATAAAACATCCATAAATATTCATTTTTCATTTTAACATGAATGACAAATCACTTCCCAAATGCTTACAGAAAAAGAAAATTTTGGCATTAAAAAATCTAGAGACATTATGTTTAGAATAATCATTTCATTAGAAATAATTAATTTAATTTGCCAATTCATTCCGGATTCTATATTTGTAATAAAATTTATCAACAGAACGGAAACTTATACCAATGTGAATCAAACTTTCTTCTTAGTTCCGTTTCTAATAAATTAATTAGAAACCTATTCTAAAAAATTCTCCACAGTTCGAATAGTGAAAAGAAAATTGGGAAGCATTTCCATGCATAAAAAGTCGCTTGTTTGTCTTTTCGCTTTGACGTTGACAGATGGTGCATAGAGGTATGGAAAAGCTTTAAAAAAATCTTCTTATATAGAAGGAAACCTGAAAAAAAAAACTTTGAGACCTTCAAAAAATTAATTCAGTTTAAAAAAATTCAATAGTTTGGGTAATTGTTGATGCTTTAGAACTTCTTCTGTCAAAAAAATATTTTTGTTTAGAATTATGTATTTCTATCCAGTTGTTTGTGAGCACAAGGACTTAAAAACTGAAAGTCCTAGACTAAAAAATTTTGGGTTTGTAGTCAGTACAACTCAATTGTTGATCTCCATTTAATCTAATTAAATCTATTAAAAGGAGCACGGCATGTCCGTTCGAAAGTACGATTTCTCAAAAATACATTGAATTATGACAATCAAAGGAATCTAGTTTTCTCATCAGAATTTCTCATTTTCTGTCAGAATTCTATTTCAACCTCCTAACAAGGTTGATCATCTTCCTTCTTTTCAAATTTAAGAAAATTCATTAACAAGAAGATCAAAATGAGCAATTTAAAGGAAACTTGATAGGTCTTCTCAGATTTGTAGAAGTGTGTTGATTTTTTTACACTATCATTTCAAGTGGAGCTATCCAATCATTCATTATTTCCCTCAAAATATAGTGTGTCCAATATTAGTTGCATTATAATAATGAATGAGAAATTCGTGGGCATAATACATTCACAGGTTTTGAAGATAAAACTAATGAATAAATCCTATTTTTCTTCGTGTGCATAGTATTATTCAGTAAAATAAAGCAAAAAAAAAAAAAAAAAAAAAAAAAAAAAAAAAAAAAAAAAAAAAAAACAAGAAGTTATTTTAATCTGCTTAAATTTCAGTAGTTAAAAAATACTTTTTTTTAATGGTATAATAAAATTTTTACTAGTTTTAAGCTGGAATTCAAAATTTCATTCTTTTCAAAAATTTCTTTTCTAGGAAAAATAAACATATTTCTACCCATTGACTGTTTATTTTTTCTTTATTTTATACTTTTTAGGGAACGTAATTTATGCAAGAACTGACTCAGCTTTGGCCGAAATTTTTAAAAATATGTTGATATTGATTAGAAAGGGTTCCTTAAAAAATATTCACTTTCACAAACTGGGTGTGAATATTTTTCATGGCATATTTCTTCCATCATAAAATAAATAAATAAATAAATAAAATAACTGTATAAGTAAAAAAATTAAAAAAGCTACAGCTGTGGCTTCCGGAAAAAATAGAATAATGAAATAAGTTATTATTAAAGAGAAATTAAAACTATGTACTATATTATTTAATTGTTGTTTATTCAATAATTGTTTAGAAAATTTTAATGAATTATTTTATGTTAAAATTATTTCTTAAGTAAATTTGTTACTAATGCTGGAGAAATGGCTTGAAATGTGTTAAATTGAAATTCTGCTTATCAAAATTAATGTAAAATAGATGTTAGGCACAAAGATAGAGCCAAATTGATGAACCCTGGTTTAGAAGGAAAATGAAAACCATTTTCCAATTCTGAGAAATTTCGAATCTTCTCCTGTGTTATTACATAACTTTAAAACAAAATAAAAAATATGTATTTTTTTACTGGAATACATTTTATAATTGTTAAAATGTGTAAAGTTAAGTCGTTGAAGCTGTAAGCGATATAAAATGAAACTGTACATCTAGCAAGAGGAGGATAAATTTAAATTCATCCAATAAACCCTATCAAGCACGATTATTCTGCAGATTCTTTAAATGCTGCTTTGCTGCGAATATAGTATTGCTACTGTCAAAACATATTTACATAACAGATTCGAAGAACGATTCGTTGAAAATAAGTAGTTCATAAACCCATAATAAGTACTGGGTTGAACCTAGTGTTAAAGATTTTTGTTATTTTATTTTAACCTTTTCTTAAAAATAATTGGCCCTTGAAGGGAAATCTTTTCAATTATTTGTCTAGGTTGTTATTCGGAATGCATTTACAATTACCACTTATTTTTACAGTGTTTCCATTTTATTTTTATTCTTAAAGGAATCATTTTTTTATTTCATTTTATTTATTGTTGAAAGAGAATCATAAACAACTGAAAAGAATTATTCGTTTGGTATTTTTCCATTTTTTTACTTCAAGTAAATCATCAGATTGGAAATTTTAGATGAAAGGTTACTGACATAAAAATTTCTGACACAGGTAAGGGAAATAAAAAAAAGGTTTATTTATATTCCTTACTAAGTATTCTTTTCTAAGCGTTTTTATTTAATCCAAAATATGTCATATTTGAAAAAATGAAATTTTGTAACATATTTTTTTGTTAATTCCTGAAGTTGCTAGATTTTAGAAGTTTTGCATATTTTTTGGTGTTTCTAATGTCATTAACAAGCCCACTGACTAGAAAGCCATTGCGATTTAAATTTTGAGCCTCTTGTTTTTTCAGTAACGCCATCTAGGGCGAAGAGTACGAGTTAGCTACTAACACGTCACAACCTATTTTATGGAACAGACTCCATTCATACATTTCATTCACTCATCCATAGATCGTAATTTAGACTTGGATCAGAAAATGATCACTTCTAAATGAATACCCCAGTATTACTCGACATGGTGGACTTTGTGATCACGACAGATTTATACGTGCACCAGGTACCACCACAACGAAGGTCTTCGGCCGAAGGGGTTTGGACTTGCAACTCAGGGGATGCGAATCTAACTCAACTACCTCAATCTCTTTTGTGTATTTGATCATGCTTAATGGTAATATCTTTTATAATATATTCAAAAGTGAATAATACAGTAGACTTCCAAGTAATAATTTACCGTGGCTAAAGGCAGTATAAAAAATACAGATAGTAAAAAATACAGATTGGCCATAGTTCCATGAAATAATTTTTTTTGTCCACCAATACCAGAATACAAATTTATACCAAAGCTCACTGCTATAATACGTATTTTCTTACTTCTTATTGAGTACTTCTTATACGTTCCATTTATTTTAAGCCACGTATAATATAAACGCAGCCCGATAAATCATAGAAATAGTTGCTTGTTGAATGTCAAATTAAAATTGAAGGCAATGTACAGTCAATTTATATCTGTTTATATACTGCACTGATAGCTCTAAAAATTTATTTCAGAAAAATTAAGTTAAAGGATATAAACTGTTCACATTTTAACGTGAATTCTGTAATGCTCCACTTAAATGCGGGAAACACAACCAATGCTGCCAATGCAATGCCTTGCCTTCCTCATTTAATCAAGATGAAAGAAAACTAGGCCGGATAATACAGATGCCGGAGAGTCGTGAACTGGACTTGCAACTCGGGAGTGTACTGTATTTTTTCTATTAATTTATTTCAGTTCTAATTCCATGATGTTATACCAATTGGCAATGCGTTCAAGAAAAATAGATATGGAGACACCATGATATCTATAACATTGAAATACAGGCAGTAGAATTAAAAGTAGGAAATAATTTTAAAAACTGCATTTTCAATTACACTGTAAAAAAATGCATTCTAAAAATTATTTTTTTATAAAAGTATTTTAAAAAAAATTTTAAACTCTAGTGAATAATATTTATGATCAATTAAATGATATGAACAAAATGGTTAAATAATTAAAAAAATTAATTGATTAATAATTAAAAAAAATAACGTATTTTTTCTATCGAAACAGATAATTCAAAAAAAAAAATATTTTCAAGAGTTTTTTCTTTGTATAAAAAGTTTGTACGTTTCTTCTACAAATTGTCTATTTCTTTTTTTTTTTTACTTCATGTTAAAATGCAGAAATGTTGTCCCAAGACAAATCTTCTAACACTAAACAGATTACATTTGAAATAAAGAAGGCCATTGCACGGTACTAATTAGCTTTTATATTTTATTTCGCTCCTTTTGCACTTTGAATAATGTATTCAAAAAAGATCAAATTTAAAGCATTTAAAAATGCTATAAAAATAAGGAAGAAAAAAAAATTCATATGATTTTTTAAAAAAAAGATTGCATAATTTAATTAGAATTTAAATATTCATAAGCCTGAATGCTTTGCAGAAATAATATGCTTTGAAAGTTGTGAAGTACTTTTATACCGTGTAGAAATGCAAAACGAAGCAATTGAAAAATATTGGAGAAAAAATTGCACATTATCGCATTTCCATTCTCAAAAAATGTTTATAATTATTATTTATACCAGTATTTCAAGTCAAAAATTTTTATTTTAAAAAGAGAATCCCTTAGCCTTTAAAGATCTAGTATTATCTGGTAATATTTTTGCATAAATTGAAATTCAGAAAAAATGTTTAAAGTTTATTAATTGTATAAAAGAGAAATATATTAGTTTTATTGATACGGCTGCAGAGATTAGTTTGAAAATACAGACTTGGCATAGTTTAAATTCTTGAATATTTAAATTTTTTTACAGCATTCATCATATTTGATTTAAAAGAAAATATTACCCTTGAAGTATAGCTGAATAATAATTGAATCTGAATCATACAATTTCATTCGGAGAACGAAACTATTATAGAACAGTATATAAATATTAGTTCATTTCATTTCAAAAGTATATAGAACAAAAATCAACTTTGACAACCAAATGGTTCACCAGAATTTATGATTGCCAAGAATTTCAATCAAATATTTCGTGTAACTATATCTTCATGACTTTTCAATGGAATAATTTTAAATATCAAGAAACTACAAATAGACATAAATATCATGTTATTTGAGATTATCAATATGTAAGGCACGTACATATAAGCTGAATAATAAAAAAATGCATTGGATGATAATATGAAACGGAAATAACTAATCGATCTTCGACATACTTATCAATCTTGTTGAGGCAATTGTTTTAGTACTAGAACTGCTTGCAATGCTAGAATGCCATAAGTTGCAGAATAGCCGCTTTCGTGCTGCCTGTTTGAGGTAATCGTCAGAATTAAGCCTTGATTACTGATGTGTTCATGGGCTCAAACAAATGAAAATCTGAAGTCTCCAAATATTTCATTTTCCTGCAAGTTTCAGAAAAATTTATCTCATTCGTGTAAAATTGTAATTATTTTGTAAGAAAGTTTTGGAGCACTCACCATGCAGCCCAGATTTGGAACTCTCGGATTTTCATCTGTTTGGACTTGTGGTTCTTTGGTGGGAAGAAACTTAATTCAGCGATGATTTCAAATGCAGGCGCAAGAAGTTCTTGCAACCCACGGCGTTCAACGAGTACTACCAGGTACTAAATCTTCAATGAGTACTACCAGGTACTAAATTTTCGATGAGTACTACAAGGTACTAAATCTTCAATAAGTACTGATTTTCAAAATGACCCAGTACTAGAACAAAGGCCTCAATAAGAAAAGCGGTTAAGTCGGAAAGTAGTAAAGTTGCAAAGCTTTCATATGTTTATCATATTGTTATTCATTGCTCATTGTACTGAAAATTACATGCTTCGCTTAAGGATGT
This sequence comes from Argiope trifasciata, assembly GCA_026543055.1. Taxonomy (NCBI): domain Eukaryota; kingdom Metazoa; phylum Arthropoda; class Arachnida; order Araneae; family Araneidae; genus Argiope; species Argiope trifasciata. Next base: position 1,884,558 of record JAPMOQ010032104.1, read on the forward strand.
CCTCCGTATTTTAGCGGTGTCATATCATTTTGTTCATTTTCCATGCATTTCACTAATTCTATGTTTGTTTAATTATATTACAGAAAATTATGTACCAAACAGTTCAATTATTTATCAAAAACATATTACGATTAATTATTCGATGCTAAACCACAATTGTAAAAACAATAGATGATCAAAATTTTTGTAAAAATCACACCTAATACTGAAACCTAGTCTGAGGGAAAAACGTCGAATCTATAAACAATTGAAATAAGCCAGGAAAAATATATTAGTAACAGCAATGAAAACGATTTGAATGTCATTTCAACAACAAAATATATGGATGTAAAATACTCTTAAATATTTTGTTAATTAACTAAAAAGAAAGAAAATAATATACCAAAAAATAATACCATTTTAAAGACAATTCTTTGAGTTTTAAGATATTTTTTAAAGTTACGTTTGTTTTGTAAAATTTTGGAATGTATTGAGAGAAAGTGCAAAATTTTAAATTTTTAATTAATAATTCTAATTTAAAGTTTTTTTAATTCTGAATTGTATATTATTAACCCCTAAAATATATATGTTCCATGTTTAGTAACTGGAGGTCAAAGGATTTACCCTATGTAGCTCCAACACACATATACGTATTTATTATCTATAAATATTATACAACCCTATTGCATTTGAATAATGATTAGAAATAGTCTAAAAATGTGTATACCAAATTTGAAAATCATCCGATTTTAGAGTATTAAAAGGAACTGGTTTTAAAAACAGGATGTATTCTGCAAAGGAAAAACCGTTATATTTATTTATTTACTTATTCAATGGCTTTCATTCTAGGACTAAAATATAAGGCCTAATTTAAAATTAATCTATTAATGCATATGTATTTTATACGTAGAGCATACCTTTGAATTTGATTATATTTTAAGGTTTATTTGTTTGACCAAATCTTTTTAAAAATATGGCTAAATTTATATTTTTGAATTAGCCAGTGAAACATGGTTAATTTGAATGTCTTAAATTTGAATTCCTTGAATTTCCTATTCGGATTATGTTAATCGTACTACTTTAATTCGAATTTATTTCCACTTATTATAATTCAGATCTGCTACAATCTTTTAAAATTTAAATTGTAAAAAGAATATATATACTTCTTTTATCTTTAAACTATTTTGAACTCTCAGTGATATTGGTTATATTAACGTTCCATTTTAAAGCAACACGAGGGCTATTTTGGGACGGACCTCGTAATTTTGATCCACTGCCAGATGACGAGGACGACACCTGAAATGGCACCCCCCTCGCCACACTACGCCACAACAGCGGGAGGACGTTTGGCCTGACAGATTTAACGTGCAAGAGACCCCCTCACACGACAGTTCTTCGGTGGAATCAAGTCTCGAACCTGAAACTCTTCGGTTCCGAAGCCGAGACCTTACCATCCGGCCCCAGCGGCCCAGTGATGATTAGAAAATTGCTTTTAGGACTCTTAATTTATTTCCATATACTATTATTGAATATAGCACACCATTAAAAAACAATCAACATTTTCACATTTTTTAAAAAGCTACTATATTTCAATTGTATCTTTTATTTTGAAGTTTCATTCAATGACCGATAGATACTGATCAAATTATTTATTTAAAGAAATTATTACCTTTTAAAAAATAAGAACATCTTTTGCTATTTTATTAAAAATTGCCTATTGTGCCTTTATAAGCAATATCTCTTTCATTAACACTGTGTAATATTGATCATAATTCATAGACATCTTTGTCTTAAAAACTCTGGTGTCCTCTTCTTGACTTACTTCTCCTTAATTATGCGATACTCTTCATATAATACAGCTATCAAATGTTCACTATTTATGTCAGTGTTCCCAATTTTCAATCATAATTTTCATCGCCCCCCCCCTCACAGTATGTAATAAAATGTGTGCAATAATAATGTGTTTTAAGTATTTTGGCGCTAAACCTACACTACAACCTTAATTGTAAACTTTACAAATTACAAGAATACGGAAATTTATTGACATTTTGCAACACCGACCCTCAGTATTGAAAAAACAAGGATCCTATGCCTTTTTATTGCTCTTGCGTCTCGCCATGTCGGGCATTCTCACGCGAGAAGTTTAGATTTGTCTGGTCAGCTTAGAAGTTAAGTTAGGAGCGTGCGCAGATGTGAACAAATGTTTTCTCATAGGGAGACGGAGAAAGTTCTATGACGCCAATTTCAATTCCAGACAATCTCATTCGAGTCGATCCTTCTATCGCTATTGAATCTATTCTGAATGTGTATGTTATATATATTTTCGTGTAATTGCAATTCACCGTATTAAATATAAGTCTTGTTTATATTTAAGTCTTGACTATTCATGGTGGCAGACTTATGCAGAATCATGGATAAATTTTTCAGCGGGCGTAAGCGAGCATTAGACGATAGACAAGAATCAACAAGTACACAGACGAGCGTGGTTCCGAAAATAAAATCAAGAAAATATTCGCAACAATACTTAAATTTTGGGTTCACTAGTACTGAAGTAAGTGAAGAAGTAAGGCCCCTGTGAATCATTTGCTCCAAAATGTTGGCATGAAACCTAATAAACATAAACGACATTTAGAAACGCTTCATAGTGAGTACGTAAACAAACCCAGAGAATTCTTCGAATTAAAATTAAAATCATATGAAAAGCAAAAATCATTGTTTAAAAGAACTTTGCCTGTAAATGAAAAAGCTTTAATTGCCTCTTACAAAGTTTCATATAAAATAGTCAGATATAAAAAGCCTCACACCATTGGTGAAGAACTTATTTTGCCAGTCACAACTGAGATTGTAGAAAGTATGTTTGGAGATAATTTTGCAAAACAATTGCAGTCTATACCTCTTTCGAATGATATTGTTACCCGTTGAATTGCTGATATAGCTGAAGACGTAGAGTGTCAGCTTTTGTCAAAGTTACATGACAAATTGTTTTCAATACAACTCGATGAGGCAACAGATAGTAATAAAGATGCTCATTTTATTGCCTATGTCAGATTTTGTGATGATTTGTCAGTAGTAGAAGAATTATTTTTCTGCTATCTTAAAATATTTTATGAACGAGGCAAACATAGAATGGAAAAGTTGCGTCGGAATTTACACCAATGGTGCTTCTTCTATGCTCAGAAGATTCCAAAGTATTCAAGCATTTGTGAAACAAAAATCGCCATAGTGCGTCTGGACACATTGCATGATCCACAGAGAAGCTTTGTCTTCCAAAGAAATGAGTCCTGGTTTGAATATTGTGTTAACTACGGTTGTAACCGTAGTAAATTATATAAAAATGAGACCCCTGAAATCAAGAATCTTTTTCGTACTTTGTAAAGACATGGGTGCAGTACATTCAGCGTTACTATTTTATTGCGACGCAAGATGGTTATCGCGAGGGAAATTTTTGCAACGTGTTTAGGAATTAAGAGAAGAAATCGCCATTTTCCTAGAAGGGGAAAACAGACCGGAAGCTGAGAATTTTCGCGATAGTTTATTTGTGATGAAATTGAGCTACATGGTCCACATATTCGAGAAATTAAATAATTTGAATCTTCAACTTGAAGGAGCAAATACACGTATATTGGATACGAGTGATATAGTTAATGCTTTTTGTAGCAAACTGGAATTGTGGAGTAGAAATTTAAAGCAAAGAAACAATGTTTGCAAAATTGAATGATTGTATTAAAACTTACAAGACTGAAGAAAAACATGTAAAAGTTGTCTTTGTACCCATTGAAAATCATTTACCAATGCTAGCAAAGAGTTTTAAAAAGTACTCTCTTGCTGGCGACAAACTAATTACAAGTGGGTGATAGATCCATTTCAAAATACTCCCGAAGGATTCTCAATTGAAGAGGAAGAAACCTTCATAGACTTCCCGGCAAGCGGCGAAACCAAAAGAGAATTTAGTAATAAATCACTCATTGAATTTTGGACAGGAGTGGATGATGAGTTTTCTGCACTAAAAACAAGGGCATTTCGATTCTACTAATATTTTCAACATCTTACCTGTGTGAAACTGGATTTTCTGAAGTGGCTTCTTTGGAGACGAAATATAGATCTCAGCTAAATATAGAAAAAGAACTGAGAGTGTCTATTTCTAATATTAAATCCTCCTTCGAAAAACTTTGCTCTGCAAGACAGGCCCAAGGAAGTCACCAATAATTATTAGATTTGTTTTTAATTTAGTAAGTTGTTTTAATTTAATAAGTTAATTTTTAAATATGTCGAAATGTATTTTGTTTTGTATGTGTGTGTGTGTTCTTTCCTTTCAGTCACTTAATCAATTTTTTAAATAACATTTTCTCTTGGATATGCTCGCCCCCCCCCCATTAGTGTGCTTGCGCCCCCCTAGGGGGGCTCGCCCCACAGGTTGAGAATCACTGATTTATGTCAATGAAGATATTCTAAAAGTATCCAAAATTACTTATTCTTCAGGAAATTTGTCTTTATTTTTTAAATACTTTTTTGACCATGACTACGAAAAAATATCACGTATTTCTTAAAAGTTAAAAAAAACATTCATTTAATTATTTCAATCTGAATACTCTTTTTCTCAAATTTCTTTAAATTTTAGAAATTTAACTCTTGTCATAACTTACTCTGCAAAAAGTGTACTTATTGATTTCTCTGGAAGATGTAGCTTAGCTGACATCAATATACGTGACAAAAATTCATGTAACCTTTTCTTTGGTAGTCGCAGGTAAATGAAAGAAATAATTAAAAATGAGCATTCTGTACATGAATGATTATTCTATACACAATACTTGCTAAAAAATCTTTTTCTAACTGTGTGCATTATTTACAAATTTCATAGTAATTTAGTTTCATAATCAAAGGAAAAAGATTAGCAAGTTCCGAAGAAACTATATTTCTTCTGACGGATTTAATTCAACATTGAATTTTTGATTTCCTTTAAATCCAGAAAGAAAGATATCGGATTCCGGTATATTTTCAATAATGGTTTTCTTAATTCATAAATAACTGAAGTATCAAAATCCCTCAAATATATCATACACAAAATTTCATTTATTTAAAATGTTGCATTTCTGAGCTATCATGTTTATCTGCATGTGAAAGAACAGTCAGATAGGCAATCAATCCATAGACGGATTTGATTCAAAATTTGATAAGAGTCTATATTTTACCTATGTAACTCTTTAGCTGTAATGGTTTCATGTTTACTTTGCTGAATATTATGACTTTATTTGACTATATTTCTTTTAAATTTTGATAGGCGGCAGTAAAAAGAGTGTAAATCGTATGTACCAAATTTTATTCGTTTAATTGAAAACGGTTTTGAATTATCGCGTTTACAGACAGACACTATTTAAAAAGTATATTTTCGAATTCAGGGAATCTAGAAGGTGCAAATCCGATGAAGTCTCTTGCTCAAATTTTCTCGACGGTTACAACATTCTTGTATACGAAACTTGTATACTTCATAGACGAAAAAAGTATATAAAAATATTTTTTAAAAATACCATATTATTTTTATTACGAAATTTAGAAAATATTTATTTTTAGTAAAGATAAATAAAGTGAACCAAGATAATCATTCAATAAAAATCCACTTTATCTCCTATTATTCAATTATCATCACTAACTGGATAATTGGAAAAAATTGGACGATAAAAATAATTCTGAATACTTTGGCTATTGTGGTCGGAGGAAAACGAACTAAACTGATTTATAAGTATAAAAGAAAACGATATCCTTTTTTAAAGTTTAACTTGCATATAATGACCCTTAAAGAAAACCTATCCATTATATGGAATGTACATAAGATGATACTTTTTGATCCAATGAATTTATAGGCCAACTAAATTTTTCTCCCGATAAAAGGACTTATCGGGGATAGATAATCTTAGAAACTTACTTTTGTATCACAGTGGATAGATATAATTAAAAAAAACTGATTATATTAGCATAAAAAAATCATGAAAAGAATTGCAAAAAAGCAAACAAACAAACATTGCGTTGTTCACATAATGAAAATATGCGTGAATTAACGCTTTCTTATCAAAAGTTTTATAACCGATCATAATATGTTTAGCATTAAAAACATTTTTCGAAACTTCTTTCAAAGCTTAACATCTATTAAGATACTTCTACGATTATCTATAAACGAAATAAATAAATAAAAATATTATTTATTTATTGTTGTTGGGTTTCTAAATTTAAAAAATCTAGTACCCCACAAAATCTAAAATCTAGATAAGCCATCATTAATCCAGAACTAGCCGCTTTCCAGCTAATCCAGATTATCAACATTTCTATTTAAGCTTTATAAGCCTCTAGAATCTTATCTTCAAAAAATACCGATGGTAAAAAGTGAATGAGATTAGAATGGTCTATATAAACGATAATTGAGATGCCTTGGGCTGATTTAATTCTTGACATTACTTTCTTTCATACCGGGCATTGTTATTTTTTCCAGCTGGATTGATAAATGGCAGAGTTTTTTTTTTTTAATTTATTCCTCTCATTTGTTTTGAAAACTGGATGTCCCTGGACATCTGCTACGTATTGCGCAACAGGTAAATGATCTTAGATGAAAAGGAAAATCTTTTTTTTTCTTTTACATGCCATCTTAAGATATTTTCTTCCCTAATTTAAATAACCGGTTAATAGTACCATTCTTGTTAGTATTCATAGTTTGTATTGACTGAGTGAAGGATATTTTTATTTGAATGATATGAGAAGAGAAGTTTACAACGTATTTCTTGTGCCATTTCGTGTGATTTTGGGGCAATATTAGCTCGCCTTTTTTTTCTCGAATGTGACAATATGTTTTAAAAAATGAAGCTTTGTACTAACCATATCTGAATTTTTTACTCTTAAGCATGCCTAATTGCTGTAAATAAATCTTTTCACTCAAGTGAAAAATATTTGCATTTAATATACATAACCTTTCCTATTTATAAATAAAAACAATGCCAAAAAATGTAATTTCCTTTGAAAAAAAATTGAAATGGGAACCATTTTTTCTTCAATGTAGGTGCTATTTCATTTGCTTTTGGGACGATATGCACTCACATTTTTTTTTTTTTTTGAATATTAGAAATGAATCATTTAAAAAGTTGATAATCTTTAAATGAAAGATATTCTGCGCTACAATCGACTTCTTTCTTCCTTAAATCAATTGCTTTTTACTCGGAATACCTTTCTATTCACCAAAAGTTGTTTGTTTTTACATATATAAAAACATCCATAAATAATTCTAAGATTATAAATGAAATTTCCATAGCAAAAATTAAAATTGTATGTATTCAGTTTTTGATAATAGTGGTCTTAAGGCGAAATCTCAATTTTCACGCCTGATTACAGAAGAGTCATCATGCAGGCAAATCTAGTTCACAATAAATTTATAAAAATTTCCCTCAGTTCGAGCGGCATACAAATTTGATAAGTGGGAGTTAACTCATGTGTCCTCATGTCGTACTGTTGTCAAAAATTGTGACATTCGTTTAAATAACAATAACAGCTCTGAAATTATAAAAAAAGAAAGTGAAACTAAACTAATTAAAATAATTTGAAATCTGATTAAAAATATTAAGTTATGTTCAATATTTAAAGGCCTTAAATGTAGATAATTGCATGATTTGAAATTTTACAAAAATTAGGGAAGCAGATTAGATATTTTTAAAAAATGGCGTCTAACGCCATTGTAATTCAGTAAAACAATAATTTAAGCTAAGATAGAAAATAATGTCTTTCTACTGCAAATTTTTTTTAAAAGAACGATGCTTACTCAAAGAATTGAGTGCAAAATCCTTTATTTAATGCATACTAATGCAAAATACTTATGAAGAAATGTGATCAAGGTGATTTGATACCGGAGTTGCGGTTGGAGGATCCTGATTCAAGACCCGATTTCAATCATTATCAACAATGTAAGCTGATTTTTTGCTCGTTTTATACATCAAGAATTAGCGCCTTTCTTCTGTGGGTCTCAAATTTGGAAAGAGGATTTCTGGTACAGATATCATCCTCATCAGTTAACCATGATTCAAAATTACGATATATGTCTCAAAATAGTTTTGTGCAATTTCGAAAAGGGATGGTAAATAAACTAAATTGACGTAATTGCTTTTATAAAGTTTTATTTCCCTTACCCTTCATTATAAAAGCATTATATGAGTTTAAATTAATGACTAAAGAGAGTTGTGAAAAACATGAGTTATTTCAAAATTAAAAATTTTGTATATACTGACTGACAAAAAACGAAATTTTCATTAATCTGATATAAACAGAAATTTCCTGAAACGTTCTATCTAAAATCCTGAATAAGTTCGATGTACTAGGGAGACTTAACATCATATGATAATTTAATTCATAATTCACATTATCCAACCATAAACAATGAATAACAGTACTGATTATATCAATGGTTATACGATTTTATTTTCCCTGCTACTTGTTCGTTCTTTATATAAAAATATTTTTTAAGGAAAAATAATTGAATTCTTATTCCATTGTTTAACACACTTATTCAGCTTTTATCAAAAAAAAACCCCTCAAAATTATTACTGCTGTGACAGATTGGTATGTATGATTCTTGATAATGAATTTTATGCTTAAAAACCTTAATTTTATAAAATTTATAATAAATTAGAATAAATATCAAGAAATATCCGACCATAGCTCTAAGGGAAATTGGGACAGTTTCCCTCCAAATTTTATTATTAATTCCACCAAAAATTATCGCTTATAATACATTGATAAAAATTTTAAAAAATTATATTATGTATAGTCCCAAATGGTATTCATAAAAGTGCTTTCAAAATATTCAAAATTATATTTCCCATTGTTACTTTATGATTTTATAATTTCGATGCTTTCCGGCGATTTTGAAAATTTTTATACTGAAATAGAATTTTAGATTTAAACAAATTATTTGTTCTTTAATGCCTATTTGTTTTCCATTGAATATTTCTTTTGTATCTACATTATTTTTTGAAAATTCATTGCCTTTATTAAATATGCATAAAAATATTATTAATTCACAACAAATTTTAAATTTGAGTTTTAATGAATATTTTTTTCCTTAAATGAATATTTCAAACTTCACTCAAGTCCGTTAAACCCTTTTTAGAATTATGTGATATCTGTCCATCTGTGAATTTAGATGAATATCGAGAAAAGTATTTAAAATATGTTTTGATTATTTTTAATTATTGGCAAGTACAGCCAATAAAAATATTAAACACATTACTGATATCCTTTTCAAAGTGGACTGACAGACAGCCCACTCTTAAAATGATTTGATTCAATATTTAATAAAAATATTTAATAATGCTAAAACTGTGTACTGAATTCCGTTTATACAAATAGTTGTGTTTTTGAAATATAGCATTTATATGCTATACCGTACAGACAACTGGACAACTCTTGGACCGATAGAATTGAATTTAAATGTTGAAGCAAGATGCAAATTTTATTTATATAAGTAAAGACGAGTTGGAATTATCGCAATTACATGCATGTAAAAGTACAGGCAGACATTCAACCTCTGAGTGGATTTGTTTCAAGGTTGAAAGAAAGGTATATTTCAGAAACTACATCTGTTAATGAAATCTTAACCATCCAGGCATTTTTTTTTGTCAGAATTCTTTTGAATGTATTTAGAATAAATTTTATAGCAAACAAATTTTGTATTAATACTGCATACCAATTTTCATCTGTCTAGCTAAATTCGGTTTTGAGTAATCGTCTTTGCAGATAAACAAACAGAACGACAAAAAGATATAATTCCAAAAATGTGTTTTTTGCACTCAGGTTTGCAATTTAATGATTCGCCACAATCAGGAGCTCGGATTTTCCGACATTTATATTACTTTCTGTTTATACTATATATTGTTTAAGGCAAAGTAACAACAACACAGTGATAGATGAAATTTAGTACATGAATTTATCATCACAATTATATATCAATAACAAAGATCAAATCCATTTGCCATTTGAATGTCTGTAGATTTGCCAACCCGAATCTGTGTGAGTAGGATAATTCAAAAGACAACAAGCTATACAAATGAAATTTGGTTTACAGCCTAGGCATCAAAATTGGGGATTTGTTTTCAGTTTCGTATTCAATTGTATATAGAGAGAAAGTTCGCAAATAATTTCCGATTCCTTCCCTTCTCTTCTCGTCATGATACCGAATTAATCACAAAAGACTGAAAAGATTGTGATTATTAAATTGAAAAAAAGAAGACATTCACTAGTTTTTGCTGAAAAGCTTGATGATTCGCATAAAAGTTTGTGTTTAATATTTTTGTCTGTAAGTGTAAATGGTATCACTAACCAAAAGAATTTCAGTTATATTTTTCTCGGTAATCATTTGGCATTTCTTCCTCTTAAAAGATTTCGTAGAATTTTGTATAAAATTTTTTATTACACGTTATTTATGCTACTTAATAGAAGAAAAGTTTTTAGAATCATGGAAATAAAGTCGAAGTTTGGAAGAATAGACGGCTCTATCTTTGGAAGCAGGCATCAAAGTCTTTTCACAGCAAAAATATTATATTTGTTGGAAAATAAATATTTTGATTTTGCTTTCAGAAAATGTTTGGAACTAAAATAATAACACTTAACTATCTAAAAAAAATAAGTTTTTTTTTTCTTCTTAAATCGTTTGTAAATTCAAACTGAGCATTCAATTTGATAAAAAGAACTCTACTACTAAAGTTTTAGAAAGATATGCGAACCAAATTTTCATTCACAGAAAATTCCTCGAATCCCTTACATTTTTGAAGCTATTTTTAAGAAAAATTTAAGGAATTGCCTCATAAAACTGTTGCACTGCAAAATTCCTCATTTTCCTACATATTTGCTGTTGTTTTTATGGTTTTAAGGGAATTCTTTAGCATTTGAATAGTCTTCTATTAATTACAGTCTTATAAATTGATTTATAACTTGAAAATAATATTTATAACTATAAGTTGTTTCGCTGGCCGATTTTAATATTACATATTTTGTTTCAAAAATTTTCGCATGCATTAAAATATTCTGCAAGTCCCTCTAATAATCCAAATATGGGCTTCCATGTTGGAAATTGATGAGTTTTGATAAGAACATATTATATAACAACATTCCATAAGACATATGATGATATGCATGTAGGTTTACAATGCATGGTGGGCGATAGTAGCCCACCTCCACGTGGTGTTCCCTGGGCAACGATGCAGTTCTTTGGAACTGCATCGGCTAAGAGGCTACTTAAATATGAAACAAATAAAGAACTTTTTATTTAGTTTGATGAAACTACACAGCTAATTTTTGATTTTGCGTTTTAAGGACACAACAGTTTATTACCCACATTAAATTCAGACTATGCAGAACATGTATTTACAGTAAAAATAAATACAATGTTTTTAAATATACTCAAGAATTATATATTTTTATCCTAAAAATATAAAAAAAGGATTTAAAATACGTATTTGACCAAGATTGTTGTAGAACTCACACATACAGAAAATCAGAAGCATTTACAATCATAAATCTGATGGAGGAATCTTATAAGGAGTTTAATTTGAAAAATTATGGTGACAAAAATTTACAAATCCATAACATAATTTGTCGCCATATATATTTATAGCTGGTTAAGAGAAAATAGATTAAAGGCCTTATGGTCAGAGCCGGCATGCTCTTCAAAAGGGCCTGGGTGTAAAAAGTCATTTAGGGTCCTCATTTTTTTATAAAGAAAAGTAAAAAAAATGAACATACATTATCATTGCCTATTTATTTAATGCATGAGTATTATTTTTTTGCAATGCATCAATTACTTCAGTAAAATTACAACTTTTTGTAATTTCTTTTTTGGCCTTTTTTTTCTTCCTTGACGTAATCGTCTTATTTTATCCATAACTTCAAAAGTCCTTTGACACCTTCTCAAATATGTTGTTATTTGAGAAGACAGCTCAACATTTGCTTTATACATACTTAAATATTTAATATCAATCTTTACAGCTAAATCAATAATTATTAAAATATTTAATTATTAGTAGTTAATAGGGGGAATTTGAACTCTAGTTTACTTTTGTAGAGGAAAAATATTGCTAAAACAAACAAATTAACTAAACTATTATAGATATAGTTCAAGAGTTTCTATCTTTTCTAATTCACTTTTTAAATGTTTCACCTGGTTTTTCTTCTGCAGAAAAAAAAACTTATCAAACATGCCAAATTATTAATTCTGCAATTTCAAGAGTGCTAGCATAAATATATGACAGTGTTTAGAAATATTATATATATAATTACTATGCGGATTTTTATTTCAAGTGTTTCGTGATTTGCGGAAAATATAATGCGAACAGGACAGGTACCACCGGCCCAATTTCACTAATTTTTGCTTAATATAACAGTTTATGTGTTCTAAATATGTCATCAAGAATCAACTGCATCCTCACATTTATGTAAAAAAAGTTTAAGAAAATCCTCATATGCATACACTATGGGGAAATCTTCTGACGTAATTTTTGAGACAAATTTTTTGAACCTATTTCGATAATTTAGTATGACTTCTAGATGCTAGCTTCCCTTTTGTTCTCAGCAGCTTGAGAAAAAAAGTAAGAAACAAAATTTCATACTGCTTTCTCTATGGAGAATTCTTGTGACAAAGTTCACCATATGGAGACTTGTGAATCTTTGATGTGTAATTCAGAGTTGCTTTTAATTAAATAAAAATACAAGCAAATCAATTTGACAAATAAAAAAAAGGAAAGTGCTTAAAATTATTTAAGTGCTTCTAGTACTCAAATATTGAACAACAAAAAGTCATAAAATATTTTTACAGTCACCAGGACCTTCCATGATAGATCTTCTATGTTGATGAGACAAGTGCAAGCCAGAGCTGTTCAGTTAAAAAGTATCATCCACTGACATCATGTGAAAGTTTGAAAATGACATCTTATTTATTTGAAGTTGATTTTCGAAATTTTAGCTATACCTGTGCAAATGCAATAGCCTTGTGGCAGTCTCAGCTGCGCCATCACCTCATTATAGATTAAAGTTATGAAGTCCGACCCTGTAAGCACTCTTTTAATTTTGGAACTAGACATTTCTATAATTTAGAGTAAGAAAGGGGGTTAAAGTTCTTCTTCTGAATATTTTACCTAATTCTGCTCTTTTTAATGTTCTTTCCTTTCGGTGCATGGGAAATGATTCTTTAAAAAAATTGATCCAGACTTTCTATCTGGTTTATAATTCAAGTAACTTTTGATAATATGTTTCTGTAATAACATTTCATAATATATTCTTGCTGATTTCTTTTCTGATCTCTTCATTAAATCCGATTATACACTGATGGAAAAAAAATCCCAACACCAAGAAAAAATTATTGTACAGTAATGAAATTTTAGGAATACATTTGTCTAGGTAACATATTTAATTGATTAAAGTTTCAAGATCACAGGTAGAGCTATTGGCGAGAAGAGCCATTTCAAATGTGAAATGTTGGTACATTAGTAACCGGTGTAACCGCCAGAATTTTGAATGCAAGCATGCAAACGTGCATGCATTGTGTCGTACAGGTGTCGGATATCAGTGTGTGGATGGAGTTCCATGCCTGTTGCACTTGGACGGTCAATGCAGGGACAGTTAATGCTGGTTGTGGATGACGCTGGAGTTGTCGTCCAATGATGTCCCATACGTGCTCGATTGGAGAAAGATCTGGTGATCTAGCAGGTCAAGGCAACATGTCGACACTCTGTAGAGCATGTTGGGTTACAACAGCGGTATGAGTGCGAGCGTTATCCTGTTGGAAAACACCCCCTTAATTGCTGTTCATGAATGGCAACACAACAGGTTGTATCACTAGATTGACGTACAAATTTGCAGTCAGGGTGCGTGGGATAACCACGAGAGTGCTTCTGCTGTCATACGAAATTGCTCCCCAAACCATAACTCCAGGAGTAGGCCCTGCGTGTCTAGGCTGCAGACAGGTCACTAGCAGGTGTTCACCTGGCCTCCTTCTAACCAACAAACGGCTATCACTGCGACCAAGGCAGAACCGACTTTCATCAGAAAACACAACAGATCTCCACTCCGTCCTCCAATGAGCTCTAACTTGACACCACTCACGTCGCAAACGGCAGTAGAATGCACTGTACAGGGCGTCTGGCTCGGAGCTGTCCTTGAAGTAACCAATTTGTAACAGTTCGTTGTGTCACTGTGGTGAACTGCAGCTCGAATTTGAGCTGCAGACGCAGTACGATTAGCCACAGCCATACTCCGAATACGACGGTCTTCCCTCTCAGTAGTACCACGTGGCCGCCCGGAGCCTAGTCTTCTTGAGGCATTACCTTCCCTTGACCACTGCCGCCAATACTCATGCACTGTGGATACATTCCTGCCAAGTCTTTCAGCAATATCGCGGAAAGAAAACCCACCTTCTCGTAGCCCTACAATACGACCTCGTTCAAACTCAGTGAGCTGTTGATAATGGATTCTTCGTCTTCTCAGAGGCATCCTTGACTAACATTAACCCACTACGTCAAATCTCAACTGTAAATAACGATCACGAACCTTACAGCGCTTATTTAAAGCAAACCCCATTTGCATGTTCATAGTGTCGCTACTAGCGCCACACTTACGCGCGTAGCTCGAAATTTGAATCGATGTCATCTTTCAGATGTATAAACACGCCTACCAAATTTCGTTTATCTAGCACAGCTCCTCCCTAGTGTTGGGATTTTTTTTCCATCAGTGTATATAGCTCCATTACGAGTGTAAACGCCATGGTGTCTTTTTAAATATAATTGGGAATGCAATTTCCAATGGAACTCCAATTACTAGTGGAGTTATTGTTTCTCTTTCATGAATGAGGAAATACAAGGAGTAATAAACTAGCTTCATCTACAAATATTTCTCGTTCCTGTTTTTAGGTGCATGAACTTGTTTTCTTCAAGTAGATTACGTGTCTCAATGCCTAATACGATAAAATATTAACTTTTGATGGATGTAAATTCTAAAACTTCTGGTTATCTCTTAAAAAAGAAGATAGTTTTATTTTTAAAGCGTTAATTTCTAACAAGTTTCGAACAATACAAATATAATTTTATAAATTGATACACATAAAATGCTTCTACTTATAGTTAAATTATTATATATATACTATTATATTAACTTTAAAAATTAATGAAATTATTTCATCTTTTATATTTTATCATTTACATTCATCTTTTGCATAATAAAAAAATTTTAGAAAAAGTTGTAAGGAGCCATGAATGTAATATTTTAATATCAAAAGCAATATCAAAGAATGCTATATCAAAATCATAACTATTGTTATTTTATATCACCATAAAATTTTTTTTTATAATAATATATGTGAGTTTATATGTTACACGTGTAAGATAACTTAAAAATGAGCACAGGAAATTAAAACTTTTGTCCTTTTTTAGAAAAAACTATTTAAGTTTTGCATCCAATTTTGAATTAAATTGGCAAACGGAATTTTAAAAAAAAAAACTTTTTACTATGAAATTTTACCGGCATATTTTACTATGAAAAAAAGTCATATTTATAACATAATCTTAACATATGTATTATCCTTCATGAAGAATGAAAATACCGCTTACACTTTTTTAATTTTTATCTCTATTTTACCGCTCATAATTATAAAAACATTTATTTTGGTACTGCTAATAGTTAGTGCTGCAATCTATCGTACCAACAATTAAAACTAATTTATAAAAAATATAGGAAAATCACTAAAAATATTATTATAATTAATCTTTTTTTTTTTTTTTTGCATTTTAAAAAGGCTTTAAACTGTTAAATATTTTCAGATAACAATCTTCGAATTTTGTAACTGCAATTTCGAACACGTTTAGAGGATTGCTATAAATTCGAATGGAGAAATATATTTTTTCTTAACATTAAAGTGACACATAAATGGCGTTATTATGTAGACCAGAAAGTGGAACGGAAAGCATTTTGAAATTTTTTTATTCTTTCGTGAAAAAAATTGGATTTTTCTTATCCGAATTTCTCATCAAATAATAATGCTCATCAAACTCTAATTTCTTTATAATCACTTCACATTATTCTCACATGCTTTTTCTTTTAACTACAGTGAACTTAAACTATGTGAGACAACAACTATCACTCTCATTCTCAAATAAAGGGTGTCCCAAAATTAATGCTAGGTTTGAATTTGACATCATTCGTGCTGTAAAGTATCGCCTATTAAAAAACTGTTTGACAGCTGATAGTTTAGGGTTAGCAAAAATTCAGTATTACACAAAAGAATAACATGTTTTCATTGTTGAACAATATTTCAAAAATATTGAAAGTCTGACAGACACAGTTCAAAAATTTGGAATTTAGCCATCTAGATGGCTTGCTTTAATATCATTTAATTTCTTTTTATGTGGGTGTTTGAAATAAAAAATCTATGCTAACAAACACATATTCATTAAATGAGAAAACTGAAACTCCATTAACAAAATTTAGCAACATTTATGCAAAATGTTTAAGGAGAATTTCAACAAAAGAGTACTATATACCAGCAAAGCCATGAAATTTTTTGTTCTTTACGATATTCCATACATAACACTACCCTGTGTACTTAATAATTCAATAAAAATATAGCAATTTAAAGGAAAAATTTCATTTTTATTTAATTCAAATGTTGCGCTAAGACGTTGTTTTACCATGTAAAGCTATATTTTTTACCAGGCCCTGAACTATTAGCAGACAAATGGTTTTTCATTAGGGTTTCCAGCAGGAATAATGGCGAATCTTGTGTTAATTTTGGGACAACCTTTAGGTATTATGATTAGAGCCAAAATGTATGAGGTATTTCCAATAACATCTATTGTTGGAAAAAAAACTAAGTTTCATTTCATCTTAATCCTTATGTAAAGAAGGGATGAAAATTATATCAAAAGTATTTACTAATATGAGAGGGGAATTTATGCTGATAAATAATTCACCAATCATATTCTGCTAGCGCTTGAACCAAAACATTCAAAGTTATCCATTACCATTTTTTTCTTGCATATTTCAGCTAAGATATTTTCTGCTTGGTACGTTTTCCAACTCAATAAACAAACACAGAAGCCTTTAAATCCAAACATAAACAACTCTGATTCTTTTTTCATCAATTCTCCATCATTTCTTCAGAACAAAACAACATTTTAGGGATTCACTAGAACCTCAAATGAGTCATTAACTATTTTAAGTGTCGATCAGTTGTCATTGTTCCGAAACAGCTTTGAAAAAAGAAAAAAAAAAGCAGTCAAGTCCCTCTCAAGATGTTTTTACTTCTCATCATCAACAAAAAAATATTGTAAAAAAGGCAGATATAATCAGTCCCACGCTTAATGTTTTTTCTCGAATGTGTGCCGATTGTCCAGAGAGCACGGAGCCTCGGGCGCATTCCTGTCCTTAACCTTGGCAGGTGTGCGTGAAGGGCAGTCGAACTGAGGCACGAGTGAAAGTGCCGTCGCCCTGTTTCAAGGCTACAGGATATAGGTTTACGGTTTGCGCTAGTCCACGCTCCACGGCGCGAAGTGTCTTTTTCCTCATAAAAAACTCCTTTTCGCTCCGTAGGCGAGAGGAAGTGAAACCGACTATAAACAGCCAGAAATTGCCAACCAGATTACTTGTAGGAATTTCACGCCCCAATGGAGGCTTTTTTCCGATTCCGGAGGTGGATAATTCGACACTGAAAAGTGGAGGAAGGATTATCTACTTTTTATTTTCTAATCGTCAAGAGTTTTCTTTCTGGGGGAACTCGAGCAACTGTTGACCAAGATTTTAGTTCGTCTTTGATTAATACCTATCCTTTTAAGAGCAAAAAACTGGAATGAAGAATAAGCGTTATTAAATTTTCTTAAAAAAGGAAAGAAGATAGACAACATCAATTCCACAGCCCTAAAAATGAATAAATGACTTAAAAAAAGAAGTTAAAAAATAATAGATTGCGACGGAAATATTTTTTATACTATTTACAAATTACAAGTTCGAAATTAATATTTACTGAAATACTCTTATTATCTTCTATAAATAGCTAACATCAGAAAAAATATTTATCTTAAGATAAAATATTAAAAATAATCATTTTTATACACCGTGTTTTTAAGAAACAAAATAAAATATTATTAATCTTTGATTTAAAGTTGCTGAATAAGGAAACCAAATGATTTTCTATAGAGCAACAGTGTTTAAATAAGACATTTACCATATCAATGTTTGTAAAAGTAAATAATCAAATACACATTAATATTAAATTTTAATTAAGCATTTGAAATCATGTATCATAAAAAATAATAAAATATTTACTTTTTTTTAAAGAGAATACAAACAAAAAAATCACTCACACTTTTTGAATTCTAGAAAAAATAGTCACATTAGTTGAACATCATAGTAGAAATGCACATTCAAAACACATTATTATATTTCAATATTAAATGTTAATTAAATATTGTTATTCCAAGAAAAATTAGAACGGAAAATACGCATTATTAAATTTTCTTAAAAATGAAAGAATATGAGCAACATCGATTTCACTGCACAATAAATAAATAAATAAAATAAAAAATAATAATATATTGCCTCAGAAATGTGGTTTATACTATGGAAAAATTATCGCTGCGAAAAGGATATATACTAAAATATTCATATTATCATATTTTAATGTCGAACCAATGCAAAATATTAATAATAAATAAAATATAAAAGAATCAACTTTATATTTTGCCTTTTTAAGAATACACAAACACATATAATCGATTTAGAGTTGTGGAAAAAAAAAATTTTCTAAAGTGCAACAAAATTTTCATATGGCATTTACCATATCAATTTTCGTAAAAGTAAATTATCAAATAATATTAATATTAAATTTTAATTAAGCATTTGAAAGTATCAAAAATAGTATATGTATGAAAATATATAAAATAGTTAAGTAATATCAAAAATAATTTCAATTAAATTCAACTATTTCCTCTATTAAATTCAAAATAATTTAATTTAATTTCTTTAAAAGTGAATAAAGAAAATTTACACGCTTTTGAATTCTAGAAAAAGTAGGAGCATTAGTTGACAAGCAGATATAAAGTAATTATATTAGAAATAAATTCAAAATACATTATTATATTTCATTAGTAAACATTATTTAAATATTGTTGTTCCAAAAAATTTAGATTTTCCAATTTATATTTAATCATAACAAGCCATTATTTCTCATATCTCTGTTTTGTGCTTTGTTTTCTCCGGAATAGACCGTTTGAAATAAAACTGCTAATAAATATTTTGGAAGATAGGAATGAGCACCCAGGACACCGATTTAAAAAAAAATCTGAATCTAAATGTTAGTTTCTAATAAAGCAAAATTTGGCATTTTCCCAGGGATAACTCCCAAAAATATCACACACACATGCACAAAACCTGATTTTTACATAATTTTAAAAGAAAAAATAATATAATTTTCATGATGCTAATTTGATTATCAGGACATTTTTTATTAAATTTTGGCAATTAAAATTTTTTTTGCAGAATTTTCAAAACTAAATTTTATTATTCCAATGAAGTTCAAACCATTTTCGTTTTTTCATTAAATATTTAATAATGCATTTTTCCTCCATCATCGAAAGTAAAGAAAAGAAAATATTTTATTATCTATCTAAGCAGTTTACATGCGTAATCAGAAAGTAAAACTAAATTACCGCAAAGGACAATGTGCAATTTAGAACTGATTGTCCACATATTTAAGTATTTATTGGCTTTTTGTTTTCATGTGATTAGACTCCATTTGTAAGTTTCATACATAGTATAAACACAATAAGAGCAATGCTATTAAAATAACACAACTTTAATGCCAATGACGATTTTTAATTTGAAAGTAATTGCTTGAGGAAATCAGGAATATCCAGTTGTGCATAAGATAATTTATTGAATGAAATTCATTCAACCAATATTTCTTCGAACCAACAGATTGTCACAAGCTGCGTGAATGAAATAAAATGATCTGATTTCAAATCAAGAATAAATTTCGTGACTCATTATCAACAGAATAATAACAGAAAATTTTTAATATTTCCAAATGTAATTGTTAATATGCTTATCAAAATTTAAGCTTTCTAATTTTCGTTTAAATGATTGCTAGGAGAAGATGCGAAATGACTCTAGGGAATGTTTCTCTTTGTATGAAATCCAAAAGAGAATTTTCCATACCTTCAGTTGATGTAACAATATTTGGGAGCCAAATATTGGTGTATACCCATTAAATTAATGACACTCAATGCTTTTTATTCAAGATCTTTAAAAATTTCTGACAAAAAAAATAAATAAATAACACGCCCTTGGCTGTTCTTTAAAAATTTAAAAAAAAAATAGAATTACAAACTTTTAATTATCAAGTAAAAATAATTAATATTAATTGATTAGTAAGCGAAGAATTAAAAATGACTGCCGGGAATCGGACTTTTTAGATCATAATTGGTCATATGAATCGGATCATTCGAAACATTTTAAAAGAAGTAAATTAGCCTTTATAACATTTTCAGCAATGTTACAATTTAGAGTAGATGATTGCAATTCAGAATCTAAATTCGAATGTTTTGAATTTGGAAGTTTTGAATTTTAAATATTTAGCAACGTTTACAGTTTCAATTCCTTAGATTATCTCCAACAATCTAGGGTTTTATATTTGTATCTGATCAATTTTTTTTCGATGTCGCAAACCTCATTGCGAAACCACATCATGTTTTCACATGATTAAAAAATATTTAAATAATACAAAATATTAGCTTTAGAGAGCATGTTATTAAATTTATTCACATAAAATATGTTAAAAATTGATTTGAAAAAAAAAGTTCTGTTTTGGAAGACATGAATATGCACTATATTGAACGAAGTCAATTTATTTTTTCTATCTTAAACTAGCTAATGTTACGACTAGTTATATTTAAAGATTTACAAAATTCATTCTAATAAGTAAAATACCAATTTTTGTCTAAATACCAAGAAACGGACATGACATCAAATCCTTTTTTTTTTTTTTAAGTTTTGTAATTGAAGTAACAAACCTTTGAAATCATTGTTCCATGAGTTAATTCCCTATTTTCAAACAACAGCTGTTACGGAAATTTATTTCAAATATCACAGTTTAATTGATTATATAAATCCCAGAATTAAATTATTTAGGCAATACGTGAAAAAATAATAGAAAAGAAAGATATCTGTAAAAATTATTTATATGTGTAATTATTGTTTACATCTTATCAGTGGATTGGCAGCAACAAAAACAACAACAACAAGGGAGTATATGAATGACCCAGATGTCATGGCGACGAGCGTACTTATGTCACTTTTAAAAACCAAATATGATGAGCAGCAAAAAATTATGTCCGGCTCATCACTTACTTACGCTCCGCCACTGAATCCTATAATCCACGTTTGGAAATAATGCAAATCAATACAGGTATTAATGTAAAGCTTTGTCTTAATGTGTCATTACTTACAGATAATATAAAAAATTATGAAAAATCGAAATACTGATATGAATCTTGAGCCTGTGTTGCATAAAATTATTTAAACTATAGCTCTTGTATTTATTAAAGCAATATTGTCCCGGGCAAAAAACAAAAATTTGATTAATCAATTTAGATATTTTAGTAGCATGTGTGCATCTGATCGGAAATAAATATTAAAATTTTCATTTTGTTCTTACATCATCTCTCGTTCTTTTGTTGGCAATCATTTGTCACATTTTTTTTTT
Source organism: Argiope trifasciata (assembly GCA_026543055.1). NCBI lineage: Eukaryota > Metazoa > Arthropoda > Arachnida > Araneae > Araneidae > Argiope > Argiope trifasciata. Next base: position 1,906,306 of record JAPMOQ010032104.1, read on the forward strand.
TTTTTCATTTTTTTTTTCTGGACAAGTTGGATTTATCGATTGTTTTAAATTTCCCCAGAAAGGAAGTAAGCATTGGCCTTGAACTTTAACCAAGTAATCACACTTTTCCGTGAAGACATGTCACGTGGATATTTAGGGCACCGACCGGAAATTGATAAAAAAGAAAAGGATTTGAACTCATCCCGTTTTATAGAAAATTGACAATGTTTTAGAGCTTTTACCAATGCCTTTGTTAGTTGTATGCAATATCTGCATGCATTTTCATCATATGAATTTGGAAATATGAATCAGTTGATATTCGGAAAGAACAAAGGTTTTTATTTTCCTCACGAGTTGTTTTTTCTGATATTATCTAGAGACTATCCAAAGTATATGAATCTTAGAAAATTTGGGACAATATACCAGCACAGCACTATTTTAAAATCTCAAGTTTATTCTTTCTTTGTTAATTTCAAATAATTGTGCATATGTGAAATAACAACATATAATTAATTTTTGTGGGCTTTCAAAAGCTAGCAAATAAGTTTTCTTTCTTACTTTTTGAAAAGCACATTTGCAAAATTTGTTCAAAATTGTATACAAAACTATAAATTTTTATGAGGAGTACTCACAGTATTTCATTCATAGATATTTTTTTGAAAAAAGCATTTATAAACTAACAAACAATGTCTTTATTTTCAGTAGTAATATATATTATGTTAGCTTGCTTATAATACACTGAAGTGACAAAAGTCATGGGATAGCAATATGCAAATATACAGATGGCAGTAGTATCGCAGCGAAAAAGTATAAATGCGCAGTTCGTTTTCCAGAGCTTTCATTTGTGTTCAAAATTTTCGTTACTTTCTATTCCGAGTCTCCAGCCATGGAGGGAGACGGACGTCCGGAATCACGCAGCTCGTTATTTAGCGTTTTTTCCTGCAATTCTAGGTGAAATTCAGATCTCTCCCTAAAAACCGAGTACATGAAAAATGCAGAAGAGCACTGTCATGAGCTCGATCAATTCCATAGCATGATTAAAAATGCAGAAGAAGCTATCAAAAGAGACATTAACTATAAATCTGATATAGTTGATTTTGTAGTAAATAAGCAGAGCTTCGAGCAACTTAAGAAAAACTACGAAGATAAGTTAAAAGCAGCAAAACCCTGCATAGTAAGAGACTGTAAAAAACATAATGGGAACGCCAATCTTTGCAAATATATACAAGAAAAAGAGTTGGCCCTTTACCAACATCAAACCAGTTCAAAAAATCAATTCTGGCACCTGGAAAAGATGAAGGAAAGAAATGCAGATAACACTACTGAATATTTCGTAGACGTAGCCAAATATAAAGAAACTTCATCTAAAATAGAAGAAATCGAGAACGAACTCTGCGAAATTCTCCCATGCCCCTATAACAACTGCACTAACCATCCCTATGCAGCAACAGAGGACAATATGGAAGTGGAGCAGCCTTTCCAAGAAGTTCAGAAAAGGCATACGGCCAAAAGAAAAAATTCCCAAGATGCACCAGAAATAATTGTCAATAATAAATTCCAAGCCCTTTCGCAACAACAGGAAACTACTACCAAAAAAATACCCCCTATTAACATGAAGATGTCATCAGATTACAATCTCATACTCCAGGAGATCTGCAGGAAATTCCCCGAAACTGAAAACATCTACTACAACGACCTCATCCGAATCTCTCCTAAAAGTGAAGAAGCTAGAGTAGAGATTATTAAACTACTTGACTCAAATCACAAGGAATATATTTTATCCGAGGATCCAGATGAACGCCCCATTAAATTAGTAATAAAAGGACTCCCTGGAAACACCGATAAAGAGGAAATCAAAAAAGAACTAGAAGAGCTAAACTTCAATATTATCCGGATCTCTCAACTTAGAAACTTCCGCTACAACACCCTATTCCCTATCTTCCTCATAGAACTCAAAAAGATTGGTAATTATCAAAACATTTACAACCTTAAAACCCTTTTCCATATGATGATCAAGATAGAAACCTATAGAAGAAAGAACAAAGCAACGATGTGCTTTAATTGTGCTGGATTTCACCATAGCGCGCGGAATTGCAGATGCAATCCGCGCTGCATCAAATGCGACGGAAACCACCCAACTCAGAAGTGTGAAATTAAAAACAGAATAATAGAACCGAAGTGCATCAACTGCCAAGAAACTGGACATCTGGCTTCATGGAGGGGATGCAAGAAATTTCCCACTATCAAACCAACTCCCACGCATAAAAGATACTACGCAGAAGCTGCCAGGAAGAATTCAGAACCCGAGCCAAGAAAAACCAACCTAATCATACCTGAAATTCCCATCTTCTCAACATCCCAAAAACCAACTGAAAATACCTTGATAGAAATAGAAGAATTCAGAGAAATAATAGATGCCCTCAGAGAAATTAAAAACCTTTTGAAAGAATTTCCAGGTATTTTCAATATCGCTAAAAAACTCAAGAATACTACTGATAAAGAAGCAAGAAAGCTCATCCTAATCAACGCCCTACTAGAATAAAGTCTATCCTGATTCGTCCTTCAAACACAATAGTCTATCCAGCCTCACTCCCCTTCCCTGGTACTTCTCCCGAAAACTTCGTCTCCCTGACTGAAAACTACCCTCGACAAGCTCCTTCACCCTGATTGGCCGATACAAGTAAGCTCCACAATCCTGCCTTTCCTATTGGCTCACTGCCTCCCCACTACTCCGACCTCACCAGCATGTTACAGTCTTACTTCACTTGTGCCTTTGGCCTTCTCCGCTCTCACTTTCAGACTCCTTCGAAGATGGTCAAGTCCATTAATCGAAAATCAGGCTTTTAGGTAATTTGTCAGTAACGGAGATCAAGCCCCATACTTGTTGGGCTAGGCGCTCCGTCAACCATCTCGTTACCGTTACCAGAGCTTTCATTTGTGTTCAAGTTATTCATGTGAACAGGTTTTTCGTGATTTATGGCGGCACGACGAGAATTAACAGACTTTGAACGTGGAATGTTAGTTGGAGCTGGACGCATGGGTCATTCCATTGCGGATATCGTTAGTGAATTCAACATTCCGAGATCCACAGTACCAAGAGTGTACCGAGAGTATGAAATTTCAGGCATCACATCCCATCATGGACAGCGCAGTGAGCGACCACCTGCACTTAACGACCGAGACCGCCGACGTCTGTGTAGAATGGTCAATGTTAATAGACACGCAACACTTCGTCAAATAACTGCAGGAATCAATGTGGGACGTACGAGGGACGTGTCCGATAGGACTGTGCGGCGAAATTTGTTTTCCTTGGGCTATGACAGCAGAAGACCGACTCGAGTGCCTTTACTGACAGCACGACATCGCCTGCAGCGACTCTCCTGGGCTCGTGAACATATCGACTGGTCCCTAGACCAGTGGAAAACCGTGGCGTGGTCAGATGAGCCACGATTTCAGTTGTTACGAGCTGATGGTAGAGTTCGAGTGTGGCGCAGACCCCACTAAGCCATGGACCCAAACTGTCAGCAAGGCACTGTTCAAGCTGGTGGTGGCTGCATAATGGTGTGGGCTGTTTTTACATGGCATGGACTCGGTCCTCTGGTGCAACTGAACCGATCATTGACTGGAAATGGTTATGTTCAGCTGCTTGCAGATCACTTGCAGCCATTCATGGATTTCACGTACCCACACAACGATGGGATTTTTATGGATGACAATGCGCCATGTCACCGGGCCAGAACTGTTCGCGATTGGTTTGAAGAACATTTCGGACAATTCCAGCGCATGATCTGGCCACCTAAATAGCCCGATATGAATCCCATCGAACATTTATGGGACATCATCGAAAGGTCCGTTCGTGCCCAAACTCCTGCACCATCCACACTTTCACAATTATGGACGTCTATACAGACAGCATGGCTCAATATTCCTGCAGAGGACTTCCAACGACTTGTGGACTCCATGACACGTCGAGTTATTGCACTTCGCCGGGCAAAAGGAGGACCGACACGATATTAACAGTCATCCCATGACTTTTGTCACTTCAGTGTATATATTATGTTAAGTAATATATATTATGTTAGCTTGCTTTATGATACTATAATTTTTAAATAATTTAATACGAATATGTATTAACTTATGTTTTGTCTTTTAAGAGTAATTGCTTTAATAGTAGCTGTAATAACTTTGTCTTAAAGGGCATAGTTTTAATTTTTGTTGGCTTTTATATCCATTACTTGTACATTTATAAACAATTTAGATGGAATGTGATATAAGTATGTGCGAGTGGATAGAAAGGTTTTATTCCTTTATTGCCAAATTTCTTAGTTGACAATGATGGAGAAAAAACAAACTCTTTTGAGATTTCCATTAAACAGTTTGTGAAAGAATTTATCCTTCATCACTTTTTATCCAAATAATGCAAGTAAATATAAACTTTATGATATTCACAATTATTAATTCATCAAATATTCTATTCTTATAGTTTAATATGTAAAATAAATTTCATTGATGCAAATTTCAGCAGCATATGACTATACAAAGCAAACTGATTTTTCTGAATAAAGGGTAGTTAGATTTAAAACAACCTTATACAAAACACAGAAAAAAGAATGCTAGTTACCGAAAGTAAACTCTTCATATAAAAAAGAATAAGCAAAAAAAAGGGGGGGGGAGGTTTAAGAAGAAAAAAAAATCTTGCAAAAATTGCCATTTCTACAATTTTAACTAGTGTTACCTTAGAAAACTGTTACTTACCTTACCCAACTGTTCGAAATGCCTGTCAGTAAAGATCCACCTAGAACACTCTAATTTAATTTAAATCACGTTCTCCTAAAAGATGTGATGTAAAAATTAGAAAGTAGATGGTGGCTCGGACATCATTCTTATCATCAACAATTAAACATTAAACAACAATTAAATTAATTTAAACAATGGTACAACAAAGTTGATTAGTGCCAGGGCATAACAACTTATCTCTATTCCAGTGGTTTAGTAAGAAGTGGCTGAAGCATTGTATTCTTTTCTCCAACTTATGCTATTTCTCTTTGAAGATAGACAGGAACGCATGGAATCTTTATTCCCATGGCATCTCTAAAATTGGCATATCTGTGATTGTCTTGTTCTGAGATAGTTACACCATTCTGCCCAAAATTACGAGTTCCATATCAAGTTAGTATAATTTCAATATTGAATGTTAAAAGGTCTCAGTTTCTGAAATTTTTTATTTATTCAATTTTGACAGAAATTAATTAATTTTGCTGCGATTAAATATCAGCAATTCAAAAATTTAGATTATTAAAATATTTTTCCTGGTCAGAAATTTAAAGTTTTAAAGAATTTTCCTTAAAATTAGCAATTTTTTTTTAATGCTTCTTCTCATTCAGTTTGAAATGTTCGGACACTTAATTTTTTAAAAGAATCTTTTTAATGAGCTTATCGGAATCAATCTTTAGTATCCGAAATCAAATATCTAAATTAATTTCAGGAAAGGATTTTTTTTTTGAAAAATATGCAATTTCTCTCTCTCTCTCTCTCTCTCTTTTTCAAGCTTCTGATCAATACTTAAAAAAAAATCAATGCCTAATTCTGTTAAGTTGATATTTTTAAGTTTGCAAGAAAAATATCAAATAGCTTCATCAATATGTGTTTATTTTTAGAATTTCGTTGCAGACATGTTTCAAAAACAGCAAAATTCGGAAAAAAAAAAAGGAAAAAAAAAAAACTGTTTTCAAGGTTTAACTTAGAAATATTACTAGCTTTATATCAAACCAGTTGCTTTTCTATGCTTTTTTTGGTTTCTTTTTGACTAACAAAGTGATAAATTGATAAAATTTTATTTTTTGGTTATTTATTGTTGGTTATTGCTCTAATATAACTTAGCTATAATTAGGAAAAAAAATTTAAATTCATATTAAAACTCATTTTAATGTTTTTATAGTCAATATATTTACGAAATAATTCTTATTTTTTTCTTCAAGTGCTTATTAACGTCTAATAATTATTGTAAATCATTTTACTAATTAAAAATTCCATTTTGAAACAAGTAAAATTTCTAGAAAAAGAAGTTTAATAAAAGTGAATTTGAAAACGTCAAAGCAAATCTTTTAATCACTATTTTTTTTTTTACATGAAACAAAACCATGTTTTAAAAAGCAGTTGCAAATTTTGTCTTGTTGAAAATTAAAATATTCTAGTAAGTAGACAATCTCATTAATTTTGGTTTCACTTATGGTTTTTATAGCAAAATACCATAAACGTCTTTTGAATTGAAAATGTTTTATTTGGGTAATTTTTATTAATTGCTCTATTTCTCTTAATATTCGTTCGCTTTTCTAAAAACTCGTAGCATTCTAAATCTATAAGAATTAAAGTAAAAAAATAATTATGTTGCAATTTAGAAAAAAAAAAAAAATGATTTTCTTTTCAAAACTGATCGAAATTTGTTGGATAAAATTTAAAACAGAAAGGTTAGTAAAATTATCAAGATTACATCAAAAAATAAATGAACAATATGGTTTTTAGAAAAGGATTTACTTTACAGTAAAGAAAAAGAATTGAAGCCTAACCAATGAAAATATAAAATATTTCACTAGATTGCCTTTGCTTATGTATTTGTCAAAATGACCTTATTCTCGCAAAATACTTTTCCAATGTTTTTGAAATTTTCTGGCAAATATAGGTTTCAAATATAAGCACAAAATTCAGAAAAATTCATTGCTTTTAAGCAATCCTTAACTTTTCTCCTTAAGCAAAAAAAATCAGTTTGTGTATCTGCACTCTAAAAATAGACCACCAGATTTGCATCCACGTAAATCGGCACAGATAAATTTTAATATTCAGAAGATTCACCATGGTGCAAATCTTTAAAGATATAAATTTATTAAAAATTAATTATGATGGTTTTCCAAAGTACTTCCAAAAATATTAAAGCCCAGAAGTGTATTTTGCACCATTTCAAAATTTAAAAAAGAAAAATGTCATTCAAAAGATACTATTCCTACCATTAAAACCTACAATTTCTAAAATTCCTACCGTTTAAAAATGTCAAGTCTTTTTTTTTTAATTTATGATGCAAAACTTTGATAAATTTTCACTTGTGCTTTCATTTTTACATAAATTTCACCAATATATCTCATTGTTAAACTGAAATTCAAATCACTTTCCATGTTCCATCAAGTATTTCATCCCGTAATTTTCTTTTTGAAGAAGAAATATTTGGTTAGTTATTTAGACAGTTTGTACAAGAAATCAGTAAATAAAATTAACATTATGGCAGAAGGCAATGTGCAGTATTAAAAAGATTACCCAAACACTTAAGGTTTTATTTGCTCTATAAAATGACAAGACTTAATTCCATTAAGAAGGTACATACACACAATAAACGAAACAGATGTAAGCTATCACAATTTAATCATTATTTGTCCCAGTTTGACAGCTAAAGCATTTTACTGAGAAAAATATAATTAGATTAAGCATTACAGATTTAATTAAAATTAAATTTCCCTTTCCTGCAAGCAAACTGGTTTCTAAAGGTGATAAGGAATCCATATATATATTTTAAATCTGAACTTGATAAGGAAGGGATGATAATTGTATTTATTTTGTAGTATTTTATCTCTATTTATTTCTTTTTACATTAAATATATTTTCATCTATTTTAGAATTTTTTTCTTTGACAATTATATTTTTGAGACCTTCTAAAAAGTGGGAACATGACAAAAGAATATTGAACTCAAATAGCTCAACGAATATGCATTTTTTTTCAAGCCTGCATTCGAATTTTCAGCAATAGTTGAAAAAAAAAATCCCTCTATGATGAACCTTCGAATAATTACGAAATACATTCCTTGCATCTTTTTTTTTTTTTCATTGTTAATTCCCCACTATACATAAACGTCCGTTATATCCGTTGCTGTTGGGGGCAGATGTTCCAGCAGCAGTGGCAGATCTGCTTACCCCATTGTTGTTCTTTGTTCCCTCGGGCCGTTCCAGCGGAAGCAACAATGAATTCTGCTTCGTGTTTGTTCGAATGACAGAGGGCGTTCGACTTGCACCTGCCTTGTAGTTAAGTGACTCGTGCAGAACGACGTTCAGCTGTAAAAGTTATGTTGGTAAGATTATCTTTTTACTATTCTTTGCTGAAGTTTTCCGTTTCCCTACTGGCTTGGCCAAATGTTGCTAAAAGGTAGTTAGAACGAGATCCGGAAGTGAAATTTGAGAGTTTGAAATAAGATAAGTTTGTTTGGAATCTGAAATTTTTTAGTGATTTTATACTAGAATTTAACAGATGAAATATTTTTTCTCTGAGTTTATCAGTTCCTACTTTTCTCACTAAAAATTTTTTGGCGAGAAAAAAACTTTTGCAAATGGAAAGCGTCTTAATTAATAGAGATTATCATAATCTATGGGGATTAATCCTTGTTGAGATTTTTTAAAGTTAATTTGTATTAAAAACGTAACCAATAAGAGAAAATCGTTAAAGAAATTATTTTAAATTTATTTATTTATTTAAATTATTCAATTTAATTAATTTTTTTGTTTGTTTCTGAGAATTACCAGTTTTAAATCATTTATATATTGGGTTGCTCGGAAAGTCATTTCGTTTTTTTTTTTGTCAAAATGAAAAGAAATTTTCGTTTAATGAATAAATTATTTATTAAATTATAAAATTGCCATTCTGGTCTAATACCTTTTGCCATATTTTTGGTAGTAACATGATTACACGCTCATAAAAGTTTTGGTCTTTGCTGTAAAAAAAACTGATCGAGGTGGTTTTTTGGCCTCCTCATTTGAAGGAAAAATTTTGCAAATCAGTTCTGGTACTGATGTACTGTTAACACATCTTCTCCACACATATTGGCTAATTTATTTCTGGCTTGAACAGCATTTTTACCTTTTATAGCAAAAAAGAAAAAAATGACGAAAATGCTGTTTATTGCTCTCCATATTTAAAAGGGCACCATCCAAAAACTACTGCGAAGAATCAGCTGCACTTTTTCACACTCAAGCCTTGCTATATCAGCTCTTAAAACATAAAATGATTTTGCGGTTTAAATATGAAATTGGGTGAGAAAAATACAATTAAATCCTCTGTCGGGAAAAAACGAAATTACTTTCCGAACAACCTAATAGTAGGTAAATTATTTTATGAAATGAATGTTCATTTAACTAAAATTATTTTGAAAAAAATTAAAAATGTAAGTGATTTTCAAATACGCTTCACTGAACATAGCACGCTATAAAGAAAAAAGCAAAGTAAATTCAACGACTTTGAAATATTTTGAAATGCTTTTAAGATTTTGTTGGTTAAATTCTGTCTGAGATTTTAAGAATATGTCTTATATTTTGAACCATGAAAACGAGCAAATTATTGCATAATAAATAGCTTATGTATTGTATTTTATTAATTGCGGCAAAGCATCATATGAAATTAGTTTAATACAGTTAAATTAACGTTCAGTTTTAAAGCAACAATAGAGATGTTTTGAGACAAGTTTCGTATTTTCGAACCACTTCAGATGACGAGGATAACTCTTCAGATGGCATTCTTCCCCAAACTACTCTAGATATTATTATTACCTCTCTTCGAAATACACGCCTTTTAAAAGAATAACTTTAAACGACATGCATAAATGAAAAGATGCATAACCAAAATTCATGAAGAACTTTCAATAAACAAAATGGTGTATCACCATCACAGTTTACATATTTTTAAAAAGGGATATCTTCTATTTGGAGACACCTAGCTTTTTGAATAAAAAAATGACGTACAATCGAAGTTTTTGTGTCGTATAAACGAAGTACTTAATCATTACGATGATTACGAATTATTGCGGACTATGATTAAACGATTCAGAAATGAGAAACTGTGAACGGTTTTTTATTGAGTAATAAAAAATGTGGTATATTCAAGAAAGGCAATTTTCACATTACAATTATTGGTAAAAAAAAAAGGGCTGGTGTTAGCTTTAGACTACTTGACTAGATTTGTACAAAAGGATAGTATCAGGTTAGTGTATTTGATTTTTCGTAATTTTTAGATCAGTATCGGGCATTGAAAAAAATCGAGTTTCCTTTGGAATTTCGTGCCTTCCTTTTAAGGCAAACTGTAATAATATTTCTATTTGCTAATATTGTTAGGTACAATGTTTTCCATTAATATAATTATTTTTTAAAATCAATTAAGCCATAATCAACTAATTGATACGTTTTTTAAAATCAATTAATTCTTACATGTCACCAAGTCACTCATTACTTCTTATAATTCACTCAAAGATAACTTACCAAGGATAACTCTTCACTTGGTGTTAACTCTGAGAAATGATCTTCGGAACTCTTTCTAATGAGCTTTCGGAATACGAGGGATCCAGTTCAGAGATCCGATTTCGCCTAAGAACCGTGGAGTAAGTGAGGTTGGTATTCGTAAAATCCGTTTTTCCATTGGTGTGATGTGGAAGTTTGGAGAAGGGTGCCAGCATAGGTGTCGTCCTCATCACCTGATCGCGGTTCAAAGTTATGAGGTCAGTCCCAAAACAGCCTTGGTGTTGCTTTTAATATACCTAAACTAAACTCGTTTTATTGTTTCATGAAAAAAAAATCTTTTTCTAATGAGCGTTTTGTTAATTTTATAGAGGGCTCAAAATTATAAGTTGAGTCCTTATAAAGAATCAAAGAGCTAGGTTAAACTGGAAGAAATCTTTAGATCGACTTTATTGAGTAGCCGAAAAATCAGGAAATTAGTGAATTGGAATCTCTGAATCTATCTTAGCAAATAAAATGACATTTTACTAAAAAAGCATTGAAGTATATGAAAGAAGATGGATCAGTGAAAGAATTAATGGGATTTCATTATGATTTATGTAAATTCTTTTGTAATAGTCCCAGGGAATTTAAGAAATCGTAAAGAAGAAAACATTTTGATGTAGATGAATGTTAACTTATACAATTCGTAAAAGAAACCAAAAGTCATTAGCATTTCAGACATTTTATTATTCAGTAATGAAAAAAGAATAATCGCGGATTAAAATATTGACTTTTAATATATTTGCTTCTACATTGAAATTAATGCCATCACCATTTCGTTTTTTTTTAATTGTAAATTAGGAACATGTTTCTTAAAAGTCATTAACATTTCTTTAAAAGAAAAAGGCAATTTTTTCTCGCAAATTATCTGCATAAAAGAAAGGAGCTTAAAAATTGGGAATTGAATTAAGAATTAAAGGAGGTTATAATTTAATTTCTTTTAAATAATTAAGTCAAGAAGTTTCGAAACGGGGCTAATACTCATAATGAATTAACTATATATTTGTTCAATAACCTGATCAGACTATTAATTTTTAATGAAATATTTTGCAAGACACGTCTGGAATGTGATTGCTTTCTCGAATTTTAATTATTGGGCTATCTTTGTTAATATTGCTCACCTATTGCATTGGAAAGCTTTCTAAAACCTTTGTCTATTGATTTAAATCTTGATATTTATCGAGAAGTATTTCTTATCGAATATTTTGAAATTTTAATGGAATGTTGTTACATTAATAAGTTAAAATACTTTTAAAAAAATGGCCGAAATTAAATATCTAAATCGTCTTGTCGTGTATTTACTAGGTCTTACATATGCTGTCTATTTTGCGACCAAATAATAATGGAATAATAATTTTTCAATATTCTTTGTAGTTCTTGGACTAAAAAAATAAACAAATGATTCATTAAAAAAATATTGTATTTTTATTTTAATGTTTCATACTGTGAAAAAAGAAAAGAAAATTTCATGTTATTTATCTTTTGAAATCCACTATTCAAAGAATGAAACTATAAGAAATACGACATTTTACTATAAGAAATTATATTTTAAAATAAGAAATGTGATATTTCTTATAGTAAAAAAAATAGATAATATATTTCTTAAGATGTAACTTTTTAAGTAAAAGATTTAATAACTTTCTAAACTAGAAGATTTATGACTTATACCTCTTTTTTACCAAAAAAGCGTCTTTTTTATTTCTACAAAAACTTGCATCTCTTAACTGGTATATTTTGGTTTTATTGATGCCTTTTCAATCTTTTTTGTTCAAAAAAATATTTCACTATTTTAGGGTGTTTTTCAAAAACTTTATTTCGTAGATAGTCACATACAACAATAAAATGGAGCATTGGATATTATAATTTTGAAAGTCTGTAATAAGATTTTATTCATTTGTTTTCCATCATGGATATTAGAGATACTATGATAGAAGAGTTTTTCTCGCGTTTTATGGTGGTACCGATACTGCGATACTACTAAACTGTAAAGATTTTGTCAGGAAATTAATCCGGCTCTTCTATAATCCTTTTGTAGATTATCTCTCTTTAAATATCCTATATATTCTATTAAATGCGATGAACAGATTAATACTAATAAAGGAAGACACGAAGCTGTGATCCCGTGAATGGTTGAGCGAAAGCACAGATGTTATCTTTAAATTACCTACTAAGCATAAAAAAAGGAAATTTGAGCTTGCCAGTAACGCCGCAGCTTGAAGCTTTATTGATTTAATTTTTCACAGAAATTGACTAATTTTTAGAAAAAAAAAAAAATGACAATATAAAACTATTATCATATTAACAAAGGGAGTGATCTCCCCAAAACCTTCTTGCATACTCTCTAACTTGTCAAGCCAGAGAAGTCTTACATGGTACTGGCGTACAATAGTAATGGAATATTAACTTTTAGGGGGAATTTAGTGATTTTACTGAATCTATCTTGTTATTTTTGAGAGTATTTTGGCGATTAATCTCTGGCATGCATTGATAGTATACAAAACTAGAAATAACGATTTAGAGACATTTTTCTGAACCGATTGAAACAAAAATTTAAATCAAAACTGCACTTGGAAATTCCATATCATATTTGATATAATTAAGGCATTGCGCTTTTGAACTATCGCGTTTACTCAGAAAATACAAATTGATAGACAGTCAACCTGTATTTGGATCTGGTTGAAAATTCAGCAGATGTCTACTCCATAAATGTTAAATGCATGCATCAAATTTTACTTCCTGCTTCCTAACAGTTTTAATTCAAAATTTGATAGAAATCTGCAGATTTTATGTAAAAATCGTAAACTAAATTTCAGTCATTTAGCTTAAAGCACTCTGAGTTACCTATGTCACAAACTGACAGACTGACATTTTCTAAAAATTTTTTTTAGAAAATCGACTAAAACTATCGACGACCTATCGACTTAAATCGCTGTTTTCGTAACAGTGGGTTTGTCCGATGACAAGTGTCATAAGAAACACGAGACTGAAGGTTTTAGGTATAAGCATCTAATCCATTTTATGCTTTATTATTTTTTTATTTCCCTGTTATTCAACGTTGGTTGTTACACATATTACAATATTTCAAATATTTTCCAAAATTAAATTAATTATGTTATTTCCAGCAAAGCAATTGAAGACTACTATGTGACTAGTTAATGAGGACAGATTTCTTACAACTCAAATATTTGTAACGCATATACATAACTAGTGATTTTAGGTATCGAAAATTTCCCATCAAGGGGAAAACCAAGTTTTGAGTGTTCCATCACGAAAATGCCTTTCTTTTTTAATGCTAAATTACTTACCAAAACCACCACATTCAAAAACTTCCACAGTCAGCTCATTCCTCTGATAATTTTCCAAGAAGTTCATCGACGGGGTTCGCATGAAGTGATAAATAATCTTTTAAAATTTCTACAAAAAAAAAAAAAAAAAAAAAAAAAAAAAACTTTTTATTAAAATGAAATTATTTTCCTCTGAGTTTCTTTCGAAGATTTGATCACTACAATCAGGTAAAATATTTTAAACCAGAAAAGACTTATTAAAAATAAGATCACTGGACTGTTTGTTATCTTCTTTTCTCTTAAAATGTCCGAATCCATAATTAAATGCATATGTGAAGATATAAATTCTTTTGTTACAGAAAATGCAAACCGTTTTGGAAATGAATCGAAAGATATTATTGCTAGCTCTCATAAATTAAATTTAAATAAAAACACCATACACTAAAATGCTCTTAAAAATTTAATTAAATTATTTTTAAGCACAAATTTGGAAAGATTACAATTCAATGTTCACTCGCATAATATTTTGAATATTGCTTAGAAAAACAATTTATTTCTTTGATTAAAAATTCTTTTAATCAAAGCAACTCGCAAATTATTTTGAAAATTTACCTTTCCTGCCTTTATTTTCCGATAACTTAAAATTTAAAAGAGCATCATTGCCTTTCAAGGATGATAAAGGATTTGGGGATTTCCAAGCTTTCTTGAAAACTAGGAGACTGCGCTATTTAATAATTTGAATCTTTAAAAGGAATATTATGTAGTAAGAGAATTTTTGTTATTCAGTATTCAAAGATTAGTTCATTCACCAAAATTTTTTTAAAAAAAAGCATATTTTATTTTCTATTTACCTTTCTGTTTAGAAAGACAAAGGAAAAAATCATCTCAGACAGGAAATCATATAATTTTTTTTTTCATTATTAGAAAGTGTATACGAGTAAGATATTCAAATATTTTTTACTTTGCAATGCTACTTCCAAAAATAACCAAATGTTAAGGATGTTCATAACGGAATTTAAATTATAGTTTTCCAAATGATCCTTACTTTGTAATAATAAAAACATAGCTGGCATTCTTTAGATTTTTCTTTTCAATGGTGCGATGTTAATTTTTAAATTTTAATGCTCTAATTTCGGTCATTTTCCAAACAATAGGGTAGATTAATATACAAAAAGTAGGAAGGTGGAACTTAAACAGATAGGAAATCTTAAAATGGAGCACAGAATTTTGCAAACGATTTATGACTTTTAGTAGAAAATAACAAAAGCATGGTGTGACTAAAAACCGCTGGAACAATAAATATGTCAATTAATATAATTGTTTATTATACATTCTATTATTCGAAATCCCCCCCCCCTAAAAAAAGATGAAAGAAATTTTTACAGAAAAATGATTGTACGTGAAATATTTTTTAGCTTAGTAAAAAGCAAAAATACTTTTTGTAGAGAAGTATTACTACAGCAACATGGAAAAAAAATCATTTAAATAATTAATCATTTAAAATAATAAAATGTATTGTACAATTAAAATTCTTAAAACATACTGGTTGTAAAGTTTTATTTAAGAATTATTTCACTTGCATTATGTAGAGCATTCTAAATTTTTAAACTTTAAAATAAAATATACTGTCGTATCTTAATTTACAATAATGGATCTCTTGTGTGTATGACGTTATCAATCTGTCGAGATTATCAACAAACACAATAAATTTATTTAAAAAAATCCAAATTAGAAAGTTTAATTTCATGCATCAATAGTTTGGCAGATAGGAATAACAAATAATGAAAGCAAATGGGTGAAAAATTTATGCTGAGTTGTTTCTGTCCTTGATTTAGCTAAAAATGCTAAAGCATCACATAATTCTAAGTGCATAGATAAAAATAAATTTCTTTTTGGCAAATTTTTATTTCTTTTTCATTACGAACATTCTCATCCCATTAAATAAATTACAATTGAGCTGCTGGACAATTGAAAAAAAAGTATTTATATTAATCAAAAGACCTGAGACTGAGAATTACAATGGATCAAAATAATTTAATAATTTAACGAAATAATCTTGATAAATAAAGTTGAACCGCCATTTTTTGTTGTCTATTGCAATCCGAACCTCATTTGTGTATATACTATATATATTTGTGTATATACTATTTGTGTATATCCTATAAAAACACGAGAAAAGTTTTTCTGAAGAGTTAGTAATGATTAATTTATTGATATTTAAAGACCATGTTTCAATCACGTATACAAATAACTTGATGTAGTGTGCCTAGTATTTTTTTTATAAATTGAGTTTGAAATTACCAAAAGATAGGAAATGTGGACATTTAACTAAGATTTTTTAATATTATTTGTATTTTAAGATATTTCTTCAGCTTGAAAAACGCTCTAAGTATTCTAGATTTTTTTTAATGTTTAAAATGTGACTACTTGCTTTTATTGGTCCTTGAAAGTTCAAATTTTCTGTTGAAAAATTCTGCAGTAATATTCTATATTGTAAACAATATTTAACCAAATTTCTTGACGCTTTTTTGAAAATTAATATTAATTAATTAAAAAGATTAACTTTGTCTTGTTTTTAAAAATCATTATTTTTCCAAAATCGAGGCTTTTCTAGAAAATAAATAAAATTAGAGATGCTAGAATTTATTAGTGCACCAGGCAATAGAAAGATAATTTAATTTTGAATGATTTATATAAAAATTCTTTCACATTAAAAATAAAGTTACAGACGAAAATATATTTTTTGTATTGTAATATTTTATATAATATAAAATGATCTTTTCCATTAAAGATATTATTTTCTAGTATATTAAAAAGCTTTATGTCTAGGATTTCTTTAAGGAAGGGTTTTAAATATATTTTTTACTTTCCTGCATACAACGTTTACACTAAACAGCTTTTCAAAATTCGATTTGATGTGTAATATTTTTAAATATAATTATTTTTTATAATCAAGATTTTCTAATTTGGGTATACAAATAATAATAAGGTTTAATAAATAATATATATATGATATAAATAAGGTTTTAATAAATGTTTTGTGTGAGCTAATTAAATATAAAACATATTTTCTTTTCAAATTTTTTCTTGGGAAAAAAAACTGCGAAGGAAATTTTATTCCAAATAATTGCGGTATATCAGCCAATTAAAAATAATTTAGAATGTAATGTTCACCATTCTTGGATGATCACACTCAAGTAATTGCCAGTTGAATCATAGAATTTTTTTTATGCAGGTGAGAAAGATGATACGCCAAACTCTGAAATTCTGTATGAAAAAGGCGAAGAAAAAAAAATGTGTGTTAATTAGAAAAGCAATAATATAACTTTCCGAAATATTACATATTCTCTAATTAATAATTATGATTTTGTTTTCAAATTCAAAAATTTATTTCTCTCCAAGTAAAGGTATTCCCCCATGCCAAAGTACGATTTTATTAGATACTAGCCGCCTTTGGCGACCAGCTGGTTCGCCATGAGTAATGCGTTCTAAAATTTCCAATTAAATCATATATTTTTTAGCCAAAATTTAAGAAATAGTTTAAGTTAAAAGATTCAGTTATTAGTAGTTAAAGAGTCGGTAACTTTATTCGGAAAAACTTTTTGAGTTTAATGCTCTAATAATTTATCGATTATGCTTCCAAAATATTAAAAATATTTTTTTCGGTGATATTGCCAAAATGTTCAATATGTTTTTTAAAGAAAGCGAAAAAGGGAAAAAATTATTGAATTAATGCTACAGATATTGCAAACGATTATAGAAATATGCCATTAAGTCGGGATTTCAATGCATATCCTGTCTAAATTCAATCAGGTTTACTGTAAATAAAGATAATTTATGGAATTAATGATATAAATATTGCAAACGATTTCTTAGAATCCTTTGCCTTGCATTTATTTTTTTAGAAGATATCACATTTTATATTTATGTTATTTTATCCAGTCAGGTGCTGAAAGTTGTATTTCTTTAGATTTGATTTGCGATGATAGTTGTTTTTTTTTAATTTGAACTTCCGGCATTGTTTTATTTTATTTTATCCAGTCACGTGCTAAAAAAACATTGTTAAAATATTTCTTTAAAAATTCGTTAAAAATAAAAGCTTGAGTTATACATTAAAACACTGATACCATTAGAAAGCTAATTTTTTTAATATTTAAATTGATGTTAAAATCATGTTTGTCCGATAGCAATTTCGAAAGTTATAGCTGAAAAACGCCGAAATTTCGCTTAAATTTTAATTAATTCAAATTCTAATTAAAAATTCAAAAAAAGGGCTCCGAGGTGCACATTCCCGACCTCTAAGGTATACATGTACCAAATTTGGCAGCTGTAGGTCCAACGGTCTGGCCTGTAGAGCGCCAACACACACGCACGCACACACACACACATTGATCTTTATTATAAGTATAGGCATCTCTCACTTAGACACAACATTTTTGTTACAGCTTTATTGAATGTAAAGAGCGGTTCGAATCAATTCCAAGAATAAGGTGGAAAATATATTTCATCCTTAAACATCAGCTTTTCGCTATCATAAATATGCTTTCTATGCCTTTTTTATTCTGGAAATTCCCAGTGGCAACAACTCATGCAATTATAGCCATTGACTGCTTTCTGATCAAGTTTCCGTGACTCATCCAACAGATCATAGGGATGATATCACGTATCGAAAGTTATGAAGTATATGAAACATCACTTTGCAGCTATTTCACGTACCGAGGAGGAAATACCGTGTGATTCTCGTTCATGCGAAAGCTTTTGGAAGTAAAATCGATACTGGGACTCGTCGTTCTCTTCTTAAAAGCTAATAATATGTCTTCTGCTCTATCGCTTTTAAATTTCAATTGTTTAAATTATTTCACCGTAAAAGAAAAAATGCTGAAAAGTAAATATTACTGGTTCATTTTCTTATGTTAATGAACCCAAAACTAAGAGAGAAAACTTATCGCTAGTATCTAAAGATTTCTGATCAAATCTCAAGTCAGAAGATTTAGGCACAAGAATTTCTAATAATAATGCAACAGATTGTATTATGTGTTTATGCATTGGTGATCCTCAGTATTCCTCTTAATTTTAGTTTATAAATTTAAGAAAATGTTAACCTTTGTCAGACAATTTAAATTAGAGCTACTTAATTTCATATAGATATACACAGAAAAATGGGAATTAGCAAATCTTAACAAACTTTTTAAATTTTAATTAATCAAAAGTTAAGGGAAATTTTAAGATTTTCCAGGAATAATTTCTGAAAATGTTGCAAAAACTGATATTAACTTTCGCATTAATTTTATCTAATTTTCAACAATTAAAAAAAATTTTGTCTTTAAAATTAATGTTGCACGAAATTTCGAATCCTTTAACTGTTTTATTAAATACTTAATAACGTCATTTTTTCACCAAACTTATGAGCTAAAGAATTGTTTGATTTCGGTGCATTTTACATGGAAATAATAAAGGCATGGCATGGAAGGAGGAAATGGATTATTTTTAAAGTTAAATTTTTAATATCACTATGGCATGTAATTTGACTCTATCAAAATGGTTCATATACAGGATGAACAGAACAGATATAAGACTATTAAAATAATACAGCTTTAACATCTGTCACAATGTGATGCTTAAATATATTTTCTTGGGAATTCATGAACATCATGAACATTCATAAACTATATATGAACATTAAACTATATATAACAAAAATATTCCCTGTGAACCATCTGGTATCCAAAGTCTACTAATAAATTATGAAATTATGATATGAAAAATTTCACTTATATCACGTTAATGTAATATCCCTCTCTCTCAAAAAATGGGAGAGTACTTATGTAAAATTTTTATGCACTTTTGGGATGATATTTCTATTGTTTGTTTGGTTTGATGCTCTTATCATTTTGATTTTTGTAATATGTTTCTACAAAGAAACTATGCAGCAGTATCTGTGAATTCTGAGAAAGACTTATCACATTATCAGTATACTCATCGTTCTATATGAGTTCTAAATCTCCACTTCCTGATTATAAAAGTTTTTCCTTTACAATTTGTTAATTAAAAATTCTATGTAGTATATAAATATAGAAGCGTTACTAGATTTAGCCAGAAAAAAAAACATATGCTTAAAATATATAACTCGTTTGTGAAGGGAATTCCCAAATGAAAGTAAAAAATAACAAGTTAGTGTAAGAATAAATTGATATGTTAGTCCAATAAACGCATTTAAGTATGATTAGTCAAAGAATTTATAATAATATATAGTATTTTTATATGCTTTTATCTAAAACCAAAATATTTTCTTAGAGATTTAGGCAAGAATTTCGTCTTTTTTCCAGTAACTATATCCATAATTATATAAATAATAACGAAATCATAGAATCTTATGAAATTCGAAATCGAAAATCAGCTTACGATTCTTTATCGATATTTTTGGATCCTAGCTACTAGGTTAAAGTGCAGCAGAACTTTCAGAGAAAATTTTGCAGCCTTGATATTGCTTTGAATTTCCAGCTTTATCTATACTTATAATAAAGCTCAATGTGTGTGTGTGTGTGTGTGTACGTGTGTGTGTGTGTGTGTGTTGGCGCTGTACAGGCCAGACCGTTGGACCTACAGCTACCAAATTTGGTACATGTATACCTTGGAGGTCCGGAATGTGCACCTCGGAGTCCCTTTTTCGAATTTTTTATTAGAATTTGAATTAATTAAAATTTAAGCGAAATTTTGACGTTTTTCCGCTATAACTTTCGAAAATATGATCGCATAAACATGATTTTTACATCAATTTAAAGATTAAAAAATTAGCTTTCTAACGGTATCAGTGTTTTAATTTATAATGTAAGCTTCTATTTTTAACGAATTTTTAAAGAAATATTTTAAACATGTTTTTATCACGTGACTGGATAAAATAAAAGAATGCCGGAAGTTCAAATAAAAAAAATTATCATCGCTAAATAAATCTACAGAAATGCAACTTTTAAGCACGTGACTGGATAAAATAATATAAATATAAAATGTGATATTTTCTTTAAAAAATAAATGCAAAGCAAAGGTTTCTACAATCGTTTGCAATATCTATATCATTAACTCAATAAATCTTCTTTATTTACGGTAAACCTGATTGAATTTAGACAGGATATGCATTGAAGTCCCGACTCAATGGCGTATTTATGTAATCGTTTGCAATATCTGTATCATTAATTTAATACTTTTTTTCCCTTTCTCGCTTTCTTAAAAAAACATATTTAATATTTTGGCAACATCACCGATTTTTTTTAATATTTTGGAAGCATAATCGATGGTTAAAACTAACTGATTTATAAAATTAAAGAATATTATTAGGAAAAGGTGTACTTTTAGAACTTTCCGTCCCTCATCTTAAAGAAAATATAAATTTCAGGTCAATCAATGCCCGGAATTACTTCAAGGCTAATGAATATGTGATTTAATTGAAAATTTTAGAACGCTTTACTCATGGCGAACCAGCTGGTCGCCAAAGGCGGCTAGTTAATTAATAAAGATCATCATATAATCGTTAATGATATATTTTATATATTATGTTTTTGATGGTACATAGAGATCTTTGCTCATTTTGGTACTAGTAAATAATGATTACCTGTTGAATACCTGCTCTCTCTCAAAATCACAAGTCAACTCTTAAGTTAGACATGGGCAAGGTTTTGCAATCATGACTCATTATTGAAAAATGAAACAAAACGTATTATTAAATCAAAATTTCAATTTCTGGTTCAGGATTTTTATATCTTAATATAATCCCCTAAATCTTGAAATATCTCAAAAAACAATTTTAAGTGGCATAATTTTGAAGGAAATCATATAACTGAAAAACGACCTACAATAAAGAAATATCTTTTCGTTGATTTCTTTTTAAAAATTAGAATATGAAGAAAAATTTATTTCATAATATTATATCAAGGGATACAGTGTTTTTTTTAAAATTCTAATTGGTTTTTTTTTTTTATCAGAGTTATTACATGGTTAGCACTGTCATTGCGGTTTTTAACATTTAGCAGAAATAATAACCTAGTACTATTAAATATGAAATAAAAAGCCACTTTCTTTAATAGAAAAAGACTGAAACAGTCAGAAGCTTTCACTATCATTTTGCACTGACGCATTTTTGAAAAAAGAGCTCCAACATTGTGCAAAATAATGAATCAATTGTGCATTCTTTCTCTCAATTGATTAGTTCATTCACTACTGCTCATTCAACTAATATGTGGAGCCATAATTTTGATGCGTTTTCCCGCTTAGAAAATACATTACAATAAGTACTGAATTATACTTGCCATTTAGTTTTAGTTTTCTTGAATAGTTTAGCTAAGGGATTCTGTCTTTGACCGTTTAATGTCAACGTATAATTCTTCTGATTTTACCATTGATCGTTCTAGCATCTGACGCCCGGGTCCTTGTACGCATGCTCGGAAGATGCCGGGACGTTTTGAGACAGGTTGGGAGTAAAGCAGAGGACGTTGGCCCCATGCGGATATCGAGCGCAATCGATAGGGGGGTCAATGGAAAAGTTGGGACGGGACTTAGGAAAAGTTTTCCAAGCGTTGCCCCGCCCTTGAACTCACATTTCACTGACCCCAACTTTTTTTTTCTAGTTTGCTCACTCTTTTGTTTAATTTTTATAAATGCTAAAGATTTTTTTAAAATTTCCAGTCATTTTATGACATTACACAATTTTGATTTAAAAATTAATTTCACTGTGTTTTTGCTTAGATATATATAATAGAAAATTTTGCAAGGATTATTTATTCCTGTTTTTTTTTTGTATGTTTTCATTAGAAAATTTAAAATTATTCCATGTAAAAAATCGCTCTCATCCTAAAGACTAATCAGAATTAAATTATTTTCAAACGCAGACATATTTGCATGATATTTCATCGACATGTTCTCCTCACATTTTCATTAAAAATTTTCAGAATCCTTTATTCATTTTCCTGATTTGAAAAGAGATCGCATGATTTTATTATATTAAACATATTAGTGTATCCTAGTAAATGCAAATGCACATGATTTAAGCATATGCATTTATATAGGGTGTGCAGCTGCATATTAAAAATAAAATCGTTCTTGAGGAGAAATCAAAGAAGATCGTTGAAGCAAAGATTCAATTTTGCAAATTTGCCCTAACTAAGATTGATAGTACTTCTATCAATGAGTCCAGAAAGAGGATTTACCTCATGAGCTATAAGAGATAAACAAAGTGGCCATTCACAAAAGTGTAGAAAATTACAGGTATGAACCGCAATAAGTATTCTACATATAAATTAATTACAAACCTTGAAATTATTGCCAACTGTGGGTACTTCGAGCACATAATACTAACAAGAAATATTACAAGATCATCTATACATATAAAAGTGAATGTTTATTTATACTTCCTTTATATAAATTTTCTATTTTTTTCTTATATTAATGTAAGGTATATATGCTCTTCAAAAAAACAAGACAATTAACAGCTTTTTTCAAATTCAAAAGTTAATTAAAATATAAATTAAGTAAAAATGTTAATATTTTTCAACTATACTTTTCAAAAACATTATTTCTCAAAAATTCTTTTCACAACACGTCAAATTAAAAAAGAAAAAAAAAAGTAAGGAATTAATGATACCTGTTTCATTTCTACAAACTTTTATTTTATTTTTTAGAGAATAAGTAAAATAATAACAAAAATTTGACGATGATTTATTAAATAGAAGAATTTTGAAGTAAATTCTACTCAACTGATGATATACTTGCATTACACTTAAACGTGAACAGATATTTTACAAGTGTTTTAAGCATCGCAATAAGATCAATTTTCCTTAACGGTCGTGGATGGCATTATGCTTTGCATATAGTGTCCATATATATTCTATAGCATTAAGATCTGGAAAGTGAGCTGCCCACTTTATTAAAGGTATACCTTCACTTTCAAATACTCAAGTACTATTTAATATACCTCACGAAAATGCTTCGGACATTTTATCAATATCCAAAGCATCATAGAAATTGCATATATGTAACTTATAGCAATGTAACTTAACAAATGTAACTTATAGCATTTTGGTTATAAATTCGCATGTCCATAATTTCAATTCTAAGGGTTAAAATTGGAACATCAACTAAACATTATGCAAGTGCAGCTTGTATCTTTGTCTGACAACTGAAGGAAAGACAGCTCTAAATTCAAGCTAAGTGTACTGTCGGCTTTAATTGACTGATAAAAAAAATCCGCTTCCATCTATGAAAAAATACATTTATCCACTATTGATCAACCCAGTTGATGTTTCTCTCTCATCTTTTTGTTGGAAATTTTCTCTAGTTTATTAGGAAACGAACCTGTTTAAGCTTCTAGTCACCATCTGGCGTTTAGAGCTCATACTTTTCTGTATCTTTCATTCAATACGAGGGCAGTTACACAATATCCATAATCTGCCCATTCGTCTATAATCTATACAGTAAAAGCTCTTTATTCGCTGGGTATATGTTCCATAAATATGCCGCGAATACAGAAACCGTGAATACTGAATGGTAATTTATATGGGAGTATAGGGGATACGTTTCTAGGTGACAAAATAATAATAATAATAATAATAAAGTTATATAAAAAAATCAATTTAATTGAAGTTTTTGAACACTTTGATTAATTATCTTAAATCTTAGGCAATGGTGTGAAGATTTTTGTAATTTTCTCTTGCTTGGCAGTTTTTGAAAGCTCCTTCAATTCATGTTGACAGGCAACAGTTGCATTTGTGATTTGCTTCTTAAAAATAAGACTTCGTTCCATAGACGAATCAATGTTCAAAAAGGAATCGCAAAGCTCATTTGCCCTTCTTAAACCTTCACTAAGTTTTTTCAAATTAAATGTCACGTTTCCAGTGCTTGTTGAAGCCTCTTCTTCAATCGGCTGGGAATTTAAAATTTCCTCCAAGTCGGTTTCAGTCAAATCTTCATCTTGCGATTCAAGCAATTCCTGAATGTAACTTGATTCTATCTGTTCGAACCCATCTCGTCCTATTCCATTCGCGATTTCGGCTATATTTGCAGTTTGGATTTAACAACATACTTTAGGCAAAGTTGTAATAAGATCTATTTTACTTTTTTTTATTAGTCCATCTGACAGGCATTTACAAAGGATATTGGGTTGGATACCTATTGGAATCCTTTTATTATTATGTATGTTCTTATGAGATCCGCGAATATAGAAATTGGGTCGCATTTTTTTAATCTGCGAGTAGTGAAAACGCGAATGAAGGAAGCGCGAATAAGGAGCTTTTACTGTATATAAGAATCTTCATTCTCAATAATTTAGCTAACGTATCTGAAGCATAATGTTTAGTAACTGTTCTGTTTTCATAAAATCATTTTCATAGCTGTACAGTATAATTCATATTCATGAAAGGCATTTCATAATAGGTAATTTCATTGTCAAGTGGTCTATTTCTTATTTACCTGCGTTAATTTCCCCGGTAAAATCAATTAGACGTATTTCTTGATTCATATAATTTGATATATCAAGTGAAACAATGATGTATGCCTAATAATCTATTTGTCTATCTACATATAAAACCATAATGTACATGACACAGAAATGTCTCTTATTATTCCTTGCTGAATGGCAAGAGTCAAATGTAGACAAATTGCATACGAATTGCCAAATTGATTCATTTAATATTTTTACAGCTAGCAACACGTAATTCAACATTTCTCTAATTAATGGAGTTGTAAAATATTATTTGAAATGTATTAGAAAGAGGCCGCCATGTCACCAAAAACTCCATTCAGGTAAAGAAAAGAAGATGTTAAAAAATCAAGAAACAGACATCAAATGAAAAAGTTAAAGGAGAGCGGAAATAAGCTTAATCATCGCAAATTGGAATTTACTCATGGAAATTCAATGTCATTTCTTACAAAATTATTTTTGTACAAACAGAGTTTTTGTATTAATTTAAAAGTAATAAATAAATAATTAAAAAGCATTTTCGATGATATAAATTTTATTTACCCACAATTTTTTTTATTATTTTTTTTTAATAATTTTTTTTTACTTACTTCAATGCACAGCGCTTAAGGTTATAGATTGTAAATTGCTTCCATTTTATTTCGTTGTGTATACTTTTTAATTTACACACAAAATAGTTATTTATTCATTGAATCGAGTTCATATTTTTCAATCTTATCGAATAACAAAAAGAAATTAAAATATTTCTTAGTAGTTTTACAGCTTTAAAAAATCAATAATCTGAGTGAACAAATTGGTTTGTTTTGAAATCACCAAAAGCATGTTGTTATATTTATGTCGTGTAATTTAGTATTCGTTTTATACTCTTGTGATACTCACAATTTTCTTATGTTTGAGGAAATTAAAACTTTTTGCCTTTGTAGCAGTATTTATAGAGAACAATACATCCATTTTCATACATTTGAATTTTACAACAAATTTTGACAAATATCATTATTTTTATGTTCTTTTTCTTAGTGTCACTAATAAAAATTTAATATTAAAAATGAAAAATTAAAAATCCTAAAATTTAAAGAAGAATCGACAAATTAAATATAATTAATATATTTTTTCTTTTAGCTTCCCATGTAGCCAAATCTTTATTATTAGCCCCGTTTTTATTTTTAATTACAACGAAGATTTGATATTTAAGATATGATTAATTTTCTGTCGAATGGAGAAGAGAAAATGGCAACAACATATAAATATATGCATATGAATCCAAGCGCAATGTTTTTTAATAACCAAATTTATCTTTTCTTGGTATAAACAAGAAAAATAATCAAATAATCACCGTTTATTAATTGCTATTTCCTTAATGAATCCGACCGAATTGAAATGAGCTTGTTTTGACAAATATAGTTTGTAACCATCAGTTTGTGGATGGAAATTAGAAATTCTCTTGATTTTTTTTATTTGCAGAAGAATACTCCCTTTTTCACTTTTTTTTCTTTAATGACGCATATAATTATCATAAAAATTTTATAGCAATATGTATATACTCTCTTATTTCTCGATGCAAAAAAACAAAAAAAAAACTTTTTTATTTAATTATTTTTGACAAATGCTTTAAAAAAATTTCTGATTAAGTAATTTTCACTCTGCAATTCAAGGGATAAAAGTCCCAAACGCTTATGGCATACCTTCCGATGTTACCCTTTTCTAAATCAACACGTACCAAAAAAAAAAAAAAAAAAAATCGATACTAGTCTCTCAGCAAAAGCAGTCAGATAAAAGTTTATCACACTTTTCTCTTGTATCCTTATAATACCGGAATTTAATCGGTCCTCCTCATATTTAAACCATACCTTGCATTGGAAGTATAAATTGAAGTGAAATCCCCAATTTATATTCGTTTCGGCTATTCATCTTTTAAACTATGTCGCACATACAATATAATTTACTTTTATTAGACACTAAAAAATGCAATTTATATTGTTTTATAATTTCATTATTATTTAGTACAACATCTTGCATGCATTTGTGCTTATCATATTCTGTGTAAATTCACAGGAGAGCACATAAAAATTTCATATAGAAATGTACGAATACAAGCATCTGAAAAGCAATAACTATAATTGGAATGAAAACAGAATAGTCATCTTATTATTTTTTAAAAAAAGAAACTACATTTCTAAATATTCGTTACGAAAGCTCAAAATAAATTTTTATTACCATTCTTTTTAAAGAACTTGTAAAATAATGAAATAAGAATACAAATCGTTTTCAACGTCATGATTAGTTCCAATTATGTAAACAAATAATTTATTTAGTGACATAAGCAGTTTACATTAATATGAACACACAAACAAATCGTTTGTGTTTAATTCAATAAATTTAAGTAACGAAATAAAATGAATGAATACTGCAATCATTTTTATAACAAGTTTATTTACTAAAAGGAAGCCTTCCTTTTTTTGTAACTTTTCTTGTATAGAGTTTATGTAAAATAAGCATTTGTTTTAAATTTACCACGTTTTAAAAAATTCCTCATGAGCATTCCGAAAGAAATTATTACAGTAGCAGTGTAGCGTTTTGACAAATTGTATTTGATTTAACAATTCAATAAAGGTAAAAAATGTATAAAAACTTATTTTTATTCTAAAACCTCATATTATCAAATCATTATAAAAAATTTTTTAGCCAACTGACAGAGAAAAATTACTTTCAAAATAACAATCAGTTACTCGCGAAGACAAAACAATACCAACAAAACGACTTCATACTTCAATGAAGAAAAGAGAAAGTTCTTTCATACTTTCAGGTAACTTCTTAAGAACATAATCTTCAAATGAAAGTCATGTAAGAATGCATTCGAGCGATGAAAAAACATATCCTTCAGGTCATGGATTCCTGAATCACGTTTGGTCTGGTGACCTCTATTTTGCCATTGCACTCGTGAATCCTTTCTCTTCGCCTTACGCAATCATCTACCTCCGTTCCCTTGACACTTACCTTTGCTTTCAAGGTCAAGTCAGATTCGTTCTCATCATCAGGTTGGCCATGGTTCTGGAACACTTGATTTTGTCTTGCTTTCGACTTTAATTGGGCTCGTATGATTCTCGCTCGATTCGCTGCAGAATGCTCTTTTTATAGAGTATTATCCATTTAATCTAGAATTTAGGAACATCACAGATTATAGGTTTTTTTCAAGGAGATATTTGTGAGGTGTTCTAGAATTCGCAAGCATTTTGTTTAAGAAATGGAAAAAGCAATTACATTATAATACTAATGTCACTGGAAAAAAAAAGCTTTTCCTGAAATGAACATTTTCTCTAGCATTTTCTCTCATTAAATGATGAAAATTTGCTTGATATTTAATTCACTGATGAATTTCGCATCAAATATTCTGTAATTTATTTTATTAAAATGCTATAGTTAGAGTGAAATTATTAGACAGTTTCAGAAAACAAACACATAATGGAAGTAATCTCTCCAAAAATTGTAGATCTGGGTAAGGGCCACGAATACTTTACATGGCACTGGTGAACGATAGTTAAAAATTTACAGTGGTGACCAAAAATGTGGACACTTTTGAAAATTTTAATGTTTTCTAACTTTGTGCTTATAGAAAGTGTAACGTTTCACAAAATGCAAACTCTTCCATATCATTTTAAGGAGAATTCAATGCTAATTCCAACACAAAAAGCAAAATTCAAATTTTTGCGATACAAAAAAAAGTTGAGTAGCAATAGTTATCGAGATGCATTAGATGTCTTTATTTTTTTAATTACAACTTCACATTGCTGTTTCATTGAGCTGGCGAGAGTTTTAATGATGTTATTGCTTCATGCCAGGAAACAATTATAGCCTCAATTAATAGTCTTTTATTTGATGAATGCTGCATATTTATAAGAGTTTTCAAAAAGGTACCATAAGTTCTCAATAATTTTAAGGTCAAGACTGTTTTTGGCCTTGGTAACAATTCAATACTCTTTGTACATAACCTTTCTTTTGATATGTTTTTTCTGTGGTAAGGAGCTGAATTCTGCTAATAAATAAATGGTGCATTGTTTGGAAAGAGATCACTGGGGGGTGTAAATTTTGGTTTAGAAATTAGAATTTAGGTTTTAGAAATTTAGATTTGGTTTAGTTAATGTATTTTCTTGCTTTTAATGTCCCATCGATAACATGAAAGAGACCAATACCATCTGCTAATATGCATGACCAAATCATAACACTAACTGAGTTCTTCATAGTTGCCTGAATGCAGTCAGGATATAACTCTTCGTCTATTCTAGGTCTTACATGTTTTCACCATCATTACCGAATAACAATATCTTTGTTTCCTCACTCCTTATAACTTGTGACCACTGATCATTTGTCCAATTAATGCATTTATTTCCCTACTGTAATCTGTTTATACACTGCTGTAAATTGAGATGCAGATGTTTTCGTTCAATTCTACCTGTTACTCCGACGTCTAATAATCGTCTCCTGATTGTTCTTGAATTGATATAAATGCACCAATTATTCAATCGATTTCTGGTAGCCACTATGATATTCTTCTAGCTTGTAAACATAGTCTTTTCATTCTTCTGTCATGAACAGATGTGGTACATCTTTCTCAGCTTTGTTTTTTATTGAATTATCACAAACAAAACTTTCGAACTCTAGATGTAATTACTAAACCAAATCCCTGCTTTGCGATTTCAGTACAGGCAAATCATATTTTTATAACATAATAATCTTAGTTCTCTTTCTAATTGTTCAATATTTCTTTTATTTGATATTGTTTCTTGACTAAATATTGGAACTATTTCCAAAAATTACTGCTATATATTAAAAAGTTTAAAAAAATTTCTAACTTTCAATTTGATTGCATAAAAAATAGTATTACTTCTACAGAAAAAAGCACATTAATAACTTGTTACAACTTTTAAATGATTCCATCGTCTGCTAGCAGTTATTAACAATTGATTGTTTCCCAGAACAAGAGCATTAATTTGTTAAGAAGGTTAGAAATTGCAATTTATTTCACCAATCTGTTTGTTATTCAGATTAAAGTAAGAACGAATATTTTTGTGCTTCAAATAATTGAATTTTGTTTTTTATATTAAAATCAGCATTAAATTCTCTTTAAAATAATTTGTACGAGTTAACATCTTGTAAAATGTTACATTTTCTATAAGCTTTTAAAGTTATAAAACATAACGATTTTCAAAAGTGTCCATAATTTTGGCCACCACTCTAATGGATCTGGTACTTGTAGTGGATTTATCGCGAGGATATGAAAAAAGTCATCTAAAACTCATGTTTTAGATGACTTTTTGCCGGTTGATTAACTCCAAGTTTCAACTCAAAACTCCAGTTGATAGATAAGATAGCATACAGAATTACACTAATACAAATCATTGTATTTATTTGAATATTACAGACAGTCAACTCTTTGAAGGACTTAGTTCAAAATTTTATAAGTTGTAGTTTTGTAGATGCTAAGCCTGTGTACCAAATTTTATCTACCAAGATCTTTGTGTTTTACAGTTATCGAATGCACTTATATTTGGACGGCAAATCAGACAATCAATTCTTGTGAATGGACTACATTTAAAATTTGATAAAAATTTTCAAATGTATTGAGAATTCCATATAATAAGGCTTCATCAGTTTAATTCCAAGCGTTTTGAGTTACAGTGTTCTAGACAAACGTAAAATTTGTTTTTTGACTCAAGCAGGTCTGAAACGTTTCAAATTCGTTAATCGAGTTTGAATATTTAAATGATTGAAATATTTTCTCAATATTTCGGCTAAGAGAAAGTAAAAAGAGTCAAATATTATGAATGCATTCGAGTAATAAAGAAAAAAAAAATCATTTTAATGTTAAATTTCTATAAAATTATTCGTTTTTTAATGAGGCTATAAATTATTTCAAGTATTAAAGTTAAGAATGTTCTTTTGCTTTTAGTGGAAATCGAAATAATGTTTTTGAATTCGAGATCTACAATGGCTTTTTATAAAAGAAATTAGATAGACATTAAGATAACTTTTACACAAATCATATGGTTAAGTTTCATAAATATTTTTGAATGGTTTTTATCTAATTATAGTTACTTTTCTTGAAAAAAATACTTTATAACCATTCCTGGGTCACTTCGTATCTTAATTCTTAAATATCAATCCTCTTTTTTTTTTTTTCATTTAGACAAAAAAAGAGCACGAACAAAGCGTTTTAATTCTAAGTATTCATCAAGGACTAAAAAAGAAATTATAAACAATCTAATTACAATTTTTAAAAATATTTTAGTGTTTCATGAGAATAAAAGTGTTATTTTAGTATTTTTTTTAAAATTTGGCGATGCAAATAGGAATTATAATTTGTCATTTATGTAATCAAAATATGGAAGCTAATTTATTTTATCTTCTTTTATTTATAATCATTATTAATCAGATTCAAAATATAATTCCTAAATATAGAAACTTTTTATTTAGTGCTTGGGCTTTAAAGTAATTAATTTTGATCTATGAAGTTTGATCTTATATTAAATCCGTTACAGAATGTAGATAATTTGCTTTTTTTTCAATAAATATTTCAATAATTTTTAAGTGCTTTTTTGTATACTTTATTAGTTATTAGTGAATATATTTTCTGAAGAAAAGGGCCATTTCTTTTAGTACTTTATACATGTTGAACTTTATAATGTTGAACAATACTTCGCATATCAGAAAGAAAAAATTCAATGAAAACAAAATCAAAGTTGATGATGAAACAAAAAGTAACATGTCAATTGCAATAGTAATTATGTTATAATATTTACCAGTTATTTGTGCGAGGGCATTTGTGGGAGTAATTTTAGTTGCTTAAAGACTTTTCATAATGAGAAGCGTTGATTTTTTTTTTTTTTTTTGAATACAGAGAATTAAAGCATTGAAGAATTTTTATAAATCTGAACAAGTTTTGGCAAAAAAATGTTTATTACATAGAAGTCAGACAGTTAAAATGAGATAACATCCATCAAATTTTTTTCTTTCTTTTTTTAAAAATTTAATTAGTTTAACTAATTTATTAAACTTGTTCACAGGCGAGGGAGATTTCTTTGAACAAACAGATCCAACAAAACGCCTTAAGACGGGTGAAGCCAATAGCAGAAAGCGCATTTTCAGTTCTTAACGCCATGTGAAACGTAATGTCTCGTGCATTTGACATTTAAAAATTTTCTGCTTTTAGCTACATTTTCTCAGGTCAGAAAAGATTGTCGAGCTAAGTTTCAAATATTATGTACAGTCAAAAGTGCAATTTTTAAAAATTTTAAATATTGATTAATGTTCTTAAGAAAATTGCAGAACGTAAAGATGCGAGGAGGCCTACGGTAACTGAAAAAGACGAGCGAATGGATTGAAGAGAAAAAAAGGAGGAGAAAAAGATACGAGAGAGCATTCACATCCCAGCTTCGTTCATTCCAGAATTCAAGGTCACTTTGCGCTGCGCATTTCAAGATCAAAACCAAAAAGGAGAAAATTTCAAGGGATGCTAACGCTCGAGCCGCGCAGACGCGGATGTTGTTCAGACAACTCTCCACACAAAGAAACTCTGGAACCAGATGTCAATTAAATTTAGCTCCTCCCATTTTGTGGGTCCCGGGCGAATCAGATTTAAATTTTGTTCCCCGCCTTCCTATAGTCTATCACTGCAGTGGCGCCAAACCCTTCAGTGACGTCAGGATCTTGTCTCGGAGAGTAGTTTTGGCTGGATGATATTTGAACGTTGTACAAAGTAGTGAGAATAGTCTTTGAGCGGGAGCTTCTAGTCGTGTATGAAGTCCTCTCACTGCCGTAGCTTATTTTTTATACGGAGATTCAATCATTATTCTTAATAGACATTTAGATTCTTGAAATGCCAGCTAGTATTTTTACTGAAATGGAACAACATACCGGTAGCAATGTTCTCGAAGATCAACGAGCTCTTCAGTTAGCTATGGAACTTTCTCTTTTCACGTTAGGCAATGAGAGCGAATCGGGCTACAGTTCAGGAGGTTATGAATCTGAATCGAGAAGTAAAAAAAGCCAAAATACCACGGAATGTGTACCAGTACCCAGTTCAGAGCATGTTGCTGAAATAGTTGGAAGACAGGGTGAGTAACATTGCTTGTGATATTGATACCGGATGCTCAGCTTCCTCCTCAGTTCTGAGCTAAATGCGTAGAGAAGATTCTCGCAATGGTTTTCAAAGTTATTACAATCCGCATATTTTCAGATTAATTAATACTTGAAAATGATAAGTATGATCGCTTAAAGGAAAGTCATTGAAAGATGAGAAATAACCATAATGATTTTAAAGTATTCCATTGTTTCGTTTAAAATATCGTTTACTGATTTGTTATGTGAAAGTTTTGTTCTTTAATGAAAAATTTATATTAAAGTATAATGCTACCACTGTTTTTTAGACAATCCAAGAAAATATTTTTTTTCACTGAACGTTTTTGTTGCATTATAATTTGTTTTTTAAAACTGAATAGATTCTTTTGACTTTAATACTTTCTAAGCGTTTGTTCATTTGAAAAACCATGAATTTAAATAGATAGAATGCTTAAGAAAATCGACAGTTTAGAAAATTTAAATGACAACTTCGCTTTTCGCTAGAATTTTATCCCACGTTTTCATGAAATACAACTTTTGTTGACTGAAAAGAAAAATTGAACTAAGAATAGTTATTAGCATAATAATAATAATAAAAACGCTTTTCTTTTTAAGAATCGTTTTGCATTTGATTGAAAATTATTTCACATTAGGTTTCAAATTTTTCTTTCTTATTATAGCATCTACTTTTTTTAAACTTTTGATTTAATTTTATTAGAATTTTCTTAAGGTATTCTTTATCTGACTACTTATTGATTAAAATATTTATTTAATATTTGCTTTACATTGAAAGTTGTCTATTGTCATGCCTTTCCCCCGTTAATAGTATAATTAATTAAATTCACATCATTTTTGCTGCATTAATCTTTATATATATTTCGTGATTGTTATTTGCTTCAAATATAAAATAATGCATAAGAAAATTTTATCTAGCATCATAATGCAAACAAAGTTTGAAATTATTTCCTAATATGAATATGCCAGTTAATGCAACACTGCCCATAATTGTATTGAATTAGGTGGAGGTGTTCTTTTTTAAAAAAAATCACGGTATTTGATTCTTGGAACAATAGCTTGAATGTGTTATTGGAATGATCTTTATATGTACATTTTTATATGTCATATGTGAAAAAAATGATGTAATTGTATGTAATAAGATACTGTAATTTTATAAAACTTTTATGTGGCATTCACTGTTATTGGTGAGGCATATTAGTAAGTTTAAATGTGAAATAATTACTTTGTTCACTATTTTACTTTCCATTATTGCATTATCCAAAGAATTTGTTTGAAGATACAAGATTTTTTATTCTTCATAGAAATGGTTACTGAATGGAAGGAATTTCATTGAAGACTTACCATTTACTTTCAGTTTTATTATAATGTTATTGAATTTTTAAAAAAATGTCAGAAAATAAATTTAAAATTAACTATTATTTCTAGTGAAAAAAAATGCTTTCAATCTATAACTTTTCATCCTTTTTTGAATTAAAATAATGAGAATTTTTTTTATAACAAACTAATTGAATATTTTATAATTGGAAAACTGTCTTTGTTTTTTTGAAAATAATTGTTCAAAAACAAAATCGTACTAACCTGTGTATATATAGGCTGATTTGCATATGTGTAATGAAAGCAATAAAAGGCTAATTAACTTATGTATATATTTATTTAAAAACTATAAAATAAATTACCTTTTATGATTGAAATATAAATTTTTTGGTTGATAATAATGATTTTTTGAGTTTTGCCTTGAAAATTTTAGATATCTGAAAATTTAATTGAAACATTTAATGTGTATTATAAACTATCTGCATGCAAATCATAAAGAGAGAAAAACAGCTTTTGTTATATACATATTTTAATGCATTATTTATAATGAAAATAAAGATTTAATATAGCTATCAATCTTTATATAAATATTATCTGAAAAATAATGTATTATAACTCTCATTGTTGAGGTATTAATAAAAATCTGATAAAGTTAGTTGTTCAGCACCTCAACATGACAGATTTTAAGTTATGCAATATGCATATGTATTTATGTGTTCTAAAATATAAGAAAGATTAGTGTTACAATGCATGTCTTTAATTTCTCAGTTATATTTTTGAAAATTTCCATTTTTCTTTACTTTTATAGTTATTGTTAATTTGATTTTTCTCTTTCTTGAAATGAAAATAGGACCAAAAGACAGGAATTAATAGATGCAGGCATACTTTTAAATTATTGAAAAATAAGATATGGAATCCTTTTAAATTATTATATGGGTAACTATTTTCATGCATTTATCAAGAATAAATCCAGATTTAGCACCCGGATATTGATATAAAACAAAGATATCAAATTGCCAGTATGAGGATTGAGAATTCTTGAGGGGAAGAGGTATTTTTAATGGGGATCATTATTAATGATAATGCACCTATTTTGCTCTTAAGAGAAATCATTAAGTAGAATTGGTGTAAAAAGTTTTTCAAGATGAAATTTAATTTTTAAGTTGTTTTTCTATCTTGCATGAATTGGATTTTTTATTTTTGTTAAGATTTACTAAAATTAGATTTGACATTATTGCAATATTAGTAATGTATTGCACTTCAATTTTATGTAGAATATCAATTTGTATTGTATTTTTTAATTTTTTCCAATTTAAATGGTTAAAAAAATTAGATAGCATCTATCACTGGCAAAAAATTCCTTCTTTTGGGTGTAAGTGCAACAATACTTTCTCTTTTCATGTACTTGAAAATCCTGTTGGTTTGAAAATATTAAATTCTGCTATTATAATCTACATTTTATATATCCTTTCTAAATAATATATCTTTTTCCTTTTCAGGTTGCAAAATCAAAGCTCTTAGAGCTAAAACTAATACTTATATCAAAACACCTGTCCGTGGTGAAGAGCCAGTTTTTGTTGTCACTGGCCGTAAAGAAGATGTTAGTGCAGCTAAGAGGGAAATATTATCTGCTGCTGAACATTTTAGCCAGATAAGAGCTCAACGCAAAAATAACATGAATGGCTCTTTAGCGCCTGGTCCAAATTCCAGCATTCCTGGTCAGACCACCATTCAAGTAAGGGTACCATATAGAGTTGTAGGTCTGGTTGTTGGACCCAAAGGGGCCACCATTAAGAGGATTCAACAACAAACCAATACTTACATTGTAACCCCGAGCAGAGAAAAAGAACCAGTTTTTGAAGTAACAGGGCTTCCTGAAAATGTAGAAACAGCTCGTAAGGAAATTGAGGCACATATTGCCATGAGAACTGGCGGTTTGCCTGATTCCTCAGCTTCAAGTGGGAGTTCTGGTAATAATTCCACCACTGAAGATGATGACTTTCATATTAATGGCATTGATAGAGTTTTTACAGCAGCTACTGTGGCAACTACAAATTATGTTAATAGTATATACAAATCTGAATTTGGTCATGCAAGTCCATCAATATCGCGTGAAAGCAATAATATTTTAACATCTCGCTCTCAAGATATATTTACTTTTCCCACTCATACCATTCCTACAGATGGTGGCTCTCCAAAAATTACAGACATTTATTCCTGTCCTCCAGGCTTTACTGGGTTCTCAAATGGGTTTGGGCTGTATGATGTTGATGAAGGACTGGGTGATTCACCCACTTTTGAACAAGCGGTTTTCCCAAGTACCAGCAGTGTCTGGTCTGATTTCGGTCCTGTACGAAGCACGGTCTCCCCACTCTTTGGTACAACTACAACATCTACCACTCCATCTGGTACTGCACCTCGCCGCAGCAACAGTTTGGGGAGTGCTGATTCCGGAATTTCAGATCCTCTGCTTTTAGATCATCCACCAGCAAGACGGATCCACAGTGACCCTCTGGTGGATACTCTGGCGAATTTTCCTCCTATCACTGCTGTAAGCACGGTTTCAACTATTGCCGATTGCTTTACTGTTACTTCTTGCAGTGGAACCTCTACTAATTCTGCTTCTACTCCAACAGAATCTGTTTCACCTCTAAGGAAGAGACCAAAGCGAGACTGTGCTGTTTGTTTTGAAAGCGAAGTTGTTGCTGCACTGGTACCATGTGGTCACAATATGTTTTGCATGGAATGTGCCAATCGAATCTGTGAGAAGACGGAGCCAGAATGTCCCATATGTCGACAGCAAGCTCTTCAAGCTATTCGTATCTATTCCTAAGTTTAGAACTGTGGTCATTCTTTCTTGGAAGGTAACCTCTAACAGATTAAGACCTATTACAGTCCAAATAAAATCTGTATAACGTACAAATTAGTTATAAAGAAATATGGGTTTGGAGAACTTGTGCATGTCAAAAAAAAAAAAAAACTGATGATAATATGTGACATTCTTGTTTTCTGTATTTTTCTTTCTCGCCTGTGCCCACCGATTTCTCTTCCGCTCTTTATTTCTGTGAATGAGCAGCTGGTAATCACACTACTTAAATTCTGAAATGTAGAATAAATATCTGCTCACTTTATTCGACAATGTGAAATAGTATTAAAGTATAAATATTTTATTCTTTCATGTGAAGTTTGTATTTAGAAGTTTGGATAATAGGCAACTGGTTATTCTTGTCCAGTTATTGAAAACTTGTGTAGAATTTATTATAGTTTGATTAAACATAACCGCACACTTTGTTCTGTATCTATATAAATATGTGTTTAGTCTTGAAAATGTTTTCTAGAAGCTTCTATATATATAAATATATATTAGACATTTATAGTGTTTTCTGATAATACACTCAATTTTGTGATCTGTATAGGATGCTTTTTTTTTTTAATTCTTTATAAAGGTATTCCTATTTTTCAAGTTTTATTTTTTTAAGTATATGTAACTTATATTTTATTCTTTTAGTTATAAAAGTTTTCAGTTTACTTAAGTAATGAATTATTAGATAAGAGATGTTATTCAACTTATATTTCATGATAGTTTACTTGTACTGTTATAATCATAGTGTCCATTTATTTTTGTTATTGTCTTCCATTTGTTTGCACAAAGAGCTTGTCTTTCTTTTATTTATATTTTGTTGTTGCATGATATTATTTTTATTTTGCTCTTTAGTATTATTGGATATTCAATATACTGGAAATTCTAAACTGCAACTTGAATAAAATTGTTATTTCATATTACAGGAAGTATCTTCTGAATTGTAATTTTACGGTGCTTTCAAGATGCTTACGGTTATGACCAAATCTTTCACTAACGCATGCTCTCATTCTGGGCCTTGCAAGAAAGTATTTTTGTTAAATGTGTGCTGTGTGTTTAGGTAGAAAAAAAATTGCTTCAAAATATACATAACTTGAGATCTCATTGTCATATTTGAGAATTTTAAATGAAGAATTTTAATTCAATATCTTAAAGCTAGATTGTCTAATCAATTTTCTTTTACCATTGCATATAATTTGGAATTTTCTATTGAAACATTTCAGCAAGTAAAAAAAAAAAAGTTTATTATTATTATTTTTTAATTCTTAAAAAGGAAGGGGTTGTTAGTATTTTAAGTAGCTTATCTATATTTATAAAAAGTACATTTCTTAAATTTACAATATCTATCACTTATGCATGATAAAGAATCTATTTAAACCCTACAATCATTTTTTAGCCATCAGATACTTGTAAATGTCTCCATACATACCCATTTTACTGAACTTCAGCAATATATTTGTATCACTGCTGTTTTAAATTTGGCTGGTAGGTCTTTTTAGAGTTCTGATGTTCTTCCATGTGATTGCTTTGGTCATATTCTGAGCTACTTACAGGGAAGCAGTGCTTTGCTTACTTGTTTTGTAATAATTGTGGGTTTGCCTGTTAGCTGTTGACTGATATTTTTCATCGTGATTTGTATATCTGATCATAAGCAATCATATATGGTCTACATATTTCATCATTCATCTACACTGTGTGTCCCCTTAATGTGTTTGCAATAAGTAGCTTGCCATTTAAAAATGTGGTAAACTATAATTAGTGTATATATATACATACATATATATATTCTATATATATACACACATACAGGTCTCCCATCCATGATACTGTCTCTGGATGCTAGATTGGTTATAGATTGCAGTGGTTGCTGATTGCTGAGAAGTTAATATAGTTGTTATTGCTTGACACTTGTTAGAGATTATATCAATGCTCATGGTTATATCGAACTGTGACCACACTCGGCCAATGAAATAGTGATACAGAAATTGTGAAAAATATTTAAAATTTTACATTTAATTAATTAGGAATGATTTGTATTTCCTTGTATACTTCCATTTGTAAAGATATTAAATTTGTTCCAAGTTGTTTTAATTTTATCAATAAATTATAAAAAAATTTCTTATATTACAAGTTTTTATTTAGAAATTAATGATTTTTCTTCTGCTTAATATTTCTACATCTGCCAGATTGTTAACCTTCTGTTAGGCACTGCTCATCTCAGTTTGGTTGGGTATATTTTACATTTAATCTTCAAATTATTAGGCTGTTTTTTTAATATCTGTTTTGCTACCTTCATAAACTTTCTAACAATAATGACTAATGTTTTGGCATCAAGTCATTCATCCCCAAGGCTGAAATCTCTTATTCAATCTCTCAGATTGCTGCACTTTGATGTGAGATATTTTTATATAATTTTATTTTCAAAATTTAATTTTATATTATTGAAATTGATTGATTGATAGTAAATAAATTTGATGTGCTGTATGATTTTTTTTTGAAGTTGTAAATTCATAACCTCAGTTTTGTTTTTAAGTAAATGTAATCTGAGAGATCTCTGCAACTAATATGAGGCATGAAATAGCTGTGCCTGACACAGGGTGAACATTTCCTGTCACATAAGTTGCAAAGAATACTATTCTTAGGTGCAGTGCATATCTTACCCCTGAGGAGGGATACAAGGTACCACTTGCATTTTGAGCTATTTTCTGAACTTGTGGGAACAATTATGTCCCTTGATGCTGTTATTATTAACAAATCTAATGCATACCTCTGGTTATACAGTCAAAGTAAAAATTTTGTGTGGTTTTCAATGGAAACTTTAGCTAAAGTCATTAACATTTACCTACTTTTATTTCAAAGTAATTTTTATTGTAGTTTTACTCTTAATATTCATGACATTTTTATTCTTGTAATATAACTTAACAACGAGTGGACATCAATTTCTCAGCAGAGGCTATTTTTAAATATTTCTCTTCCAAACATATTTACTCACTTTTCATATCTTCATAACAATTTAGGATGATTTTGATCACTTCATTTTTTGCTTAATGCTAATTGTGAATGGGAGTTTTTATACTCTACACACTTTTAAATAGGGATAAAAAAATATTTATACATTTGACTTGTTTTCATTAAAATATTTACTATTACAGTTACTATAAAATATGTATACTTTTTTTAAAAATTTTATTAAATTTTAGCTCTTAAGGTTTCTTAAAATAGATTGAAAGATATGAGGGTGATTTTTAAATGTGTAAAGAATGGCATTCAATCTCAAGTCGTAGACAGTTTGATATTTTATGTTCATTGAAAATAAAATTCATGCACTGACCATGTACATGCTGTTACAATATCTGATACATTGTTTGTACTGGAAAATGGTGTTCTTTCTGTATTATTACTTGTGTCTTGCTTGTCATATAACTGATGTATTAATTCATAAAATTATGCATACAGGGTTATTAAGAATTCTTTAAATAATGAAATAAATTTTTTAAGATTTAAAGTGTATAGCATTCTATAAGTAAAATTATGAAGGTTATTTAATTGAATATATTTATTGTAAAAAA
The DNA here is from genome assembly GCA_026543055.1 of Argiope trifasciata. Lineage (NCBI taxonomy): Eukaryota > Metazoa > Arthropoda > Arachnida > Araneae > Araneidae > Argiope > Argiope trifasciata. Next base: position 1,947,208 of record JAPMOQ010032104.1, read on the forward strand.
TTATTTGTACTTTTTAAATTAATTTTACTATAGCATTTCCATTATTTTGATAATGTAAGCTTCAAGTAAACAAAAATTTAAATTAAGTTTGTATTTATTTTGTTTAATAATTAAATATATATTTCATATTTTGAAGTTTTTGTCTAGTTCTTTGTCATTTATTATTTTAAAGACTTCTTAAACTTTATCTGGAGTTTTTCATTTATTGTAAAATTGCATTTCTCAATATATGGACAAAGGTGAATTCAGCACTCTGAAGTACTTTATGTAAAAATAAAGTACTCCATTTTAATAAAAGTGAAAACGAGCATTTATTCAATATGTTCATTTGTAAAATTTTGAAGGTATTCTCAAATAAGGTTTTCAAATTTATTCTTCTGATTTTTATATAGGTTACTGAATGTTAAAATAATTAACCAAACTTGGCCATTAATTTAATTAATATTTTCCCCCCAAATTATTATTTGGCTTATTTCCCCCTTCTTTGCCTTCTCCCCATTATAGGTTACAATCTTATTCCAATTTTCTGAATGCTAAACATTTTAAATCTATTAAATGTAGTGATAGTTTTTAGAAGAATTGTTGAATATTTAAAGCTCCTTGTATATATGTCTTAACAATTTTTTGTTGCATTTTTCTCAAATGTAGAAATTGTGAAATTATATAATGGAAATGCTTTTATATATGTATTCCAGTGGTGTATTCATCATTAAAACTTGTTAACGTATAGTTGTGAAAAATATTTATTAATGTTTCATATGAAAGTTTCAATTTTATCACTTTGTGTACCATAATGTATGATCAGCATGTTTTTGTGGTGTTTTACTGTTTTTCATTTGAACATGTTGACATTTGTTGAGTGATTTCACATTTAAAGTGCAAAGGAAAGAGTTGGGAAGATTTCTTTGTTTTCATGATTAAACATTATGACCAAGTTTGATTATTTATAAATTTTAATAAATGTTCAAAGAATAAATTTCAGTCTCAAAGCAAACACTTTTTTATGAAATATTAAAGTCAAATTTTTATTGAAGGAGAAATACTGACTAAATGAGATTTATTACTAAAAATACTAAATGAGATTTATTTTCCCATCTTTAGAAGATCTTTAAAACATTTTTATTAAGAAATATATCTTATTGTAATCTACTTCCTGCACATTCCTATTATATGTTCAAGATGTAAAACACTCACATATAAATAAATACATTCCTTTATTAACTTTTTTTAAAAACACTATTCTTTAAAAAATATATTTATTGTGAGAAATACTAAACATAATTATGGTTTTATTTGTGTATATTTATTGCAAATTAATGGAACTTGTGTTAACTATAAAGAAAATTATTGATTATGAGCTTGGATGCCAAAAAAAAAAATCATTTATAGAAAGATATATCACTTAAAGTTATATGTATGTAGCATACCCAATATATATATGTATTTATATATATCAAAATAGAGTTTTGTATTCACTCAGTCTTTCAGAAAAAATGAAGGATAAGTTCTGTTGTATTACAGTGTTTGCTTTTTAAATAACTAACTCCTTTTTGGTTTTGTGTTTATCAAGGAATGGTATCATTTAGATTTTTGTTGTTTGCTGATTTTAATATTTTATTTTGTTGAGTGATGGCGATGTTAGAGTAAATTGATCAGATTTCATTATTATATGTTTATTTTTATATATTAATAATATATCCATCAGTAGAGTTATTGAGTTATTTATGAGTTATTTTTATTATTATTATTATTACTTATTTTTCAACTCTGTGCATGTTGGGCTGAACTTTTTGGATTTCAAAAGTATGGGATTATAATGGCATTTCTATTTCTTCCTTTTTTTTATTATTGATGTTGTTTTATCAGTGCTAGAGCACATGTAAATTTTATAATAGTCTTTAAGGGTTCTTAGTGTTGGCTGCATTTTTCATACATTGCTCAAATGTACTGATAGACAAGAAGACTCAAAATATATTTTTACTTATTAGATTTGACAAAGCTTTCTTATTTGAGCTTCATTGGAAATTATATTTTTGTTTATTATTATTTGATCAATGTAAACCAAATTTTATCAGTGTTGCTGTTTTGTAATATAATAAAAAAAATTTGCAGCCCTAGATTTATTTTACATTTTTAGGATAAGTTGACTTTCTTATTTCTTTCCTTGTGTTTTTTTTGCCATAAATCATCAAATTTATTTATTATCAATAGAAAGAGGAAAATCCTTGCCCTCAGAATTTTTCACTTCTAATTCTTTTTCAGAATGAAAGTTATTTCCCTCTAAAAATCATTAATCTATGCAATATTTTTAAATCCGTACTTACATTTTAGTATAATAAAATATGAGAATTCAGAAAATTTATTTTAATTACTGTGCAAAATAAGAAAAAATCTCAGTTACGTGTTAGAGTTTTTTTTTCTTCTTCTCTTTTAATATAAAGCAATATGATAAAAAATTTGTAATTATATTCCGAAGTTCAATTTTTAAAGATATTATGTACTATTGCTTTATCAGGATTGATATTCATGTGGCAATTTTTTTTTTTATAATTTGGTTCTGTTATGCCATTATATGAAGGTGGAATGATTTAAATGTTAAAAAAAGTTATCAAATGCACAGTAAACTGTACATACAAGCTCAAATTTATTGCATAAGATAGAAATTGTATGATGATTTTTCCCTTTTGTCAGAAGTTGTCCCAAAGTGAGTGCAGAGTTCCATGCTAAACTATTTCCCCATATATTTTATTATTCAAATTTTAACTATCCCTGAACAAATGTATTTTGAAGTTCAAATAAATTGTACATCTTGGTGTGAAATTTGTGTTACTAAAATAAATTGTTACTTTTTCACACTGCAAATTTTTCCATTCATTCTGAAATCCTTTAAAATTTTATTTCAATTTTTATAATTTTCAATTTTTATATCAGAGTGCAAAATAGCCATTGAAGTTAACAAAAGCTATGATAATGCAAATCTCTTTAATAAAATTTCTACACTTGAAACACTAATTTAATTTCTGTATTTTAATTAATAGAATATCTTAATTGTCTTATTTTGATATTTTAAAAAGAAAAGGTTTATAAGAAGAAAAAGAAACGTTCTAAGTGATTATATGAGCTGATTGAAAAGAACATTTAAAGAAATTAAAAAGTAACAATATTTAACTTCAGACTTTTAAGTATATCTAGATAAACAGTGGATTTTTTAAAAAGTAATTATTATTGCACAATGAAGAAATGAAGTGGAAATGATAATCATGAAACTTAATTTGTAGAAGCAGGCACTTTATATAAAAATAAATGAATTTCATGATAAAATAGTCCAAGATCTTTAAGCTATTTTATCAAGAAATTCATATTTATGAAAATTATGTTTCTGTTGATTGTCTTACGATCGCAACGTTTGAGGAAGAAACCTTTATTTATATATATATATATATATATATATATATATATATATAAATATATATGTACACACACACAGTAAAAGCTTCTTATTCGCACTTCCTTCATTCGCGGATTTAAAAAATGCGACCCAATTCCTGTATTCGCAGCTAAAAATTTCTTTATTCGTGGATCTAATAAGTACATGCATCATAACAAAAGGATTAAAATAAGTATCCAACCCAATATCCTTTGTAAATGCAGTCAAATGGACTAATAAAAAAAGTAAAATAGATCTTATTACAACTTTGCCTAAAGTATGTTGTTAAATGCAAACTGCAAACATAGCCGAACTCGCGAATGGAATAGGACGAAATGGGTTCGTATTGATAGAATCGTGATTTTCAGGAATTGCTTGAATCGCAAGATGAAGATCTGACTGAAACCGACTTGGAAGAAATGTTCAATTCACAGCCCATTAAAGAAGAGGCTTCAACAAGCACTGGAAACGTGACATTTAATTTGAAAAATCTTAGTGAAGGTTTAAGAATGGCAAATGAGCTTTGCGATTTCTTTATGAAGATTGATCCGTCTATGGAACGAAGTCTTATTTTTAAGAAGCAAATTGCTAATGCGATTGCTGCGTATCAATCTAAATTAAAGGAGATTTTAAAAACTGCCAAGTAAGAGAAAATTACAAAATTCTTCAAACCATTGCATAAGCCTTAAGATAATTAATTAAAACATTCAAAAACTTCAATTAAATTGATTTTTTTTGTATATATTTTGTCACCTCGGAACGTATCCCCTATTATCCCATATAAATGACCATTCCGTATTCACGGTTTCTGTATTCGCGGCATATTTATGGATTATATACCCCGCGAATAAAGAGCTTTTACTGTACGTGCGTGTGTGTGTTTGATTACTGTGCTTATAAATGCAGCATGCTTGTCTTTGGGGAGAAAAAGTAAGATTCGCCTCATTCGTTCTTATTTCAAATAGTGTAAGTAGATGAAGGTACGAAAAAGAAAAAACTTCTAGAATAGAAAATTTGCTCTTGCTATGTTAATTTCTAATCATGTAACTGCAATTCAATTTATTCAATCAGAGCTATTGTGGGTCGAATATGTTTTTAGCTGTGATCAGATAATGACTTCAAACAAATCCTACTTTTTGAAATTTCACACTATCATGAAATTTTTTAATCCATTGATATCAGATTTAATGTACTTCAAATAGCTGTTTTTTGTTGAATCTGGCATTCATATCCGAGGGTTTGCTACAGAATCACTACGTGAAATTCAATTTTTGCAATATATTAACTTTCCCCATTTAGGAGTTGTATTGATTGCTGCAGCACTCGTCACCTTATTGCTCTCATCTCTTGACATATCAAGTTTGTTCTTAAAATCGATAATAATGTGAAAAGAATTAAAATTATTTTATACTATAATTCTTTGCTGAAAACAGAATTTTTACTCTTGATAATGAATCCATGTATTATAGTTGTTAAATAGTAGTCATCTCTGGGAAGTACAGATATTCGATGGGGGAATGAAGAACAGGGAAATATTTGATTAACTAAAAGCCCTAAAAATCCATATTTTATAAAGCAGTAAATAAAAAGTGAATAAACATTTTATTTACATAATACTGAATTATTAATTATAATGACTTGTTATCCGTTGTCTTAAAGAGTTGGAAAGCGGTGTTCCATTGCATTTATTATAACTAGTGAATATTTTTCAAATTTAATATATTTTTATTTCTTTTAGTCGTTTGCCGAAGTTGATTCATCTACTTTTTCTAACAAGTTGCTTTGTAAGCTTTAGCGCCTCAGTTAAATGTAAAGTTGAAATTTCTCAGTTTTTGTCAAATTTACATTTCATCTTAATGAATTGAAAATACATAAAATCGAAATATGTCGTTTTGCTGAGTTTTGAATTCTTTTTCAAATAATCTGAAACTTTTCATCGACATACTTTGGTTTTGCGTCCATTTTTAAATTAGAAATAAAATTTTGTGTCATTATGCCACTCGATAGAATGTCTTCATGAAATTATTTTTCACTTATAATAATGCTTTAAGATGAGAGAAAAAATGTTTTTAAAAATTTTATTTTACTTCTAAATGCTAATGGCACTTGTTTTGAATTTTTTTTTTTTAATTCTTGGATTTTACTCTATCTTACTTTTTTAAATTCCATATTATATTTTCTATGTGTGCCGTTTAATTTCGACCGTTTAAAATTATTTATTCGCATAAGAAACTGAAAAACGCTTCAAAATTTAGCTGTAATTATGTATACCACCATATGCTTGTTTATCAATTAATTTGTGTATAGGCAAACATGACTCATGTGGCCCAAAAAATTATTTCTCCTAATAACCATTATTTTTTAAAAATATAACTTCATGGTTTCGCGTGTAATCATTTTACATTTGAGTTTCTCAACTATGAAATTACATTTGATTGAGGATGGCTAATTTAATTTCACTTGGTCTAACGCGTTTAAATAAGTCCATGTGATTAATTGCTTTATATTGAAGCAAATTAATTATTATTAATGTGTATAGCACAGTCATCTATTATTTTTAAAGTATCACGAGTTTTACTATTTGCAATAAATCTACTCTGCAATACGAGAGACCGCTTAAAAGGCTACACTTATTTACACATTAAAAGACTTCTTTTGAAAATAAATATCAGGTACCAAGAAAACATTCAAATGAATGAGTTATTAATATAATGAGTGAATGAATTATTAATGCAATGCATGATTAGTAAATGCAGTCCAATCTATTACATTTAGATCCTTGCACTTTATTTTGCACTTGAAATTTTGATAATCCTGTTACTTATATTGTTTTAAAATAATACAAAAAAAAATGAAGGGGAAAGAAAAACAAAAAACAAATGAACTTAAATTTTTTTCCTTTGATGATGATTTCTAAAATTAAACCTTAAATCCCACAAGACCTAAACAAACATTATTAAATGCATATTTTAAACAGAAATCTTCACAATAAATGAAATCCTCATTATGGGGCAGTAAAAAGAATTCATCGTCTTTCTGGGACAACAAGTTATCATACGTATTCAAGAGGAAATATTTGTGGCAGCAATGGAAACAATTTGTGTCTCAATACAACTATGATAAATGTAATAAAATATACACATTAATGTTTTTCAAAATTAATGTATGTACGAAGATAAAACAAGTATTATTGACTTAAAAAAATAATTCAAGATATTTTTAACAATGGTGTTTTTGTGAATTACGGTGGAACGATTAGAAATTTTCGTTTAATTTTTAATAAATTGAAATTCGAATTAACATTTTCAAAAATCACTTTGAGTTACATTTTCTAAAGTACATTCGAAAGTATATCCGCTTCATATTTGGTACTCTAGATCAGTGGTGGGGAAACTTTTTTTAAGACGGGCCGAAGAATAATGCTTAATCGTAAAAAAATTTATGTGTTACATATACATATATTATTACATACACTTATTAATTTAATAGTAAAAAAACAAACGGTAAGAAAATTATAAGCACAAAATAGAAAATGAATTCAGTGTAGTTCTTGATGTGAAGTATTATCACTTTATTTTCTGGTGTCATTACTGGTTAATGGTGCATGAGAATGAATGAATGAGAGGTGTTGAGACTGTTTTATCAAAATTTCATCATAGTCCTGTTCCATTTGCGAAACAGAAATTCTTAAAACTGATGAAAGGTGCTCATCTGTAATTCTGTTTCTTAAAGAAGTTTTCCTAAGCTTCATTGTTGAAAAGATTTGTTCGCATATATAAGATGAGCTAATGCTCTTGCGCGGGTGTTTGTTTAGGCAGTGGGAGTTTCGGGGATTACACAAACAATTACTCAAGTCACAGCGGGTCGTTGCAGATGACTAAGTCGGTAACTAACTGATCTTCGCGGTAGTGATGGGTTAACGGAGTACCTAGCCCCAAGGGGGCTTAAACTCCAATACGACAATTGCTAAAGACCTGACTTTCTATATTAGTCGTGATCATCTTCGATGGAACTTGACAAAGTGAAGATAAAAAAGGCCAGGAAACATTTCTGGAACCAAATCAGTCCGGAGAGGCCAGGGAGCCAATGGGAGAGCAAGATCAGGGAGCCGACCTGGGAGTGCCAATCAGGAGACAGCTACTGGATGGGTGAAAGAGTCTCTTCGCCGCTAGATGATAGCATTGAGGATGATTAGTTTCTTTTCTTGAGCGTTTTTCGCTGTCTTGGCCTCGCTTGTATTTATACCTACCTGCAATGATTGTTCGGGAATTGGAGTTTTGCGGTTCTTTCGGAAAAACAGAACAATGAATCGAAAATGCTAGAGTGTCTGGAAGTTTCGAGCGAAGAGGAGTCAGCTGTTTGGGTCGGATGGATTTGTCCAGAATACTATTGTGTTTTGAATATCGCCGCAGGTAGTTTTTATGCGGGTCGTCACATTACGAAGTAAGAATGGGTTCAAACATTCTCACGACGGCACTCTTAAACGGGCCGGATTAAACCTTTCCGCGGGCCGGACTTGGCCCGCGGGCCGTAGTTTCCCCATCACTGCTCTAGATCAAATGGATCGCTAACATACGCACATTTTTTCTTTATTATTAGTTGAGATTCATGGTTTTGATGATGGCTATGATTCTTGCTCGAAGATCATATTGAGGTATATTCGGAAATATTGAAAGGCCAGTAATTGCAATAAATTGAAAGATTTAATGGAATATCGAATATAATACGGGGACGATTGCTGTCGTTCATTCCACATCATGGACGGGCAAAAGTTACCACTTGTAGGAGTAACGCCGCTGTTTTGAAGTTGTCAAATGATAAATATGTTTGAGCTAAGTAAAGAAATACTGAATGCACCGTTCAGCATTTCAGAACATTTTATTCACAACGATTTGATATATAAATGTTTCTTTTTGCTAATTATTTAAATGTCTAATGTTAATTAAACAAATTTATTTATTTTAAAAAAGAAAGCTGGCATTACATTTTTATATAATTTGTTAAAGATATGTCCTATGCATCGCCTTTCATTTTATGTATTATGGAATGCGTTGTTTCTTAGCATCAGTAAGATATTTAATATTTAATAATTAATCTTTTTTTATTTTTTTCAAAATGGCATAAAAAATGCATAAAAAGAAAGTTAAAAAATATTTTTAAATTATAAATCATTTATAATTTTTCTAAATTTTCTGCATTAACAAAAATTCTAAAACTGGTTAACCAAACAATTTCCTTAACATACATATTAGAATAATTTATGACTGTAGTAATTTTAAAGGACGAAGGAAATTCCATTATATAGAAACATGAATTTGTTTCATTTTGGCATGGAATAAATAACCATGTGCATATTAATTTAATTTTTTTCAAGTTTACTATAAAAGTAATCTTAGATTCATTGCTGATTATCGAATTGAAACTTTTCAAGTCGAACCACTGTAAAATATTTTTATCTTAAAAAGAAGAGGAAAAACTGCTCATTACTCAATCATTGCGTCGATACATCTTCAAATGGTGGGGGGTTAATGCAATATTAATAATTTCTAATAAATTGACAAGTATTCCTCACAGTTGAAGAAATTAGGCAGAATTCTTAATTTTACGAGCTTTTGACTTAACAAAATATAAATAGGAAAAATGGATTCCAAAACAACTAGATTAGGGATGGCGAACCAGCCGTACGCGTGCCTTTGATGGCATGGGACACAAAAGTTTGGCTCGCCATCTGTAATTTTAGTTCAAAATAATAAAGTTCACTATGAAGTATTAGGAACAAACACGTGGAATATTCCCGGTAATTCGCGTTGATTCGAAATAAACAATCGATGTCTGTGATTAAATATGCTAGCAAAAATGATCTTAACGAGCCGATAAGTTACTCGGCTGCAAATGCCGTTGCTCGGCATAGTTAACATAATTCAAAAATTTGTTGTGTCAGGATGGCCGAGCGGTCTAAGGCGCCAGACTCAAGGATAATTCCTTGCTCTGTTAGCAGAGTATTGAGTGTTCTGGTCCACGAATGTGGGCGTGGGTTCGAATCCCACTTCTGACAGGGTTCTTTATCACACAATAACATAACAGTCTTTATTTAGGTTTAAATTCACATTGTTATTTAATCAATTACTCAACTTAGCTGAAGGAGAGATTAAAGGCCCCCGAGCCTAGGCGCTCTCAAAAAACCACCAACATCATTGGCATTGGCAAAAATTTGTTGATTTTATTGAAAAGTTTGATTGGAAAAAATCAGAATTTATGCAAAATGAGCTGAGAATTGAACATTATCTACAGCTGTTGGATGTTATGTGGCTTTCAAAATTGATATTTTTTACAAACATATGCCAACATTGCAATGAATCGAACATGAATCTTCAAGGAACATATAAAATAATTATCATCATGACGTATTTCATTCGCGGTTTTGACGCTAAACTGTATGATTTCAGAAATAATATTATTACAAAAAATTACAAGTATTTCCTAAACTTGATAAAATATAATCAGGGATTATATTTTAGAGATTTATCATTTATGATTATATTTTAAATATATCAGAGATTTAGATGTACATGAGAAACCAGACGAAGAAAAAGTAATAGAAGAATTTATTTCTGTTATTGATTCTTCAATCAAAGAATTTTCATTGAGATTTTCTCTGTTCAAATAATTATTGGAAACACCCTAGTTTATTATATACCCTGATGTGACTCTATTTTATAAACTGAACCTGTCTCAATTCGACTAGTTGGAAATTGAAGAATTTGAAATGCAGCTGATTGAATTCCACTCTAGTTTAATATAGATTCAAAAATTTATTGCAACAAGGAAAAAGTTTGAATTGATTGAAACAAAGATTAACAAACAATATATGTAAAATTTCCAGTCACGAAATTTCGGAAACATGTAATTCTTTTCTGGATACATTTAACTGTATGAAGAAGCTTGCTGTAGGTATTTTAATCATATTTTCGTCTATCTAAGCCTGCAAGTCTTTATTTTCAGAGATGAATAACATTAAATACTCTCTTAGAAACCGTTTGGTAGATGATTTTAATTCAGCTCGCATTCTGCTAAAAATAACATTTTACAATTCTAATATAAGTTATTTGTTATCTAATCTGCTACTTCAGAAGCCACACTAATATTACTTTAGTTTAAATTGCAGGTATAACTAAATTATGCACTACCATATAATGCAAAATGTATTTTTTCAAAGTAAATAGAGTTTTTAGTTGTTAGTACTTAGCTTCATTATTTTTCCAATAATCAGAAAGTCAAAATTATTTGACAGAAAAAAAAAATTATTTGTCTGTACTTCATTAAGCATTTCTTTAGGAAAAATGGCATGTATATCCATAAAGGTTCACCACCCCTGAACAAGATATTGAGGTAAATGAATTATTTAGTTCTTTCTTATAAAGGACATTTTTTTCTAAACTTGAGGTCCAATAGCTAATTCCGAAACCATTAAATATAAATATATACTTCTAATTGGAAAAGTGCTCTAAACGGCATAAAGAATTTATTTCATGTTATTCGAGTAAATAAATATTTTGCTCAAAGCATTACAAAGTTTACATTTTTATATCTTCTGATTTTACCAGTCATATCGAGCAAAATATTTGTTCATTTTTTAACAATACAAAAATTTACACATTTTTTTGTGAATAAAATTGAACCAATTATAAAGCTTCAAATATCCTCACATTAGACTGTTTTAATGGAAGCACTGAGGTTGCTGTTGATTGGCTTAAAATAAATATCAATATCTTTCGTCTCAGTCTTAATTACTAAAAGTATTGCGTCAAGAATAATTCACAATAGGTTGTCAAGGCAAGAATTATTTTATAAAAATAGGTGTGTAATTAATAGGCCTGTGTAATAATGTGTATGCCTGTGTATTATATGATGTCTATTCTAATTAGTTGTGGGCTTGGAAAGAATGTAGATTTTTTTTTTGCATTTATTGACCAAAACAATACAAAATATAAATCTTTTAGTCTCTGAGCATTTTACCTACAGGAGGGATATGCTTATATCTAACTATTTCAAAATTAACTAATTAGAATAGACATCACATAATACACATGTAGGTCCTCTTCCATGAATACTTTTAGAAGAAACTGACTCACATTTGTGCCCATTTCAAGGAAATCTTCCAGTATCCTTTTGACTTCAGTAAGAAATTAATAACTATAGCAAACATTAGTTGGTCAGCAGTTTGCATGATGGTTAATTTCAAAACCAGAGCACAAAACAAATAACTTGCTTGTGGGCATTTTGTTAGCGCATTGATTAATGCAGCTTATCATTCAGTACATTTCATCATTGTGTGCATTTTGACTATAATGGTGGGAACCACTTAAAATAAAATAAAAATAAAAACTAGATATATTTAACGAATGAAATCCCAACGTTTAAAAATTTATAAAGAAAACAATGGTAATTTATTTTGGTTTCCAATTCCATTTTGAATTCATTTGCCTGGCAATCATTGTGTATATTTTGACTATAATGCTAGGAACACTTAAAATTAAAAATTTTCTTTAGGTATATTTAACGAATGAAATCACCATGACTAAATATTTCCTACGAAAACAATGAAAATTTATTTTGGTTTCCAATTTTATTTTGAATCCATTTGCCAGTGTTAATTCTCATTGTTCTTCAACTTTAAATGATAAACAAATTGTTAAGCTTATTATAATATTATTTATTGACCTGTACTAAAAAAAGAAGAATTTATGGAAAACGATTATCTTCAATTAATGATCACTGAAGTGAAGAATGCTATGATTTGCTTCTTCAACTAAAAAGTCGTAATTAGTTTAAGTACTTTTGAAATCTTCCATAGTAAAATGTTTGCAATGAAAACTGGCTGCCTCGGTGCAATTTAGATTCAATTATTTTATCTTTCGTGATTTCATGTGATTGCTTAAGGGATTTTTTCCAAATTTGATTTTCTTAAAAAGGCATAAATTATTAGGTCTGAAGAGAGAAATTCAGTGAAAATATTTGATTTTGAGAAAGGGATTTTTGTTTTACCAGAATTTGTGTTTGGGGGCGGATTAGTTTAACATATTAAGCTCCACCAATTCTATTTTGTCATTCTTTCCCTATTACTTTCGTTGTCCCCTTTCTTTGATATGTTAACAATCATAGATTGATGTAATGATGTGATAAGACTGGATGCATTTAGGTGCATTATTTTGATATCTCCAGATTAAAATATAGCATATAGATTGTAATATGATAATGTAAAATAATATATATTTTTTGAAATGTATACTGTCAGTCAACAATGACTAATACAGCCTGAATGAAAAATTTATTGTCTGTCAACAGTGACTGATATGACATGAACTGAAAGTATGATGTTAGCTCATCTGTACTTGATGAAATACGAAACGAAAGTATACTGTCAGTCATCGGTGCCTGATGTGATATGAAATGAAAATATACTGTCAGTCATTGATGAATGAGGCTGTCCGAAGTTCAGGGTCAATCAGCGGTGATTAACATTTCCCATATCGTTTTGATAAATTTGATTAACATCCAGTTCCCAAATTATGCTAGAGTTATTTTAAGATGCATCTTTTCTTTTCAAATCATTGTAATGATGATTACGATGAGTATCATCTCAGTCGTTATTCTGCTCTTCAATTTTTCGCACTACACTGAAGAAAAGAATTTGATTAGAATTCGGGGGGTAATATTTGATTTTGAGAAAAGAAATAAGAAAATTTTGTCTTACTAGAATTTGTGTTTGGAAGGTCATTAGTTCACCAGGTTTAGCACTTTAACGCATTAAGTTTATTTTGTCATCTTTTCCATCTTGCCCCTGATATCCGATTTCTTTGACGTGCTAACAGTCATATATCGATTTTAAATTACGATCGGTGCATTATTTTTTTATCTTAGTTTTACAATTTATTGAGAGACTAAGATTTTTAAATATAAATAGTCAGTCAATAATGACTAACATAGTCTGAACGAAACATTTATTGTCAGTCAACAGTAAATGATATGACCTGAACTGAAGTCACCGGTGCTTGATGAGATACGAATTGAAAGTATACTGTCAGTCATTCATGATTGAAGCTGCCCGAAAAAGAAATTTAGTGCCTATCAACGGCGATTGACTTGTCCTTTAACGTGTTAATTAAATTTAATTAACATCTCGTTTCCAAAATATGCTAGAATTATTTTAGGATGTATCCCGTCTTTTTGAATATGGTAGTGACAATAGCGGCAACGTCATGTTGTTTCGGAGTTTCGCTGTGTGACAATTCTATAATATTTTTATAGACACCATATTCCAAAATTCGGTGTATTGCTCCTTTGTAACGAATAGGCAAACTTTCAAATAATATATAATAACCAACAATAGATGATATAATGACCATTTTTTATATTATGTATATGCCAAAATTCGAGCCCGAAACTTTAAAATAAAGAATATTCAATTATGAGTGGATTGAAATTTTTAAAAATATCTGTGTAAGTTCCATACTTTTTTTGCATTATTAAACAATAAATCTTGAAAATTGATTTTAAAATGGATAAATATTTAGCGAATTTAACTGTAACCTTAAAATAGTCCTATGGGAAAAAACCTCATAATTGAGGATGAGAAACTCCCGGCATGGTGTTGGGTTTTCGCCTTCCTTGTGGGTATATGAAAAGGTAGGGGTTGATTACCTCTCATCAATGATGAGACACTTCTTTAGGGAAAGGTTATACTAAGGCTGGTCATGGGTGTTAATTTTAACCTCATATGTAGAATCCTGACTGTATTTGGTCTATCAATTTGAGTTTAATATTTGTTGCTGATGTGTTTTTTTTTTTAATTAAAAGGGAATCTGTAAAATATCTCGTTAATTGAAGAGTGAATGCTAAATACAGTACTTCATCAAGTGTTACGATTTCACACTGCGATATGGATAACTTCAAATAAAAACACTGCCAGCATCATTCTATATCACATCAAAAAGCTGCATAGGTGATTCGCCATTGAAGAAGATCGTATGTTATGAAGTTTCATTCTAATAAAAAGTTATTGTACTGGCTACAAATTTATTTAACGATAACAATGTATCATTTTCACGAAATTGTGAAGCGTAAGTGAAAAATAATATCATCAGATAAGTTTTTTT
>JAPMOQ010032104.1:1971621-1985638 GCA_026543055.1 Argiope trifasciata
CAGATGTTATATATATATATATATATATATATATATATATATATATATATATGCATTTGAAGCGATATTTTAGAATATAAAAGTGGCGGAGAAGTTTCAAACTATTGTATCATCCATTGTGAAACAATCTTTTGCAATGATTGGGACATCATAGTAGTTTATTATAAAATCGCTCCGCCTGCGAAAGATTTCATTTCGTTTGTTAGCATTGTTGAAGTGCGTTCGCTGCGCATTGCTTTTTAGTTCAAAGTGTTTATTTCTTTTTAAAATGTGGGAATAAACTCGCGAGAAGTGCCAGGTTGTTATTTTAATGCATCAAGCATGCATATTAAATGTTAGGCTTGCTCATTGGTGAGACTGCAATCATTCGACTGTTTCAAGCTTCATAAAGAGATTCAGAACCGAAGAAACCGTAGATGAAAGGCCTAATTGGCGATCCAAGGTTATCCTCTAAAAGTGCTGATTATGCAGTAAAAATAGATTATGCAGTAAAAATAGATTTGCAAGATCTGCTACGCTTGCAAGAGAATGGAATGAGTCCACCGTCTGTCATTGCCGGTTCCAGAACAGCTCACAGGTGGCTTTGTGAACCTGTTTGCAAGACACAAGACGCTATAAAAAAGCCAGGAGTGTCAAAAATCATGCTGAAAAAACGATTAGAGTGGGCCAATGTGTGCAAAAATTAGAGTATTTCTGAAGAGAGATAAGTTGTATTCAGAGACGAAAGTCGCTTTTCTTTAACATCTTACAAGTCTGGCCACGTTTGGCTTATAGAAAAGGAAAGTATGAGGCGACAGTACCAGGCTTGTACATCTAATCACCCAGAAAGCATAATGGTTTCGGGGTGCATGCCATATTAGTCAAATGGAAGAATTTATTTTGTTCAGGGGACCATGAATATTGATGAGTAGTTTGGTGTGCTCAAGGATCAATTGTTTCATAGTGCAAATGAGATATTCCCAAGGCAGAAATAAATATTTTCAGCACGACCTAACATGCTGCCATATACAGAAAAAGATAAGACAAACTTTGCAATTATTTTTAAATTTCATTTCAGTAATGTTCTGACTCTCTATCGAAATGTTCATTACTTCAGGTTAAGGCCGCATTTGCAAAACATGGTATTAATGTTCTAGCGCAGCCAGGAAACTCTCCAGATTTAAATCTCATTGAAAAATTGTGGCGTGTAAAGGAAAAGAAATAACTGATATTCAGTCCAGAAACGTTTGAATAAAGCGAGAACTTTAGAACTTTTATACTCTATGTGGGCTTTATAATATATGTATAATTGCTCAATAATTATATTAAACTTATTTCCTTATAACATGTTTAAAATAAAAATTAAAACAGGGAAAATCATACAACTAGAAAAAAAATGAAAATGCTTATATTTTTTACTGTAAATAAAAATAATAATTTTCAGTTTAGTCTTTTGATTTCTTAATTTTCACCTTTAATCCGTTATTGTTCCATCGATTCTGAAAATTTATACTGTGTACATATTTCAAATGCCGTAGGCTTATAAATTGTCTTTAAGAAAATGCATATGATGGTTACAGGTGTTGTATGATTGTACAAGTGTTGTATGAATGTATACATGTGTTATATGATTAAAGCATACTGTTTATTACTTTTTTCTCAAAAAATCATTTTTAAAATTTTAGGTACGAGAATATAAAACTATTTTCATTGTATACATATGAAATTTTATATTATAATACACACTGGTGAAAACATTAAAGGGACAGGGACAGTAGTCCATCGATCTGGTCAAGGTCGCAAAAGGATAACAACACTGGCTGAAGACCATTATTTGAGACCTCGAGCCAAAGGGTCCACCACAGCGACACAACTGTCTTGCAATCTGTATAATGCAACAGGGACATCCATTTCACGGATAACAGTCCAGCAAAGACTTAATGCAGGTGGCCTGCATGCCAGACGACCTGTAGCTCGTATCTCTTTGACTGTGAACCACTAAATATGAACCGTCTAATATTTTACCAAGAACACCTGTCTTGGACAGGGGTTGATTGGGGGCTGATTCACTTCAGTGATTAGTCGCGATTAAATCTGGTCAGTGACTCGAGGCGTATTCTTATCTGGAGAGAAAACGGGAGTCAAATTGGCCCTCTAACGTTGTCGAAAAGGATCACTATAGTGGAGTTGGTCTGATAATATGTGCAGACATCATAATAAACGAGAGTACCAACCTTCGTATAGAGGTATTCTGATAGGTCAGATAGAGGTACTCTGATAGGTCAGCGAGATAGGGACCAGATCCTGGTACCCTATATAAGACTTTTCCTCTGACCAAATTTCAGCTTAATGGACGATAATGCCCGTCCACATAGAGCTCTTTTGGTGGATGAATATTTGAATCGGAGGATATTCAACGATTGAAGTGACCTACGATGTCCCGTGACCTTAATACTATCGAACCGGTATGGCACATCTTTGGTCCGTCAATTGCAACTCGATCACCATCTCCAACGACTATTCAGGAACTGAAGAGGCCTTGATACAACAGTGGGGGCGGTTGCCACAGGGATTGATAAGGACTCTGGTAAACAGCATAAAACGCCGGTGTGAGAGTTGTGAAGCTGTTAGAGGCGACCATACACCCTATTAGATATGTTTCTCTTAGACTGACAGGTTGTAGGGTAGCTACTGTGCTGGACAAGTGTCCAGTTTTAATATTTAGGGTCCAAGTTGGGGCCCATTGTATTTTCCCATATTATATGTCTTATATCAGTTTACATTTTGACGAGGTTTAGTTTCATTTGCTGTTAGTTTTTTTAATTGCAAAAAATCATTAGTTCCTTCAATTGTTTTCAACAAAGTATATAAGCATAATACATCTGAGAAATATACTTTATATTTTTAAATAGTAATATATTTTCATTATTTGTTAGAATTATCTGTAAAATTCTTTTCCCTACCACAATAATCACTATTTTTATAGCAATTACGAATCAACTACTTTTCGTCTTGACAGCGACAAACTTGAGGTATTGGCAATGAAATTTGCGGTAAAAATGAAAGTTACAGAATATTCGAGAATGATGGTGAATTTCGATTAGGAGCGAAGATATAATATTTCTAGATGTTTTTTCCCTTGTCTCGGAAAACATAAAAAAAAGCGATAGAGTGAGTTGAGTTGAGTTGAAAAGAGGTGAGTTGAGTTGGGTTAAATCTAGCAGTTGAACAAATTCTTTCTGAAATTTTATTTCCGATTTGCTCTTATGTGCTGATGTTTACTGCAAGTACTGTGATGATACTTTTTGATACTGTGAATACATACTTTCGTGTAGAATAAAGATTTTTTGTCTTTTATAGAGCAAGTTTGACGCTTTTCACCTTATACCCATTGGATTTGAGTTGTGACCATAATATATGGTGATTATCCCCTCTGTTATTAAATAATATTTTTTCATGCTATGATATAGATCTGTATTATTTATAATTTTTATTACAATGAATTATAATTATTTATCAAACAGAATTTTAATTCGAATGGAAATTTCTCATATGTGTAGTTAGAATCATGCTGTGGAAAAAAGGAAAAGGAAAACTGGCATTTTTTAACAATATGATCTAATATGTCGTTTATTTTCAACAGGAGCATATTTTTCATGGGGAATTATTCACATTATACATTATACAAAACAATTCAAGGATTTTAACAAATTTTGATGTCGACGCTTTAACATCAGCAAATTTGATTTGGCTTTTAACTTAATGTAAGACAAAACTGAAAAGAATGATTGATATTCAGTAAGAACGTTGTTTCAATGAGCGCGATGTCTTGACGAAGGCATTTAATTGAATCAGAAGCTTGGAGAATTGTTGGTCGGTTGGAGGAGGACCAAACACAAGCCGAAGTAGTAGAAACTATTGGAGTTTCACAAAATTTGATTTCCGGGATCTGAAACCATTTTTTGGAAACTGGAAATGCCGGTCGAAGATCAGGGCAAGAATGTGGCCAAGCTCCAAATGAAGACCGTTATTTAAAGCTAACGGCTCGGAGGCACCGAAATATGAATGCCCCTCTTCAAAAACATCTTCGCTTGGTTACTGTCACCACAAATTTAGCACAAATAGTCCAAAATCACCATCACTTTGTAGATCTGTATCCTCGTCAACCAATGGTGTGTGTCACATTAACAGCAAGGCATCGTCGTGCCTATAGGGAATGGGCAACAGATCATGTTAAATAGAGGATAAATGAATCGAGCAATGTTCTTTTCCCTGATGAGTCTCGCTTGTCTTTACATCCTGATAATAGGCGTATTTTTTACCTGGAAGGAAAGTGACACTATGAATAACCTTTCGTTTGTGCACGAAAGTATAACATTTGGTGATGGCAGAGTGATCTCCATTAATGGATGCGCCGATCTCCATAACATTCGAAATGAAGCAATGACCTGTCGCCGATATAAGGTTGAAATCCTGAGACCTATTACAGTTCCTTACGCTGCAGCAATTGGAGATGACTTCATGTTAACGAACGACAATAGCAGACTACGTCGGGCTAATTTAGTGAATGATTTCCTGGACCGATTCGGATCCGCAGCGATAGAGGAAGTTGGTGTTTTATTGTTCAGATGAAATTAAGCAAATTTTGTGGTAAATAATAGATATATTTGTATAATTTTGTTCAATTTGCATTGAAGACATCCTGAAAAATGAAGTACGTTGAAATTTTTAAAAACTGTTTCAGAATTTTGTTGTAAAATGCATTTTTGAAGTACTTTGTTTGCTGCGAGGCCCACCTATCGGGCGGACATTTTTGTTGTTTGTTTACTTTCTGCTTCTGCGATTAAAGTACTAGCATTCACTGTTGAACTGTCATTAGGAATTGTGAGCACAAACTTTTTGCAGAACTCTTATATTGTTCTACCGAATTCAAAGTTTTTTATTGTGCAGACTCTTATTTTAAATATCACTTTATGGTAAGTTACCATAAAGGTATTTAATATTAGTTTCCAACAAGGTTGTTCGGAAATCTTTCTGTTTAGTGCATTTAACTAGATGAAAATTTTATTTTGCTAACTAGATAAAAAAAAATGGAATCAGATAACAGGACGGGCAGGGAGAATTAATAACTGATAATAGTGAAGTGGTAACTGATGATGAGACTTTATTTTACTCCCCAAAAGGTGAGAAAACGTTAATCTCCGACCCTCTTATTCAAATCAAAAAGACTAACATATAATGATTTTAAAAAATCATCGGACTCTCATTCAAATGAAATGATCGATCCGTCAATGCAGATGGATAGCAAAATAAAAATGGCCACAAAACAGAAAAGAAATATCTAAAAACGAAAACAGGGAAAATCCCCGTAAAGATAAAAGACCATGCTTTCCTTGTAAAGGCAAAGTGAAAGAAAGAAATAATGGGGTTTTAAATGCTAAACAGGCAAAAAATGCGGATGCAAGTAAAAATGAAACTACACCAGAGGAAAAAGAGCAACCCTTCGGACCATTGTGTATATTGGAAACATTTGAAAATATTCTCCAAATATATAAGATTGAGGGTAACGCTTCCGAAGAACTGAGAGAGATATTTCTGAATGTTTTATCGAATTCTTCAGGAAATAAAAGGAATTCAACAGATGGTAATCATGTACCAACATTTGCAAATGTGGTTAAAAACGAAAAAACTATAACTTAGTGGAAACTAATAAAACTCCTTTAAAACCAGGTCTTACCTTTATAAAAAGGGTGAAAGCCTCCAAGAAACTGCTTGTGGGAGAAGAAATGAATCAATTTCAACAAAAAATGATTAACCTAAACGAAAAAGTTAATGAAGCAACAGTGTTGCTAAGACTCAAAGCAAACCTGCCGACATTGGTGGTTAGACCAACTACAGAGACAATAGACTCATCGATTAAACTGAGAAAAACATTGGAAACGAGTATCAGCCCAAAGGAAATGGAAATTAAAATTATGGGTCTGAAGCTAGCAATGGGAAATGGAGTTTTGTTTCAGGTTGAAACACCGGAAATTGTAATAAAGTAAAAATATGCAATTAACAACTACACAAATTCGCAAAATGTATGCAAAGCTACTACTCCACAGATTAGAATGCCTCAAATAATTATATATGATGTGGAACAGAGTGAGAAGCCCAGACAGGAGGAGGAATTGGACTTTCTCAATCAAACCAAGCAAAGCAATGATATAGCAGGGATTATGCGGGTTCTGTTTAGGAAAACAGATAGAGGCAGCTCGACTCACTGGATCATAATTTAGGATCCAAATGCATTCCGTATGATTAAAGATAAAGGAAGACTACAGTGTAGTTTTGGGTCGTATAGACTTAGATAATTTGTGGAACCCCTTAGATGTTTTAAATGTCACAAATTTGGGCATGTTCGATCTAAATGTATGCAAAAAGAAGAAAGCTGCTCCAAGTGCTTGGAATTGCATAACTATAAAAATTGCACATAGCAAAATTCAGAATGCAGAAACTACAAAGATTATCGCAAAAGAACAAAAATTATGATTCGAATGGATAATATTGCAACATCGGAACATTGCCCTGTATTTATCAGGGAGAGAGATCAGTTGATTAAATAGACGAGCTATGGATAATAAGCTTCTCAATGTTTTTTGGTGGGTTACTAAATATAATATTGGTCGGGGTAAATATGTTACAAAGGAACTCCCAAATTTGTTTGGGGACAGCTTTCAAGATGTTTACTTGTTACAGGAATCATATACAATGAAAGGGAAAGTAATAGGACTTCCCCTAGGATGGAGAGTAATTTCTCACCCTTACGGGAAGGCGATAATAGCAGTAAGAAACCAAAAAATTTCTGTATTAACAAGATTTACTAGCGAAAAGACAGTATCATCCAACTTGTCAATTTGAAATAGCAAAATTACTGTGGTATCGGCATACTTCCCACCGACTCACAATAAGGAAGAAATCTGCAGAGAACTTGAAAATCTGTTCGAACAGTTGGGGACATCATTCATATTTTTAGGAGGAGATTTCAATATTGACAGTCCTCTATGGGGAAATGAAATTCCCTATCATATACCACAAGATGAAGCCGGCTCGTTTATAGAATTCATTTTTAAGAAAAACCTTGTTATTAGGAATGATCCAAACTCATTGCCAAAGTTTTCAATCTGCGCGTTGGAGAAGCTGGATTTATGTCACTTTATTAACTAAAGACCTGTATAACCAAGCAATAGGTTGGAAGGTAGTTTAAAGTACTCTGAGTGACCATAGTTTTTTGGATTTTCAAATTAATATGGGTGAGAAAGTTTTTTCAGCAGAAATATTTAAATTAAGCTAGAGGAAAGTTCAGAAAATTAGTTCTCAAGCGTCTGAAAAATATACTAATATAATGGGAACAATGCAAAGTATAAAATCTAAAAATATTTGGAACTATGGGTTAAAAAATTTACAGAATTCATCCAAGCAATTAGCCAAAGATCAAACAGTAAAGGGACAAATCATCTCAGATTTCCCTGGTGGGAAGCAGAGTTGGAGAAACAAAGAAAATTGACAAGAGCCTTGAGACATAGATACCAATGATGTAGGCATACTGAAGAGAAGACAAATTTATATATAAAAAATGAATCAATATACAGAGGAATATTAAGAAAGAAAAGTAGGGAATGCTTTGAAAAGCTATGTAGCGAAATAACGAGAATGAACCCTTTTGAGTTGCCTTATAAATTAGCGGCAGATGAATTGAAAAGGAAAACCCTATTGCATGGTGTCAAAAAACTGAATGGAACAAAAACTAAAAATACAAAAGAAACTATTGCGAGACTTAGATGAACCTAAATCCTATAGACCCATTTGTTTGCTAACAACAGCAAGTAAATCTTGGATAAACTGATAACCCAAAGAGTATAACACTTATTAACGACACAAAACAGACTGCAACATGATCAACATGATTTTAGATATAACCACTCGTATGAAACAGCCCAAAATGCACTATGCAGTATAACAAAAGGTGTGATGAATCAAAAACTAAAAACAACAGTTATATCTTTGGAAATAGCTGGAGCATTTGATTCGGTATGGAGGTAAAGCATTTTATATGCCCTTATAAAAAAGAATTGCCCAGGCAACCTTTTTCAAGTGATTAAAGATTACTTAAGTGAAAGGAAATGTATTTACCAAGATGGAGAGCATAATTGGGAATTTAAAATGAATAGAGGAGTGCCACAAGGTTCAAGCAACTGACTGTTATTCTGGAACTTGGTTATGAATTCTGCTTTTAAGATCAATCTTCCAGAGAACTGCTTTATACAGGCGTATGCTGATGGTGTGCTACTAATAATCTCTGGAAGGACGAAAGATGAACAGGAAATTAATGGTGAACAAATAATTCGTAGGCTAATAAAATGGGGCAAAGTACACAAACTTGAGTTTAATGAAAGGCAAACAATTTAAATGTCTATTTCATTTGGGGACCGTCTAAAATTGCCTGATCTACCTAATATAAAAACGGGCAATAACAATATAAATACGTCTAATCAAATAAAATACTTAGGAGTTACATGGGACAGTAAATTAACATTTACGTGGCATTTTAGAAAGGCCTAAAAAAGTGGATGTATTAACATATAAACTAGATACAGTTGTAGATAAATTTTATAGAAACAGAAAATAACATTTAAGAAGAATCTACACTGGGACCATTGAGCCATTTGTTGTTTTTGGGAATGAAGCATGGTGGCATAGGTTAAATCTAAAGAAAATCAGAGCAACATTAAATTTAATCCAACGGCGCCCTCAGATCATTATGTCTGGGGCATATAGAACCATTTCTACAGAAGCCCTTCAAGTGATTATGGGAATTTTGTCAATGGATGTCAGAGCAACAGAAATATTCACTAAATTTCAAATAAGAACGTCTAGTAATAAAGTTAAAATAGGAAATAAATGCTTCAACAATTATGATTATGAGATGTATTTCTACAAGTTCGAACAACACCTTTCTGAATGGTTTATTCATAATTTTCAAATGAAGATCCCAAAAATGGATGGGATAGAAATTTTTACAGATGGTTCAAAAGATGAAAATAAAGTGCAATAGTAGTATACTACTATGGGAAAGAGATCGATAAAAGTCTTGTGAGATTATCGAACCATGCAACAAGTTTTCAGGTAGAAGTGCAAGCTTTAAAAATGGCCATTGAATATTTTGAAAGGGTGGAGTACGGACAGAAGTGCTCAATTTCCCCCTATTCTCTGTCAGTTTTACAAGCCATACAGTCATCTCACAATTGTAATAAGGTAATATGGACAATAAAAGAAAAGATAAAAAGTGTTAAAATTAACAAGTCGATAGAGTTGAATTGGATTAGGACCCATATTGGGATATATGGTAATGAAAAGGCGGATCACTATGCGACACAAAAAGAGAATATTGATATTAATGTCCTCAAATCAAATGGTGTTTTAAAAGGATAACTGAGAGAAGAAATAAAACTACAATGGTTTGACAGATAATATATGTCCAAAAAAGGAAGAGTAACTTTCGACTTCATTCCTAATCCGGAAATTAAAATAAGAAGATACCATCCACTTATAATCCAAATAATATCTGGACATGGGAGATTTCCAAAGATTTGGAAGAACGCAGGAAAATAAATGCATTTGTGGAGAAATTGGTATGGTTTACCACTATTTAACGGAATGTATGGAGATATCAGAGTTAAAAAAGGATAGGAAGATTGTCAATAATGATTTAAGTACAGTACTGATGGTACCAGGTAATCTCAAAACCCTGAAGGATATGATGTTAAAGATTGATAGTTTCATTCCAACTGTTTGAGAGTGTGCAGATGGGGAGAAAGACAGCCATTTACTACCCCGAAAGGAATGTTAGTGTGACTGTTCGGTCAATGTAAGGTTGGACAATACTTATTCAGCAGTCGACCCACAACAAATCCTGTCGATACTGCTACGTTCAGTGGTAGCGGAGTGGTCGGCTTTATGAAAGAAGAAGTGAATGATTTCCCTTAGGAGGAGGGAATTATATGAATGAATTGGCCAGCATGTTCTCCGGACACGAACCCAACCGCTCATGCTTGGGACAATCTAGGCAGACAAATTTTTAAACACTTACTAAACTCACTAACTCCCCAAGAACTGAAAAGAACTCTTCTGGTGGAGTGGGACAGAATACACCAGCCTTTCATTAATAGTCTCATTGAGCCTAAGTATTTTTCAACATTTCTGGCAGAGCGGGAAACTATACCCCCTACTAAATTTTTTTTTTCATTATAAGGAAATACCTTTTTTTTGTCAAATTTGTTTTTCTCTTATGCACAAATTGTTTTTTCCCCTTTTCTACCCAAATGCTCAATAAAACGCATTTTATTCCCTGCCATACAAATCTCATTTTTATTTCAAATAGTCTACAACGTCTACCGATAATATATCAAACATTCAAACTATTCTCCAGGTGCAAGATCAACTCACAACTTTAATATCCTTTAATTGTTTTGAGCAGTGTAATTGGAGTCGTAATGTTTTTAGATTCAAATCGTTGAGTAAATTTAAGAAATTAAAAAGTAGATTTAAGAAAAACAGTTTCCATTAGTTTTTCGAATGGAGATATTTGAAAAAGTTTTCCCTTATGCGCATATGTCATCATAGAATTCGATTTTTCATTAAATGCGAATTGGTTTTTCTTACAAGAAATTCTCTAAAAATCGATGATCCGTATCTCAACTTTCCAGAAAGAAATTTATCATTGTTTCCTAGTTCATATTCTGAATATGAGCAAGTTTCATAAATAGTAAATAGTTTATTAAAGATTTAATAGCCTGTTTCAGAACTCATAGATATTTTTGGCCCTTTAATATTGAACGAAATTTTAAACCGTTCAAGCTAATAGATATTTCAGCTACGGAATTGTTTATGATATTCCAAAAGCATTAAAGCTACTATGATTCATATTTTATTTTCGACAGATACGAAGCTAAATATTATAAATGTAAAATGGGTAACGTTTAGTAAATTTTAGATGGTAGTTTCTTTTTTTTCTTCTTGTGATCTTATGAAAGAAATAATGTTTAATAACTAAGGATTAAAATTTAAAATATTTCTTTCTTTATTTATTTTTTCGTTAACATTGTGTGTTGAAAGGGCACTATTTTATTGCCAAGTATAAATCAAATAATCATGACTATTCCACAATCAAAATAGGCACGGAGTAGGAAGTTAGGTATTTAATCTGTTCATCTGTTCTAAAAACTATTACTCTGTGCTGTTTGGATTAAATGTGGTAGATCCATTCAACAATTGATTATAGAAATGCAGCGGGAGCGGTTAGTAAATAGAAAATTGAATTCGGACGAGTGACTTTTTCTAGACTGTGAAGTGAAAGGAATTATACACTGTTCTTTATTGAGTTGATCACTGAGGAAACTGGAGAAGATGAGGCTTTGGATGTTGGAATAAGGGAATGGTGCTAGAGGAAGTAGATGGATTTGTATGGCGATACTCAACACAAATCCGTTCACTTCCAGTAATTCTGATATGGTACAGCTTATTTCCTCCTCCACCTTCAAACCCCTAATTGTCTCCTGTAAATTCCTAAGCTCATGTCTCGCTTAAGTGCAGATTAGTTTTGGAGTTTCGTAAAGGATTTTCCTGGTGCGAAGTGCTTGTTAATGGTCAACCTGTCAAACGTTTATTGGCACAAGCGATGGTATATGTTGTGAGGGTGTATTATCTCAAGAATTTATTTTATTACGAGAAAATTGAAAATTTCCACCATTCAGTTTATTACAAAGACATCCCGATCGCGTCTCTAAAATAGGTCGCATAACAACGCTTTCTTACAAAGAATTTTTTGCTTGTAAGCTGCGATTCACTGCTGATATATCAGAATGTTATATATTAAAAACCGTATTAACAATATACTAGAAAATTTAATGTAGCAGTTAAAACACAGGTGAGTATATTGCCCCTTAGTGTTACACAGAGCAACCTCAAAACGCATTGAACGATTTAAGAAATTGATGTAGCTATTTATAAATGTTTACAATAGTTGATAATAATTTTTATTAATTTTAAAGATTTCTACTAACAATTCGTAATAAATTGTAACAATTGCTAACAATTTATATTGCAATATATTTGGTGAATTTGACAAGCGACTTTATAAAGCAATATTGACGATACAGAAAACTATTGACCAAATTCTTCACTAATATGTTCCCCTATTGCCGAAAGCCTAATTTCATTCACTCTTAAATCTTTTGAATTGCGAGGTTCTTAATTAATATATAAATATTTTTTCATTAGTTTTATCTTGATACGTAGATTAGTCATAAAGATATGGCAAAGGTGGGTACTTTTCTTTACGCTCAACAGGAAAATGCTAAATTCAGCTGCGGAAAATCACCAAAATAAATTAACGATTTTTAGTTTGCAGAACTTTCAAAAATTTTAGAGACTATAGTGTTAGCCGAAAGATGGTTTACCCTTATGAGATCACTATTGTGGAAGTAATAAATAAATAGCTAATGATATAACTGGCGATGAGAATGGCTCTCTATTAATGTAAGAACAGTTTTACGTTGCATAAATAAATTAAACGTTTAGAGAAAACATCTCAATTGCTTAATATATTAGTATAATTTAAGAAAAAAGGATTATTAGGATCTATTTGTATAGATATTTTATTATTCTTTAAACAGTAGATTTCACATACATATGCACATATACAAAATAAAAATAAAGATGTGCTCTTTAATAAAGCTTTTAAAGGTTTAGTCCATACTGTCATTCATTGTGAACTGTTGTTACCAAAACAATTCATATGTTTTAATGATTCGTTTGGCGAGAAAAAGATCAAACGTTTTCTCGCCAAACATTGAAATCATAAAAACAGCCATTCTGCCGAAACAAAATAAAATTAGGGAGAATGGTCTCTCCAAAACTTTCTCGCCTATTCTGTAATAAAGGTTTATTTCTCACCCTCCAGAATAAAATTGAGGTTCTTGGTGAAATTTGGGAATTCATCGCATGGAGTGCATGATAATTTACATGAAATATTGATTCTTGGTGTAAATTTTATCTTTAAGCCTTTTTACTGAATCTATCAGTGATCCTTGGCGAATAACCCCTAGTATGTAGTTAACACGCGTGTGCCAGAAATTCGAATACATATTTTTGGACTCTTTTTTTTTCAGACCGATTGAAATCCAAAATTTCACACAAAACTACAACTGTAATCATAAGATCCCACACGAAATTTGATTTGTCAAAGTCAATGCGTTTTTGAATTATCTTGTTTACATGTATGCAAAAGTAAGATCGAAGATGATAAACATTTTATTAGTTTTGGCTCAAAATTTGACAAGAATTTGTAATTTATATATTTTATGTGTTAAACTGCAGTAATTTAAGATTTTATTTATCTTGATCTTTGCATTCTAGTACACTTGTATTCGAATAGCTGGACAGACTTTCTATAAATTGATTATTTTATTCAAAATTTGATAGAAATCTACAAATAGTAATCGAATTTCATCCCTTTAGTTCACACCATATTTGATTTATTGTATTCATAGACAGGCAGACATAGTTCCAAAAATGTGTTTTTCGGATTCAAGCAGATCTGAAATGTACAGATTCGTCAAAATTTCCAAATGGAATTTTTTTTTGATGATTGCAAAATTTTCTCTTTATATTCCCCATATGAGGAAATAAAAATCCTTACTTATATGTCATTTTTTAAGACTCCCAAAACTTTTCGACCTTAATCTAAAGAAAATCTAACAGCGCAATTGGTTTGGACTGCATAGCAAACAAATGTACAAAACAGACGAATTGCTGAAAGGTCGAGTTGAAACCGAGAAAGCATAATTACCTGACATCTATTGGGTCGTTCGGAAAGTCATTTCGTATTTTTGTGTCAAAATGAAAAGAAATTTTCGTTTAATGAATAAATTATTTATTAAATTATAAAATTGCCATTCTGGTCTAATACCTTTTGCCATTCTGGTCTAATACCTTT
>JAPMOQ010032104.1:1986038-2069700 GCA_026543055.1 Argiope trifasciata
TTTGAGGTCATAGAACGAAAAAATTAAGGCATCCGACTACGTTAAAAACACTGGTTATCGACCACATTGGCGAATTACTTTTTATTACTGTTTTTTCGTGTAGTTCAGATCTTCCTCTTAAAAATTATTTTAGTAACAAAAGGTTTGAATACAAGGAAAGCAAAAATAAAGTGCCAATAGCTTCTAGTCTATTAGCCAAAGAGCAGACCCAAGAAATCAAAAAGTCATGTGTTTTTTTCAACAAGAATCATGCAAGAGTGCAGATTGATTTTTTTTTGCTCGAAAAATGAATTTGATGAAATTAAACATATTAACTAACAGTGTATCATCATTATATCCATTCTAATTATGGTTCTAATAGATAATTTTTAAATATTTAAAACAAGTACATTTTTCTAACAGACAAAAGGCTTCTAGCGATTTAAAACAGAATATTTTAGGTTCCTTGAATCAATAAAGATATTTATTGAAAAGTTTTGAAGTCTAAATTTTATGTGATTCTTCTGTCTTATTTGGTAATATTTGTTAATATATTCTTGAC
This sequence comes from Argiope trifasciata, assembly GCA_026543055.1. Lineage (NCBI taxonomy): Eukaryota > Metazoa > Arthropoda > Arachnida > Araneae > Araneidae > Argiope > Argiope trifasciata. The sequence goes on from JAPMOQ010032104.1 coordinate 1,986,580, forward strand.
AGGCTAATATAAATCCCAAAGGAAATTTTACTTTCCTGTCACCTGACCTATATATAAAATTACAAATACCCCTGTATTGAAAGAATTTCAAAAGATAACTCCGGAAAAACTAACTAATTAAAAATTACTTCAAGTAAGTAATAATTACTGACTCGGTCTAAAATAAGGAATTAAAATTTTTATATCTACATCAACATTTTTCGCAACACAAGAAAATGCGTTTTTTGTTTAAATATTAGTCTGTCAGGAATAATCCTTAGTATGTCCAATAAGAGATGAAATTTGTATCATAATTTAGATTTAGTATTTTTTTCACCAATGTACTTACCTTTTAAACTGTCTCAAATATAACTCTGAGCATATTTAGAACACTTTTTATAAAAATCGAAATTTACACTTATATTTAATGATTTTACAGTTAATTATTTTATCTTATGAGCTAATCGTAATTAGAATGGAACCTCTGCATACTGTTAACAAACAATGCACAAAGTAAACAATACATGAACTTTGAAAAAAACTGAACTAAATCATTTGATGTATTTTTTATGAAATAAGTTTATAGCATGTTTAATAGAACGAAATTCAAATTCTTAACCAAAATTCGCATACTACATGATTTAATTGAGAATTTTCCCTCTTCCAAATGCATTTTACTCCAATGGTTGTGTATTGAATGAAAATTACGGAAAAAATATCTAATGTTTTACAGTTTAATGAGTAATGATTGAAAATAAATACTAATACATTAAAACAATGGTAAAACAAAAATATCTTAATTTCGTTTTTTAATATCCACCTGAGACAAGAATACAAAAGAAAAATCCCAAAAAAGAGACCCGTATGAAGTTGCAATACAACTGGTTATCTTTTACCTGTAAAAAAGAAAAGAAAATTTTTAAAGAAAAATAATAAACGCAAAAATATAACCAAATATAAATTATTATTCACTCAAATTTATTGAATTATAATACTCGCATTTTTATATCATTATTTGATTGCGCTTACTTTATTAATTCCATACAGGGAACATACAAGTGATGACAAGACCCATGATATCATATAGCTAATAAAAAATAATTACTCTAGTCATCGTTCTAATTTTCAAGACATTATAATTTCATTTACTGATTATTCATTAGCCGGCTCTGGTGACCAGCTGATTCACCGGGAATATTGGTCATATTTGATTTCAGTTGAAAGTTTAAATATAACTTCATATCCATGATTCCGAATAGTTGATAATGTTATATTACTTTAAAGACTTTACTTAAAATTTATTATGAACATAAAGGATTTCGAAATCGAAGGTAACCCGAATGCCTTGAACAAACAAATGGTCACCAGCGGTGACTCGTTTGAAATAATGATGGAAACCATTGAACTAGAAATATAAACACAAGCATTAGGCTGATCTTATTTTTATTTCACATGAAAATTGTGGTAAATTATTATACTTTCGATTTCCCTATCCATGTCATCGATGAACTCTTGGCACCGTAAACATTGTACTTTTAAAAGATGTGGTAAAATAAATTTACAACAGCTAGTTTTTCTACTTCGACAATTTGTCCGATTTTCCAACTGTTTACCACCAATTTGAGAGTTTCGCTATTTTGAAAAGTAACTAAAAAATCAAAATCTCTACGATTTTTAGGCAATTTTTCTTAGGAATAATGAGCTTTTATATAAAATAAAAATTGACGAAATCGGTATACTTTAGTAATTAAGACTAGAATAAGTTATCAAGGCTTTTTTTCTCGCAGTATAAAGTGAAGTAATGTTTTTGGGAATTTTCTTGAATGTAGACAGTGATCATTATGATCACCAGACTATCCTTGATGCCTCTATTGTTGCCATCAACTTTCATAAGAAATAACGAAAAGAAGTGGTATCCTCTAAACTTTCTCGCATACTCTCTACTAAAGTTGTTATCTTAAAAAAAGCTTGCATAGCATTGGTGTTTAATAAGTAGTTCAAAATATCAACCTTTGAATGAATTTAGTATTTTCATAGAATCTATGTTTTATAGAATCATATGTTCATTTGCTAGGTCTTTAGCGATTAATCCCTGGCATGTCGTTAAAATTGAATTTGGGTTTTGGAAGCACTCTTCCTAATTTAATTAAATAACAATTTGATTCTAAACTATAATTTTAGTGATGAAATCACGTTCAAAATTTGATATAACTTATTATATAAACTTTGAGTGATCGCGCTTGCATATTTCCGAAAGTGGAGATAACAGATGGTCAGCCCTTTCTAGGAATTTGCTCAAAATCTCATAAATGTCAGCAGTAGATGTTAAAGATATGTACCCAATTTTATTAATTTAGCTTCGTTCTTTAGTTATATTTTTGGTATATATTCAAAAAGCCGGATATACAGACTTCTATAGTAAGATTTTTCTCTGCAAATTTGATGTAAAGACTGAGTTACCAAATTTCATTCCATTAAAGCTCAAAGGTTTTTGAGCTATCTTTGTCAGAGACAGGCGGGCAGACATTCATTTTCCAAAAATGCGTTTTTCGAACAGGGAGGTTTGGAAAGTGTAAATTCATCAAAATCGCGCGTTCGAATTCATTGACTCTTTTGTTATTTCCTCTATACTTCGTGTACGAGAAAGGAAAAACTGAAGAAATCAGTGGTTGAATGAGATCATCCTATCAAGGCTTTTAGCACTACAGAGAATCTATAATTAAGTTAATTAAGTAATGTTTTTGCGATTTTTTCCCGATCGTGGAATGTGGTGGACATCAGCGTATCATTGATGACCTAATTTTCATAAAGAATAAAAATTAGTGAAATCGATTTCAAAGATACTTTTCTGTGCTACTGACAATTATTCTAAATATAGAGGGTGCGTAAAATACCTTGATCGCGTCTTTTATTCGTTAAATTTTGATCATAGACATGTTTTGTAAGTTACAAAGTTTGTGTAAAAAAGATCAAAATGTTAGGAAATCAATTAAAATTTTCACGGGGTTAAGCAAGATTTCAATTTTTAAGCTGACTCAGTACAAAAAAAATTCTAGAGAGTAAAATGTTCCCCATCCTCTAATAGAATAATGTACATAATTTCAACATTTTATCACAAAAAGTCTCGATGATATGAAATTACATAAATGAGGAGTTAAATTACTTTTCGATGTCTGGATATTAATTCGCAAAGAGGAAAAATCGTGTCGAATGCTCGTGCTTTAGGGATCGTACAAAAATGAACGAAGAAAGTAATTATTAAATAAACAAATACTTGTTTTACTATTTATTGATTCAAAAGTATCAAAAATTTGTAGAAATAATAACTAAAGGAAAGATTTCATAAATTAATGGAAAGATTACAGAAAGGAAATATTACTTAAAGGAAAGACTACATAAGTATTTTTTACAAATTCATCGATAGTGCTATCTTATGTTATATTCTGTAATTCCTGAAATAAAATTTTAAAGTATTTTTCCGAAAGCATAGATTTTAAAATTTGTACTTAAAACTAAAGATATGAAGCATATTTTGTTTCCTTATGACGCATTTCTGCATGCGTCATCTGTACTGAAGTTGTAAAGATTTGCATTTTAATTTATGATTGACACTTCCCTAACTTTGTTTTAACATATTTTTTAGAGTTTTCACAGTAAAATTCTGAAATTTTTTGCATGGCCTCATTAGTGGATAGGGCATATTTTACAACTTGAGGAATTTTGTAGTACGGGGTAAATATAAAAATTTAAATTTTGTATTTTTTAAAAGTTTAATCCCTTGAAAATTTTAATCGGTTTCATTACATTTTGCACCTTTTTTTACGCAACTTTGTAATTTACAATGCACGTCTATGATCAATATTTAAGGAATAAAAGCAGTGGGAAAGGTTTTTGAAACTCCCTGTATATAGAAGGTGGGCGAATAATTAATCACGGTAGAAAGTAAATTAATCTTTAAGCTTCATCCAGTTCAACGATCAACATACTTCTCAACTATTGTAGAGTCTATTGCAGAATTTAACGTAGCAGAATTTACTTGCAACACGGAAATTTGTTCACAAATACATTTTTTTATCATTCCGACTTTAAAACATTTGTAATTTGCAAATCAAAGCATAGTTTGATTCACTTAAAACTCTGTTCTTCATTTTTAAAAGTTTATATTAATTGCAAAAAAATTACTACCTTCTGCTTCATTTATTACACAGATTTTTATTGACATCACCTGGTTCCTAGCAATTGAAACATAAATATACATAAATATAAAGATACATAAATATAATTTTTTAAAGGGCATTTCTATATACAATGTTTCATTTTAATTTTCCAGATATATATAAATATAAAATAACAAAATAACAATGAATTCTTCGATATCCATCCATTAAATTTTTTAGACAATATTTATGACTATATGATATAGTTCAGAACTTTTGGTATGAAGAAATTCTTTTTGAGTTTGTCGGCACAAGATTTACAGAGCATGTAATATCAGACTTTTAATCTCTTAGCTCAGACTTAAAGAATTAAAAATTAAATTAATGTAACGATAATCATTTGGAATATTATTATACAAAAGGTAATTAATCTACGAGTTTCTGAAAATTCTGCACCATAAATTTGCAAAAAAATTGTTACTAATGACGAGCCTCTTGTGCGAAGAATGGATTTTGTATTTTGGAAACTGCATTTTTGACGGTTATTTCTCTCATCTCAATTAAAGATCTAATTGTCTGTCCAAATTAGATTTCTCAGAAAGCAGGGATTTTATTTTATTTGAAGCAGGGCAAATTGTGAAATTCTAGACGTTGAAGGTTGTTGCCCATATAATTGTTGCTATAGTATACAAACTCTGTGAATACTGTATCGATTGGGGAACGTTGAATCCTGACCTCATTATTCATTCACCAGCGAGAGGATAGTTAAAAAAATGTCAAAATTCCATTTTTTGTTTCACATGTATAGCTTTTCATCTTTCTCATTTTGCTCCAAGGAAAAAAGGACCCGGCATTCCATTACCATTCTGTAACTATATTTCTGAAAAGGATGTTGGCAATACAGGAAACAATGCCGGTTCTCTACCATCAATAAGTCAGCATTACAAATACATATAATAGAAGAAATCATGAGCATTTTTAATGCTCTTTGTTACTGAAATATGTCATTGTTTTAAAAAGAGCATGCTTGTCAAGCAAAGTATTTTTGTTTCTTTTCGGCATTCTAGCACTTCACTGGAATATATTAAATTTTTAGTTCCCGAACACTTTCTCTGCTTTATAAAGTTAACATCGCAACTTTCAACCAATTAAAATAAATTAATTTATGCTTATTTAGCAAATTTCTTTCATGAAGATTGGATGGTATATTATTAAACAAATAGTTGCATATGACAGCTTTTCAGTTTTGAGTAAATTTGCATTTCTAATTAATCTTTACTATCTAAATATTTGATAAATCTCTTTAAAATTTAAAATAAGTATATTTTTACTAATTTTGTTAAAACAAATAGAAAAATTTGTGTTAGGATAGATGAATGCAAGGAAAACATTGTACTAACTGACATCTTTACATTATGAAACAAAACGTATGAGAAATTAATTTTTAAAGTCAAGTTACTTTTATACAATTTGCTATATCATTCAATAAAATTTTGTATGTGAAGGTCTTTTCATAAGTGCAATATTTAGGGAAATAAAAATCTGTTGTCACTTTTTTATTGTATGAAGTTATATTTGAGTGAGTTTGCATACACAAAGAGACTACGTAGATATGCTTCCATGTTTTGAGACATCTATGTAAAAAGTGGACTTAGAAGAAAAATGGAGAGAATATCGCTTGCTGATTGGCTATTGGCCATGCTTCCCCTGGATTTGGGGGATCGTTAAATTATCCCTAGTATCCATCTTGCGCAAGAGAAACCATCAGCTGTCTCGATACGCTTTGTCGTGGAATGGCAAGTGCAGTTATCTACAAAACAAATAAAATACAAGCAATTAAAGTAACATAACGTTTACATAATGTCAAAAATTGTGTTCAAATTCAGCGAGTAATTCAGGTATCATAACATTTTGCATAATGCTAACAATGGCTTTCAAATTCAGTAGGTAGTTAACATAACATTATACAAAATGTTAAAAATTGTGTTCAACTTCAGTGGGAGTTTAAAGTACCATAACATTTTACATAATGTCAAGAATGATGTTCAAATTCAATGGACAATTAATGTAACATACCATTTTACATAATGTAGTGTTCAAATTCAATGAGTTACAACATATGAATATAAGTTTTAATCAAACCTTTCAAATGTTACATACCAAGCAGAATATAAAACTAATTATAAGTGCATGAAAATTATGATTATGCAAAAGTGACCAACATTATCAACAAATTTTGAAAAAATAAGCTTAAAAATTCTATCAAAATTTTGAATTTTATTAGAAAGTGCAAAACTTAACCCGTGGTATTTTGAAAGTAAATTTAAAGAAATAATTGAATAAATTATCTGCAAACTTTCAAAATTTTTAAATAAATTTTAGATTAATATTGCCTTATATTTAAATTAATACTCCTGAGGTAACAATTTTGATTTGAAAAATCTCTTAATACAAGATGTTTTATATTGTAAATCATGAATTACAGCAATTTGAACACTATGATTATATTTCAACATATGAAACCCTTAATTTGTTCTTTTAGGCTTAAATAATGAAGGGGATCTATAAGTATGGTATTGAGAAAAATTTTCCAATAACACAGGCAAACTTTGATTTTTCCAATTCACTGCAAACTTATTTCTACATTGTTTCCGGAATTCTTTAAATTCTTCTTTGCAGTTACACTTTAACTCATGTCATTCGAATGTACATTCTCCTTTTCCACATCGGCAAGCTAAGAGAAAAATAAAATATATAAGACTAAAACAGAAACAATATATGACTGCGAAAATGATTACCGTGATACTATTCAGATTTGTAATGATTGGATATAGCGATAGTGAGGATAAAACTAGCAACGTTAGGATACGTAGCCAGATTACATGACCACGAGATAAATGTGATCACTCACTTCCAGAGGTTTTTAACTGACTTGTTAAACTTCCACTACATGTACTCCCCCACCAGTGAGTCTGGTATGAGACGAACGATATTTATAGCTGTTTAGTGGCGATATATTGGCTGTTGAATCTAATGTTCCATATCCATTTTTATAAGCTGATTATTTGTCAGGTGGATTTTATTTATTGACTGATTATTTCTCGACCTAATTTATTTATTATTATTTTTTCTTTTGAGTAGAGGGCGTCACAACAGTTGCAGGAAGGGGCTCCAATGTTGCGATTGGAGATAGGTGAGGACCAAACTCGCAAAATTAGTGTTCGTAGCAGCATAGCAACATCACTAAACAAAAGTGATTACCATTGTCCAGACATTGTTATCGGCTTATTTAGTTTCTACTACAGATATATACAGCAATTCGGATGTTCAATCAATCATTTGTAGAAAATATGCAAATGAAAATACAATATAAAAAACCTTTAGTGCTAAAATATATTTTATAAAAAAAATAAAATGGGACTCGATTATTTTTTGCCTTGAAATCAAAATTTATAATTAACATAGTTATACTAATTAAATAACCTGGCATAAAGGACTTTATAATAACAAATGTCCTGGTATAGTGACTTGACATAAAGTAATTGGCTGATCAGTTGGTAAAATGCTGTGAAAACGCTGAAAAGCCTAGTAGTTCTCAAATATTCTGTGTGACGTCAGGAAATCATAAATTCTTTCACCTGATAAACAATCAAACTTTTTCACTCACTAGCGCCTGTGTCATGTTTTGCAATGCCGCTTGCAATTTCTCTTAAATATGTAAAAGCTACAGTTTCTGAATGAAAAAGAACCAATTAAAATAAATAAATCAGAAATTAAAATCCATTTTTTATTTTCTTTAAATTTTTCACTCACTTGTTTTTGCAAAATTTGATATTACAAAGAAAAATCACACCCATTAACTAACTTTCTTTGGACGTTCCTTCTAAAGCAGAATTTCCACTTTCGATTTTATTCTCTTAATCTCCCACTGGGGGGGAGGGGCATTTGCCAAACGACAATTAGAAACTTCCGGTATGGTGGTTGGCTTTCACTACCTGTATGGGTACTGAAATGGTGGAGATCGACTACCTCCTATTGATGATGGTACATGCTTTCCTCGGGAAGACTTTTGCTGTGACAGGGGTGTCCTTAAAACTCAACCTTAGTTCACATTAATGTTGCTGTTAGCTGGTCAATCAGATTCATCTGCGTGACATAGTGGTGGGGTTGGATTAGCCATTTATGGTTATGGTTTATTCACATGCTATCGTTTAGAAGCTGACATTTTTCGAGCAAAATGACCAAGAGCTGATTTAGGAATTTCGCAATCTCCTATTCTGCACATATTTTGTGATTCCATTTTAAAATAAAAGGGTTTCACATTCCGAAACAATTTGAATTGAATGTTATATTAATAATTCATTAACGCTAATTTTTTAAAATTTTATTAGCTTTGTGAAAAGGCATATGTTATTATTAGGTACAACAGTTGGTACGTAAGTTAAATTAAAATTATAGTAAAATTTTTAAAATAATATTTTCAAAATAATTTTTTTAATATAAAATATTATAATATACAAAACACTTTTATAGTTTACTTTTAATTAAAGACTGAGTATCAATTAACCCTGTAGACTTTTTTTATAAAAATGAAAGTTAATTTTCTCCATAAAATATTATTATTCTTTATAGTAAAATTGCAAATTTTATTTGAAAACTTAGAAGTATAAGAAAAGATGTCTTTGTTTGAGAAATTGACTTAAGTTTAGTTTTTAGTACAGTTGAATTAGCATTTTAGGATCAAGAAACGCTTTGCGAAAAAAAATATTTTATATTAAAAGAAAAATTTAAATTATAAGAGTAGAGTAATTCAAAGTGTTATAAAGAAAATTTATTTGTTAATATTGAATTAATTAAATAATTCCTTTTTGTATTTTGAAAATTGAATACATTTTTTCCCATGCCTTAAATAACAAGTGTGCAAAATTTGGTTATATTCGTCCCAATTGCCTTGAAAGAGAAGTGAAACTTTTTATATATGTGTGTAAGTGTGTCCATTTGTGTCATAATCATAATGATGTTTATTTATATTATTCGATGACCGACTGCACAGCACCCAGTCTTACACCATTATTTAGGCAAATACTAATATTTTTAAACATTACAATAAATATGTGAAACGTAAAAGTGCCGATTGGAACTTAATCATAATATATATATTTTTAGGAAATAAATTACTTATTTGACAATCGATCCAACATAATCTTTTTAATCCATCCACCTATAGTCTCTCAAGCCGAGAAGTATTAGGTAACATCCTGGATAATCTGCCATTGAAATTGTGTTTTTCTGTATATGTGATATTAATTACTATCCAGAGAATTGGATATCAGTATGAGACTTTAAGGAATAAAAGTTATCATATACATATATACATTTTTAGTGTAAGCTTTTACCTCAGGCATCTAAATTTTAAAAAAATATTCATAAAATATTACTGTGATTGATTTTACTTACGTTTGCAGACCCATTCCTCGTAATCAAACATAAGTGATCGGTTCTTGCACAGGTCTGTATATGTTTTGTCCTTTTGATTGTATACGTAATCCACAGTCAACCTCGGCCTGGACTGAAAAGTACAATGGGAGATGTGCTCGCAAAGAGGTCCGTGCGTACTCCGCATGCACTGACTCTTTCCGTTCAGGCACGTTTGATAGGGTCGACTCTTAATACAAAAAACTATAAGACGAAAAAAGTGTTTAATTTTAAGAAAGAAAAATATTTATCAGTTTATTTTGCTACAGATAGTTATCAAAATAATGGAAATACCTGTGAATAAAAGTGACATTTTTGAATGCGCTTTGTAAACATTGAAATATAATAATAAACACAATTTTTTAAAAATAAAAAGCAATGTATATATTCTGGTAGTATGTGTTAGCTTCATTGTAGCTCTGTAATTCTTAGATTTTTTTCAAAAGCTTTAAATGTCGGACCTCTCAAATTTTCAAAGAGGCCAAATTGTAGGAGTCAGTTTAGCAAGAGCAAGTGTGACATGAACATCCCAACTTTTAGGTGTTTTTGGAAGTATGGTGTCTAAAGTCATGAAAGCATGTAGTTAAAATTTCAAACCCATAGGATTGGCTTCCCCAAAACTTTCACTCTCACTCTCTAATAAAACTATTACCTCAGAGAAAATCTTACATTGCATTTACATACAATAGCTACGAAATATAAACATCTAGCTTGAATTTGGCATATTTACTGAATTTGTTGTGGCTCCTTGGCAAGTTATTTGATGGTTAATCCTTGGTTAATAGATGCGATAAATATATCTGAAAATATTTTTTGTATTTTAGATGATTGTATTATGCCCATAAGTTTCGAGTAAGTGCAAAAAATGCATTGTCGAAGTTTTATCGGAATCGGATGAGTGGTAAGGCGGAGCATAAGAGACATATAGACTAACAATCATTTTTTTATATAGATATGTATACATTATCCTTCATACTATTCCTAACTCCTATATACAGTCAAAAACTACTACTTTTAACGATCATCCACAAATTGCAAAGTTTTTAAAAATTAGTAGTACGAATAACTAAAGTTTCTACACCAGTTCATTTTTGGTGAAGATGGTGATAGACCAAATCGATCAAGATTATGAAAATTTTCGCTGTTTCCAACTTTTTTAATCTAGATGAAACAAATTGAAAGTATTCCAAGATTCCTCTCTTAAAGATTTAATCGCGATTTGTAATATACTTTATTTATAATTTTTTACGATTTGGAAAAACATTATGACGTTATCCTTACAAATTTATGTAATCTCATATTGGTGAAAAGGGAAGTTTCTGATTTGAACAGTGAAAATGATCTTGAAAAGAAGTCAAAACAAAATCACAACAAAATTCCTTTCATTTCGAAAAAAATAACTACTATTTGAACACCGGAAATCGCCGGTTGATTCAGATGGGCTCACTCAAAGGTTTCCCTTTTGCTTAAGTATTTCTGAGAGTTATTACGAAAAAACTAACAATACTTTTTCTGCTTTTAGCCTAAAAGATATTGTCCAGTTAATACAACCTTTTTCGCCTCCGATAACTATAGCATTGAAACTTTCAATTCTGATGCTAAGGTTACTTTTGACTTATACTATATAAAGAATGCAATTTACCGTCATTCTTGTAAAGAAATGCTTAATTGATCCAGTTTCGTTTCTACTCTAATAAGGTCAGTTCGCGGAATTAATAATTGGGAACAGATGAGAAAAAAACACTTGATAGAAGAATTCTCTTTGAAAAATAATGGCCTTCAATTACAAAATATAATGCAAGCTAGATGTTTGAACCCTTTCGAAACTCTTCAAGAATACTTTTTTGGTCGTGAGAGATTTTGCACCTAAAGGCTCTCTTGAGGAGTCGTCCTTAACTGATTATGTCATAAATGGCATTAGTGATTCTTCAAACAACAAAATTATTTTCTATTAAATTTCAAACAAAAAATTAAATCCATTTTTTGAATTTAAAGAAAAACTGAAATTTTACGAAAAACTCTTTCATGCAACAAAAACTTTTTAACAACATTTAGATAGGAAAAATGATGATCACGCACGCGAAGCAAGATTTCACCACAAACATATCACGTAGCCACAATCCACTTCGTACACAAATAAAGAACGCGGTAAGAAACGTTATCGATGTTGAAACTTCGGTCATATACATCCTAATTGACCCCAAGATTCCCCCAATTCTATGTCATCATCTAATCACAACCCTTCTGTCACTTCGGATAGAGCTGTTTACCCAATTTCTCAATTGTCGAGACAAATTTCTACAAGTTCTACGCATGTTCTCGTAACTCTTGCCAAAATTCAATTTACTACTCTGGGATACCGGTTCGCAAGTCACCATAATTAGTGACAACACATATAGAAGCATTTGATTACCACCATTGTATCCTTCTTGCATAAAATTCTCAGAAATTGGCCGAGACGAAGTAAACAGCATTGGATTTTTTCAAGATTCTATTACAATTGAAGACACAACACTCCCTGCCAAAATTCATGTTAGCAATACTTCAATTCCCCTTGATGTCATTACTGGCATGAACTTTTTGCTACAGAGTTTACATCTTTTAAACAGGGCATATGCCTATGTAACAAGCATAAGGATGTTGATAAGGATTCAACATCTGTTGTTGATCTTTCTCATATAATTAATCACAAAATTCGTGATGAGTTTCAAAACTTGGCAGATAATTACAAACCTCACAAAATTAAAGGTATAGAACTTAAAATGACTATTTTATTAAATGATGAAATCCCAGTTGCTCAACGTTCATGAAAACTTCTCTTCGCTGAACAGAAAGTTGTAGAAATCCAAATCCAGGAATGATTAAATAACGGAATCATTTTACATAGTTGCTTTGATTATGCTTCCCCTATCGTTTTATGCAAAAAGAAAAATCGAGACGATAGGCTCTTTATAGACTATAGAAAAAATAGCAGAAAGATGGTTAATGACAGATTTCCTTTACCTTTGATAGAAGAAGTGTTAGATAAATTTGAAACATCTACAGTTTTCACTTCACTCGATCTCAAAATTAATTCTTTCAAGTACCCCTGGATCCAAACAACACCAAATATGCATTTTTTTGTGACTCATGAAGGTGAATACGAATTTTAACGTGTACCATTTGGATTGTCAAACTGTCCTAGTGTATACCAATGTCTTGTTTTTAGTATTTTTAGGAAACGTATACATGAACGTGTTCTTATTGTGTATATAGATGGTCTTCTCATTCCATCCCAAAATGAGATGGGGAGTTTATAAAAACTAAAAATAGTTCTTCAAATAACTGCAAACTATGGTCTTAAATTAAATTAAACCTTTTCCCTTCAAAGAAAGATAGAATTTTTCGGGTATGTTATGGAGAGTGCCACAGAAACCTTTACCCACCAAAACATTAGCAATTGAAAAGTTTCAACAGCCTAAAACCCTTAAACAAATACAAAGCTTTCTAGATCTATCAAGTTACCTCAAGAAATTTATAGCTAATTATGCTCTCATTACTAGACTTCTAAGTGACCTGTAGTGATAATGTAGAATTTGAATTCGGCCCAAAGCAAATTGCTTCATGAACTGAAAAACATATTTTTCCAAAATCCGGTTCTTCATGTTTTCAAACAAGGTCTTCCTTTAGATCCTCACGCTGATGCAAGTGCCTGAGGCTTTGGTGCTGTACTTTTCCAAAAATCTGCTGATGGACAATTCCCCCCTATCCATTATTTTAGGTGGAAAACTTCCATTCAACAACAGAAACTCAGTTAGAAGATCATGCAATTATTGAAGCACTTAAAAAATTCAGAAACTACTTGCTAGGTACAAAATTTAAGATAATGACAGATTATGATGCATTTCAAAAAAGAATGATTAAAAATATCTACCACCGAAAATTGCTCGATGGGCGTTGATGCTTGTAGAACTTAATAATGAAGTTTGTCACCGGCCAGGTAAACAGGTGAAGCATGTGGATGCCCTTAGTCGTTATCCTGTTCTAATAATCTCTCCAAATGATGTCACACTAAAGATCAAAACTGTCCAAGAAAACGATGAATTTATTCCTAAAAGGAAAAACACGATAAACTTCAAGCAATTGGTGATTATTTTCTTAAAAATGACATTTTATACAAATTACACAAAGGTGGAGAACTTTTGGTGGTTCCACAAATGATGCAGGTTGAAATAATTAAGAATGCAAACTCCTAAGGCCATTTTGCGTCTCTTAAAACTGAAGCTGATGTTGCTCGAGACTTTTACATGCTTAAACGTGCAATGCTTCCGAAAAATTATTTCTGACTAGCTGACCCGGCGAACTTTGTTCCGCCTTAATGGCAATAAATAAGCAGATTGTGTTTTTATTGGAAAAAATACAAAAAAAAATTAAATAACTACATTAATCATTCATTATTATTTCTGTATTTTAGTACATAGGTTGCTCTTCACTTAAGTACCTTGTGATACACGACATTTTTTGTTTTATTATCAGGCGCAAAAACAAATAACGCAGATGGTCTTCCGACCCGTGAACATGCCACGTATAATTGACCTTGGGAAAAACATGAATGTTCTAGATTTAAACCACAAACTTTTAAGGATTGGCCTTGTGATTTGTTGATGGTCATGGCAAATGCAAGACGTATCGGAAATTGAAGTCTTTTAAATTCAAACGGCATATCGGTTGGGATCATCGGGATCCTCGGAATGAGAACTTCCTCACCTTTGAATTTTCCTGTCATTATCGTAGCGTAAATTACATTGTTCATCAATTTACTAACCACCAAACGCGTACCGTTGCACAGTTTTGGTTGGTTTATGTTTCGAAGCATGATTACTACGGAGCCAACCTTTAGGCGTAAATTGTGCGGTGGTAAGCCAGGCACGTCCAAAGAGTTTAAAAATTCAATTGGATAGTTGGTGGCTTCATCTTCATTTGTGACGCAGTCAATAGATTTGAATGAATGCATTGTTCCAATAATCTTATTTTGAATTATGTAGTTCAGGTCATCTACATCTTTATTCTTAGCCTCTAAAATTGCTCGCTCACTTAACCATTCATTATTTTTGTAGTTAGAAATAATATTTGGAAATACATTGTTGATAAGTTCGTCTTTTGATGAGACAAAATTACAGAAATTATTTGGAAATGATATTAATCCGCTCGATTCATCGACAGGTACTTGACCATTACCGATAGTCAGCAATTGCTCCGAGAAATCTTCAGCAGATGTATCATTAAGCAATGTAACTCTCATGTTTGTTGTCAGCTGCAGTTTCTTCACATAGCGCCATACATTTGACGATTTGAGGCAAGCGTTTATTTCGTCGGCAGCCGTAGATCTTGGAATTACTGGCAGTATTTGGCGGAAATCGCCAGACAGTAAAATCATTGCTCCTCCAAAACATCTCGAGTCATTGCGTAAATCTTTTAATGTTCGGTTAAGTGCTTCTAATGCACGTTTATGCGCCATTGTGCATTCGTCCCAGATGATGATTTTCGATTCCGCTAAAACTTTGGCCATTGCTGAGTGTTTTGCAATATTACACGTTGGTTCTTCAATAGTTTGAAGATTTAACGGTAATTTGAATGCTGAATGAGCCGTACGGCATCCTTCTAACAATGTGGCTGCTATTCCAGAAGAAGCAACTGCAACCGCTATGTTGGATCTCGCCCGAACAGTTGCTAAAACTAATGACATAAGGAATGTCTTGCCAGTTCCACCAGGGACATCTAGGAAATATAAACCACCATTTTCATCAGCGATTGCCTTCATTAAAGTATCATAAACTTCCTTTTGTTGGTAATTCAACAGGGGTACATTCCTTTGAACTACTAAATCTAATTCCTGTTGATCATATTCACGTTCCCGTTCCAATTCTCGATTAAATGCGTCATTCATTTCACGATTTGGCGCTGGCATTCCTACCCTGATTAATAAATTACCGCACATGAGGTAACACATATCTTCGATCAAGAGTAAAGCACGATTATGTATCTCCTCATTCATCTCAATATCGTGATTTCTGGAACTGACACGAATTTGATGTAAAATATCTTCTGACATACTATCCTTGTATTTATGCCACAGGTTACATGGGTTTGATGGAAAACATGTCGAAATTATGATAGCGAATAATGTTCGTATCTGACTTGGAGATGCAGAGATAATGGCTTCAGCGATTGTCGTATCCCAATGGGTATCGTTTTCTAATAAGTTCAATTCTTCACATGCAGCACGATATGTTGGGAATATTACACCATTAACAGTTCGTAGTGTCTCAAATGAAGTTGGCCCACGCACATTTACCAGCAACAACCGCAAATAGAAACATTCATCATTCTTTGGATGAACTGTATACATACGACCAAGAGCATCAGTAGAACGCACATCTGGATACCCAGGAACCGCATCACCTTGCTTCCGTCTTTGAAAATTCTTGGATGAAGCATTCCAAGTATAATAACGTGGCATCTCCGAGTAAAGCAAAGTTCGTGCAAACTGATCGCTTTGGCAGATTGCAAAAAAACTGGTCAATGTAGTTGCTGGAGGTGTTTCAGCACGTTGCGTAGCATTCGAAGCCGTGAAATATACTCGTTGATCATTCTCCAGATGCACCGCCAAATGTATAACAGTAGGATGACGTTCGTGAATGGGAAATGCGAATATACGCCAAATCGCTTCATTACAGTTCACATAACGACCAACTTGATAGCGTGAAATTTCGTCGTTGGTATTCGAGGATTGCAATTCAAAAACCGCCATATCACTGCCTTTCGTGACATATTTGCAAATATATTTTATGGACTTAACTGAATTGCAGTATTCAACGTTGCAATGTGTCTTGAACGTTTTAGAAATAAGTGGCGAATATGGAACAATCCAACTGTTGTCGACAACGAAATCCATTCTTTTCACTTTCGTTGTGACAGTTCGACCGTTGTCATCTGGTGATCGACGCCGATACAGCGGATACCCATCGTTGCCAGTGACAGTCTCCGCCGTTAATTTCCGTGGATATCGTTTAGAGCACTTTCCATTGACCATGCAAGGTGATTGGGGGTTGATGGCACCACACGGTCCATGAATCATATTAGTAGTAACAACATCATGTAGGTCTGGATCGACTTCATGATCAGGAATCTCGGCACATATGATATCATCTATTTGGTCAGGCTGAATTCTTTCCACTAACCAAATAAGAATGTGTGCGTGCGGCAGGCCTCGCTTTTGCCATTCGATTGAATACATCCAGCATCGAGTATCTCCAAAGACTCGTTGTTTAACAATAAAGTTCATCAGGGACCGAATTTTTTGCCTGAATATACGTGCTGTGATGTCGTGTCTATCATTTGATGTTTGTCCGGGAAGCAGCAATTGAGTAATTTCTATCCATTTTGGATTACAGGTAAAAGTAATAAAGAGATCTGGCCGGCCGTAATGACGAACATATGTCATTGCATCTTGTGCATATTCATGCATATGATGTGGGCTACCAATGTACGTCGCCGGGAGAATAGTTAATCGACCAATATTAGCTGCATTTCCTTCAGTACTAACTGCATCACGTAAATGGATGTACTCCTCAGAACGCAGTTTGGCTTGGTTCAACCTAATAAATGTTAAACGTTCCGTTTCTATTTTTACATACATGTCAACGCAATACTGCTGAAACAATCTACGAAACCGCAGCAAATAGTTGTCAGCATTTTGACGAATCATCAAACGGTATGCATAATAATTCATTGAGCTAACTTTCTTTGTAGTTTCTTCACCTGAAATTAAAAATTTGATAATTAACCATTTCAAAGGCAAATAATACAGACATTAACCATTATTAAGATACTGATACTTTACCATTCAATGGATTTATCATTTTAATATTAAAATAATATCCATCTTCTCCTTGCCAAAACATCAGTGGGTATTGCAATGCGTCATATGATCGATGAGTTTCAGATATTTGTTGCAGTTGCCCAGTATCGCGACGTGTAAGCACAATATCGCGTTTTTCCAATTGTTCACCAACTATCAGGATGGCAACTTCGTCTACTGTTGGAGCATTAAATGTGCGTTCGTGTGTTCCAGATGGTTGTTTATCTGCTTTGATGACAACTTTATAGTCATCATTTGGCATGCGCTCTAAAGCACTCTTAAACAACCTGACCAACGCATGATGTTCATGAAGCAGACACTGCAAGTCTTGAAGAATTGCTCGCTTCATTCCTGCATTGATCCCTAGGCGTCGATCAAGTTGTTCTTCCATGTTGCCCATGAAATATATTTGTAAAAATTTATTCTGTGTATCTTCGAAAGGTAGTAATGATCCAATTCGATGGTGAATCTGTCCTTGTATCTACAAAATAAAAACCAGACAGTATTAACTTGGTTATAAACACTTTTTCTGTGGGAGAGTAGAGTTCAGTATTAGCAAATATAATACATACCAATAGATAAAGTAAGTTATTCTTTAACTACATTCTATGTAAGTAAAAAAATAAATACCTTAAATGTCGGATTAAATCCTCTTTCTTCGATAATGTCTGCCCCAAATGACGTCATTTGAAAACAACTATTGTATTTTCGAGTATTTGCAAGAAAGTGGCGTGATTCTTGTGTTTCGCCACAAAGCAATGAATACAATGGCTCATGTGGCGGAGTCAACACTGGCAATTTCACTTTACCATTAAGGCAGCATAATCCAGGCGTTTCTCCGGAAAACTTTAATGCACCACAATACTCGCAAACAACGTCCATTTGCCCAATGCAAACGCTAGGATGCAAGCTGTAATCATTACTGCAATCGTATCGAAACGCTGCTCGATTCAAATCAGCTAAATATCTTGTTCTGCGTCTCAAATTATCTATTTGTTGACTTCTGTTGTTCGCTCGACGATTCTGCATTGCCAACCGAGCTGTTTCACGGGCTGCGTCACTTTGCTCTCGTGATTGAGAAGCACGAAGTCGAGCCATACTATCGCGGCACTGTTCACGTGCAATTTCTTGTTCTTCTTCAGTCCTTTTATTTGCAGTATTTTGTATTCTTCTTGCATTACGGCTTTGTCGGGAAAGATTCGATCGTCTTGGTCGCGGCATTATTAATTAAACTTCACTTCACTTCAATCCACTTGTTAATTATTTATTTAATAGAAATATTTTTAATATTGATTTCTTACAAATATCAAATTGTCATCCATACGTCATTACATAGCTGTCATTTTACGTCAATTACATAGCTGTCATTTGCGTTTTGTTATTCCGATTCTTTTTTGTTATACCACGTTTTATAGTGACTGACGTTTCATGTCAAGTCACACGGGAACGCTGTCGAACGGGATAAAAAGTATCCTATGTCCGTCTCCTGGCTCTAAGCTACCTCACTACCAATTTTCAGCCAAATCTGTTCTGCCGTTCTTGAGTTATAAGTGGTGTAACTAACACGACTTTCTTTTATATATATAGAAGATTGTATACCTGTGGAGGGTTGTATTGTGGAGAGTCGCGCCAAGGTGGAGATTGAATTCCGCCAAGGATTGAACTCTCGAACTTATGATTTGCAGTCGCGTAACATATCATCTAGACAAAAGGGATAACCTATGTTTAGCGGCTGTTACTGGCTTATTAAGATACCACCACATGATTTCCCCACTAGTCTCACGAAGGGAACGAAACTTAACTTTTCTACCATATCTAGTATGGTAGGGCTGATATTCTTGTTGCATTGATTCCTCAGATCTTCTCAAAATAAAGGCAGGCTTAAGCCGATCCATAAAATCCACCTTCTTAGCTGTTTGATGAGGATGATAAAGTCTTTTGGAAAGTGTCGCACTACTTTTAAAGGACCTTCATACGGAGTCTGTAAGGTTGGCGCAGGAACTCTTGGGTACATGTCTTCAAACCTTTTGGAAAATAGATTCGTAGAGAACCATGACGAAGAGGAAACGTTGGCTAATGGTTCTGAAGAGCCGCTGCAACCATGCTACGTAATCAGGACGTCTATCAATACTTTTCTCTTTCCCAGTGATCGAAGACTAGATCCATTCTACTAGTTCTACAGCAGAAGCACTGAGATCCTGACGGAGAACAGTACGGATTCCCAGTAAAGCCAGAGAAAGTACATCCAATCAATCAGCTTGGTGGTAGGTTGAAGCCTGCTTCAAGGGACGATGAAGACGTTCCACTATTCCGTTGCATTGTGGGGTATACGATGAAGTACGAATTCAATGAACACTAATAAGTTTTTAAAGAGACTTTCAAAAAGACCGGATTCAAATTGCCCATCCCTATCACATGTCAACCTCTGAGGTGGGCCGAATCGAGAAACCCAAGAAGTCACAAAAGCTCTTGCCATGGTCTCTGCCTCCATGTCACACATTGGAGCAGCCTCTGGCCACCCAGTAGCCCTATCAATTACAGTTATGCAATATTTATAACCCCACGGGAGGTAGTTTTATAAAATCTAAGTGGACATGTGCAAATCTGTCATCGAAAACAAGGAATTTTACCAAAGGGGTCTTAATATGGAAGTGAAATTTAGACTTTTGGCAATCGATGCAAACCTTGCATCACACACCTATGTATTTATTGATATTAGGCCAAATATATTTTGAAGCAACAAGGTGTCTATTGTCGCTTATCCCCGGATGAGAAAACCTGTGTAATTCGTCAAATATTTTATGTCTTAATTGAAGGTTGTACATAAAATCTGTTTCAGTAGAGTTATCAGCATATAAAGATATTGCATTATTTGGCATCTGTATTTTCAGCAAATTACCACTGAATTTTATATTACCTTCCAAAATCGAGTTTAATTCTTGGTCTGAATCTTTTGTCACGTTTTTGTTTTGCACCAATTGAAAGTTGACTCAATGGAGAACAAAGGGTTGCAATGTATGGTATAAACCTATGGTAGTAATTAACCATACCCAAAAACCGTCGTAAATCACTAATTATAATAGGTTTAGGATAATCAAGGATTGCCTTGACCTTATCGCAGTGCGGCGTGCACCTTTTACTATTAATTGTGTATCCCAGAAAATCCGTCATGCTCTTTCCAAACTCACATTTAGATTCTTTTATTACAATACCGTAATTTCTAAATCGGCTGAAAATTTTCTCCAAATGCTGTTTATAATGCCCTGATTTCCATTGGCCACTAAAATTATCTTGATAATAAAAAACAATAATCGAGTCCTCTTAAGACCTCATTGATAAACCTTTGAAAAGACTGCGCCACAGAACAGAGACCAAAATTCAGGAATGGAAATTCAAAAAAAAAAAAAAAAAATACTGAATAGTGCAATAACTGCTGTTTTTGGGATATCTGGTTGGTGTACGGGAATCTGATGATACGCACGTACCAAATCTATTTTTGAAAACACTTGCTTTCTCCTTTGCATATGCATACAATCTTGAATATGGGGAATAGTGTATTTATCAGACATAGTAATACAAATCATGACCTTATAATCTCCCGTTGGTCGTCAATCAGATATACCTTTGGGAACATATGCAAGGAGCTTGCCTTATTACTTTTAGATGGTCTACAAATTTATCTTTCCAACATGTACTCAAATTCCTGTTTTGATTTGCACCGGGTTTAAATGACATGCTCTTGCGCTTACAGGTGGTCCAGCAGTTGGAATGAAATGTACAGTATCGTGTTTGATAGTATTTTTAGGAAAGGAATTTAACTGCGCAATTTCATTAAACTTCCAGAACTTTCCTTAAAAGTTCCAGTTAATCCGAATTACCTACGATGACTTTCGACACAGGAATATCAGCTGGTAAATAATAGCTTAGCATTATTTACTAGCTTCTAGCTGCATGAATAATAGCTTAGCATTATTAGGTTAAAAATTTGATATCCTAACATCAACTCGATAACAACAAGTATTCGAACCTTCAACTGCTGATTCCGAAAATCTAAACTTTCCTTACCTTCAAGTGACATCGTAATACAACTGCAATTTAAAAAAGGAAAGGAAACGATTTTACCGACCAAGCCTCAGAGGAAAACACGGACAGTATGGGCGTTAATGAAAATCCAAACTGGCAATCACTGCGTCCAATTATGTTGTTGTCAGCATACCAGAAAGCCTGTTCCACAAACATTGTATTTGTTTAGCGGGTCACCAATGAGATGGGTTGTATTGTGGAGTCGCCACGGATCGAACTCGTGATCTTAAGATTTGCAGCAGCGTAACATACCCGCTAGACAAAAATAATCACCAATGTTTAGTGGCTGTTTCTGGCTAAATTGAGATACCACTACATACCTTGCATACTCGCTCTAAAAAAGCAAATACTCTGTAAGCAACTCTGAAAGCAAGAAGGACTACTTAATCCTATTCCAAAAGGTGATATACCCCTTGATTGCTTCTATTGTGATTTTTAAGGATCTTTATCATCCACTAAAAAGTGACATAAAAATATTTTTATTGCTATTGATGCTCTTTCAAAATGTGTATGGATTTATCCAATTAAATCTCCTTCAATTAAAGATGCTTTGGGCAAATTAATATTACAAAGACCACATTTGGTAACCTTTTGAAAATAATTATTGATTAAGGCAATTCCTTTACTTCAATAGAATTTCAAAATTTTTGTGAAGAACAATCAGTTGAACATATTCAAATCACTAATGGAGTACCACGCGGCTATAAACATGTGAAAGGCTTCATGGTACATTAATTTCTGCTCAAACCAAATTGTTTATTAATGAGCCGGAAAAATGGTTTAAATATGTACCATGGTTACTACGAGTTTTAAAATAGCATTACAACACATAGTATACAATTTACACCTTTTCTACTTTGAATTGGTATTCAAACGAAACAAAGAGAGGATATTGAGATCAAAACACTGCTTGAAGAGGAACATTATGAAAACATTGTTCATGGCGAAGAAGAATTACGCTTTGAAGCCAAGCGAAACATCTGGAAATTACAGCAGGAAATAAACATCAGTACAATAAAAGCCCTAAACCTGCATGCAAATATAAATTTGGCGACACAGTGGCCAAAAGCGTACTGAATTTGGTACCAGACTAAAATTTCTCCTAAGATATTTCGGATATTGCAAAATTATTAAGATCAATCCCAACGATCGATAAGATGTTAAGAAGATAGGACCTCACGAAGATCCGATCATAGCGTCGACTGCTGCGGATAAAATGAAGAAATCGTACTCAGTTTAAGCATTCACCATTCACAAATTGAATGTCGTTGTTTTTATATTTTTCCTTTTTCTGCTCTTTCTTTCTTTCTTTTTTTCTTCTTCTCTCATTTCAGCTCTGTTATCGACATTACTCTTAACTTCAACTCAGTCGTGGACGTCTGGTATGTAGAAAGACGATGTGGGATAGATTTAGTCCCAAACGATGGCAATACCAATGGCAGTGATTTAATGGCGCTCGCTTTTCCCCGCAAGAGAAAGTCGGAAGAATTTTAAGCTGTACGGAGAACAAACGCTTTACGATTTAGTGACGTTGTGATGCTTTAATTTGGGTAAAAGCCTTACATTTTCATTTTTTGAAGTGTTGTGCTCGTCCTAAATGTTACGCCAGTCCCTTTAACTATTAATTAAAAATATTTAAAACGATCAAATTCTCTTCATAATTAGTTCTGAGATCAGTACTCAAACCCACCTCCACACATATATCCGTACACTACTTTCAAATTATTGAAAGTTTGTGACATTTCACGTTTTTTCATTAGTAAGCCCACTCAAAGTAATATTTTTTCATTTATAGTGATAGATTTTTTATGTAAATATGTCAAATTAGTATAAAGGTAAGATACAATTAAGTTATTGAACAAAAAATTATTTAATTTAAAAATAAAATAAAATACAGAAAGAATGTATAGGTTATCATTATCGGCATTCATTTTTGTTCCCCGGAATGAAATGAAGTAAAGAAAAAATTATTCTTTTGAACAGAAAATAAACTTTCGAACAGAACAACAAAAGAATTCAAGTTAATCGAAAAACATTTAATATTTGGTTCATCCGCCTCTAACTTCGATCACAGCAACTGCTCTATAAGGCATGGAATCCACAAGGTTTTGCGACACTTTTTTTCGGTATTTAATAATGCTGAACTTTAGTTATTGTTCCCTAAAGTACTCCTTTTGTTCTGAAATGACTATCAGTTATTTTCTTTCCCGTTACATTCCCTAAATTCTCAAAGAGATTTAAATCTGGCTGTTTTCCTGATCATGTAAGAACATTTATACCATATTTTGCAAATGCAGCCTTAAAGTGAAATAACGAATGTTTCGATATAGAGGTCAACATTGAACTAATCTGAAAATTAAAATTATGTGTAAAGTTTGTCTTACCTTTTTTATGTATGGTAGGTTGCTGAATCTTGTTGAAATATCCATTTTTGCCTTGGGAACATGCCAAAAGCACTACAAAGCGATTGATGGTACATCAACATACTTTTCACCATTCATGATTCCCTGCACAAAATGAAGTTGTCTAGTTGACTGATATTACATGCACTTTCACTTATCACGCTTTCTAAATGCTTTGAGGTTCGAATCAAGCACTCTGGTCTCATGCTCTACTTCGCTTTATGCCAATTAGAACATGAATATAACTTGTCTCCATTCCGAAGTATTTGAATTTTTGTGCACTTTGACACACTCCAATCGTTTTTTCGGCACTGCTTTTGTCAGTATTAGTTTTTTTCTTGTGCCTGGTCATCAGCGTCACAGAGCTTCCTGTGAACTTTTCTGGGACTGGTCATGGCAGGTATGGATTCATTCCATTTGCTTGCAAGCGTAGGAAAACTTGCAAATCTATTTTTATGGCATAATCATATTAATGATATATATAAAGAGAGAGGGGAAGTTGGAAAGAGAAGCAATGCGATGAATCGAACAATCATGATTAAATATTCGTTGCATATACAAGACAAAATTCATTAAATTGTAATAAATCAATTATTATTAATAACAGTAGATTAATCACATATTTCTCATAATACTTCATGTATATGGAAGCAGTTGCCATCGTTAATTCTAATTTAAATATTGGTTTATTGTCGAAATAATTCAGAGGAAGTGGATATCAGAATATAACACTTGGGATCTATACAATGAATCAAAATCCTCAGCTGGAGTTTGGCTGCATTTTGTGTCATGCAGGATGCAGACATTATACACCAGTGGTCAACCAGCTTAATGAAAGAAAGCACGGTCTTTTAAGACGAACCACTAGCACTAAATAGAGCAGTCAAAAGCGCAACTTCTCTTACTTTATCAAATTCAATCACTATTTATGTCGACCATAAAGCAATATACAAAATTAGACTTCTCCAAAATCCAATAGACAATTTGCAAGAGATACATTCTTCCTTCTTCTTGTAAATCCTCACATTAAAGCCCCATGGATTAAGACACTTGTAGCCTATGGTGGAAATGAAGCGGTGAGAAAACTAATCAAAATAAAGGCTAGTGCTAATCAAGATCGGGATGTAAGGAACTTCCAAGTTTTTCATCTGAAGAACATCCTTCAAACCGAGATGATGACAAGGTGGTAAAAGGAATGGAAAGAAGACGAAACAGACTGGTTAACCTTGAGCATAATACCAAAAGTTTCTCTTTGCGCAGATAATTGAAACGGAGCAGATGTCCTTTTCTTCACTGGGCACAGCCCCTTACCGACATACATACACAGATTTTATTTGGTCAACTCTTTACTGTAACTGTGAGGAGATAGGATCCCCAATTCACTACGCCAACGAATGCTTACTGACTATCTCATGGCACATGAGGAATCCAGAACAAGTCTCAAGGAAAAATGATACAGGAGAGTTGCATCGAATACCCTTTCGAGCAGCAAGATTCACTCCACATAAATCATATTCATAATAGATAGTCCTAGAACCTAGAACCCTTCAGAAATACACAATATTTGAGACCAAAATGCCATTTGAATGAATAATTTACTTGATTTTGTCAAAAATCCCTTAAAATTGCAGTTCCCATGAAGGGAATCAAAACACAGGACAAAGACGGACACTACAAATTTCTAATTTTAAAATGTTTGTTTATACGCTCGAGTTTTGGTTGCTCGACATTTCAAAACGATTACAATGGCGTGAAATTAAAAAAAAATTACTTTGCGTCTCATTACAACATGAATGATAGTTAAGCATTCACAATTTTGATGTTTGTGCATTTTTTCAATTTGCAGTTGGCCCATTTCAGACATTTAACCACATCGAATTAAAAAAAAATCATTATCTTTCTTCAAATCCCACATTGTGTTTAAATTTATCATCAACGATTCAATTAGCAGGGGAAACGATTTGTTTAACTTTTTCATGATTGTGTCTGGTAGAATGACGACTCTGTGGTTTAATAATACAAAGATCGGTAAAATAATTTTCTTCTGATAGAGCTTTTCTTATATTTATATGTTCAAATGTTCGTGTAGTGATAATAGAACAATAAATAATCTTTCTTATCATACCAAATACTATTCTACGTCTAAATAGAGAAAAGTTAATACGGAATTTCGAAAAATAGTGCTATTTAGAGTTATATATTTAAAAACAAACTTCACATTTAATTATGAATATGTAATGTCTGCATGGAGTTGAGTTATTACATAATGTTTAATGATATGAATAAATCGTACTAACAAACAATCTATTTAGCTTAAAAATCGAATAACCATAACCAATAATAACTGTAAAAACGTCATTCTTGAAAGCGGGCATACTTACACTACAGTAGTTTCTCTAAATAAGAAAGAAGTCCCTGAGAGAGAACTCACTTTATTTTCCTAAAGTGGCAAGCAAAATTCCATAAGTAACCAAAGTGCCTATACTGGACATTACAATTTGTCTGTCCAATACATATATCTTCCACAAAGTCAAATTGCTTTCTTCAATATTTATGTATAATCTTCTTTTTTCCAAATCACTGGGAGACAACTTTCTCAGCGAATCTTGAATGACGTTTTGGATTTCGTTCAAAGATTCATTTGCAAGGGAAGCTGTCACCATGGGTAGTAGTTGAGTTGATAAGTAGAAAAATATAGAAATGAAATAGTAGACAAACATTATTTGCGATAAATCGTGTATAAATGCCACCACGTATCCGGCGGAAAACGTACAAGTCATTGTTGGAAGTGTAGAAAGAAATGCAGGTAGAGAGAAGTGCTCATCGAACGCTGTCATGTTTTCCACTACCTTTGCATACACTGCAATATATTTATCGAACTCCTTGAGACAACATTTATTTTGAAGTTGGTTATGTAGATTGCATAAAAGAATTTCGAAATTTTTACACACGAAACTATAGTAGGTGACAAAGGCAGACAGAGAAATGCCAGCAACGAAATAAAAATACACTGTCAATACTTCTACAATAAGAGAAAAAATAGGTGGAAGATTATCAAAAAATCCCAAAGGTTTTATCTTTTTTATCGGAATCCACCGAGTTTTTATCACATATATAATCATATTAGTTTATATAGTGTAGATAAAGCAAAAAATAAGATGAATAGGATATTTGTTCTTTTAGAGTAATGAGTTTGTAAGAATTTCAATATATTTCTTATATTTTTTATCATTGATAATACATGTCTTCGTTTAATATACAATACAAAGATTAACAGAACTCTGAGTAGTGTCAACGAAAGCACTGCAAGCTTACTTCTTTTGTCTGCTGAGTATAACAAGGATGATCCGAAGAATAGTATGTTCTCAACGAAAACAATAAGATTGAAGGAGCTTAAACATCTATCAAAAAATGATTTCATCCAATTATTTCTATTGTAAATTGTTGCCAGATGTCCGCTTTTGTTAACATTCGAATGATAGAGAATTTCAATGGCACTCATATAAAACATAAGGCTCATATATGTGGAGTAATCCATTTGAAGAAAGGTGATAATTTATTTTTCTGTATATTCTTATATTGAGTTGTTAATTGAATCAGAATTTTGTATTCGCATCGGTTAAATAAACAAACGATTAGAATAGTGTAGCCACATTTGCTTACGAGAACTTAAAAATTCTTTTCTATAAGATATGCTGAGGAATAACAATTTTATATATTCATTATTCCTGTGATATTATATATGAAACATTGATTAATCAATTCTGGAACAGTTTCAGATTTTTTCAGTTTTTTTTTTTTCAGAAATTCTATTTAAGAACTATATCCTCACGATGCGTTTCTAAAAATTTTTGAATCTAAAATGAAGTTTGTGGCAACTTGTATTGATTCGAAATTAACTGTAAAAAAACTGAACATTAAATATTTAATTAAGTAGCTAAATATTTCTGCAAGGAACACGATTTGTTTTTATTATATTCTAAGAAAACCGTTTAGCATAGAAACGTTCCCGCTAATGAACGTTGAAAGGTGAATCTAATTCATAAGCGTGAATATATTATTTATTTCGTGATTGAGTTCAATTATAGACTTTAAAGGGGTTATAATTTGTCACAATGGGAAATCGAATTCAAAGTTTGCAGAAATTATGAAAAGAAAATTGCATTTGCATTTAATTTCTGTGTTATTAAGATTCTGATAGATTTTTTTCAGCTTTTACATAGAAAAGTTCTTTAAAATTATTCAGCCATACGAAGCAATAAATGCGTAATTGGTCATATAATTTGACTCTTAAAAATCTTTTAGTGCTTTTTTTTCCATTAAGTTTAAATATCGTCTTTCATTTTAATATGTTAAGTTTAAATATCGTCAGAAATCATTCCATGCTTGGCTATATATTGCCGTTTCGGCGTCCCTAAATTTTCCATTTTCACCGCGTATCATATTAAATTGATAGATATTTACACAAAATAATATGGTTAGATAAAAAAAGCTGAGCAACTTGGGACGTTAAAAAAACGCTCGTCATCTTGTTTACTTAGAATTAAATACTAATTTATTATGTATTTCTTTTGTTCTCCTGTTATATACAATGACTCATTGAATTCATTCAGTCACTTCAGTATAGTTTTAGAAAGCAAAACGATCAATTGCATTGCTATCTAATGGAATATTTAATTTTGTTTGAGAAGCAAACAAAAGCTAATTGCGTAGCAATCATAGGAGATTGGTGAGCAATAGCGTGTAAGAGAATCAGCCTCCTAATATTTTTTCTGTTTAATCCTTAAATCTCTACTTTTGGCTTTATTTGACAATATGATTAATATCAGGAATACGAACTGGATTGGAATTACGGCTATGCCGATTTTCGATTTATAGAAATAGAATCGATATTTTTGAAAAATCTATTTTTTGATATCAGTTTTTGAAAAATATCCATCTATAGAAATCATTATCGTGAATAATAGTTCACGATAAATCGTGATACAATAAATTGATATTCATAGTTAATTTTTTTGATATTTTTCGTTTTGATTTCGTTTTGGTTATCGGTTAGAGTTAATTTTGTTCCTCTTCATTCTTTTCACCTTCATACAGAATTTTTACTAATATTTCTATAAATACTGTCATATTCAAACTTATATAAAAGCAGTATCATTTTGAAATAAACTGTTTTCCCTTATTGAATGACACATTTATGGAAAAATAAAGCGATTACATGAAAGTTGTAGGTTGTCCTTTGTTTAGTCGTTAAATTTTTCAGCTTCAGAAATAAAAGCAAAAATGAATAATTTGGATTAAATTCAAAACTTTATTTACAGCTTGCATTTTCTTACTTAAAGTGTACTCTCATTTAAAAAAATGTACGTTTTGGGTTATATTTTAAATACCTGTTAGAATGTATTGTTGTTACTCAGCATTCTTTTTGTCTATCGTACAGAATTTTTGTTAATCCTGTCATATTCTAATGTATAAAAATACTTATTTTAAGCACAACTTCCAACACGCGGACATTGCTTTTGCAGGTCCTGAGCTCCCCAACTCTGGAATTTAAAGAAGATGAAATTGAATTGGTAAAACTGAAAAATGTTAAAATTCTGACAGTTACGGAAAAGACTTCTTCTAATGAGTGGTATTATAAATATTTTTCGAATTATCAAAGTATAGTTCGCCTGATTGGTTGGATTCTTCTTTTTAAGAATAACTGCATTAACCCCAAAGCAACTATTTAAAGGGACTTATCTAAAAATGAATTTGAAGAGGTTGAAGTGCTAATAATACGGATGATCCAAGGAGAAACTTTTCCTAACAAAACTGTTGATAGATTAAAATTCCTTGGAATTTTTCGTGGCGAAAAGGATATACTAAAAGTTAAAAACTAAAATTCCATCTATGAAAGACGAAGATTATTTTCTGAATCCTGCAGTCCTTCCTTCGAACCATGAAGTAGTATGACCACTCATCACCTACACCCATGAAAGAAATTATCATGCAGGAATTCAGATGATTTTAAATTTGCTTAGAGAGAAATATTGGATTTTGCAGGTAAGAAAATCTGTAAAAAAATCCTTTTTAAGGGTATCACCAGCAAGCGGCTCAAGTCTAAATCAGTTGAAGTTCCCTTTGCTCCGCCACCTTGTGATAGAGTTACTCTATCAAAAGCCTTCGAAGTGTCTGGTGTAGATTTTGCTGATCCTCTCTATTTGAAGCCAAATGATGAGGCGTGGATTGTTGTATTTACTTGCACCATATATAGAACAGTCCTTTTTGAGTTGGTTCAGTCACTTACCACCGAGGCTAGTGAAGCCTCGGACCCACAGTTTATCTAAGTGATGCAGGAGATTGCATCAGTTTGCTAATTGTGATATTTTATAGCATGTCTTTAAAAATGATCGATATTTATGAGAGTTTACGAATTTGGCAGTTGATCAATGATCATGAATTTATAGGAAAATTATCAAAACTGATAAAAAATAATATAGTTATCATTCACTGATATTCTTGAAAACATACAATTAAACAATTGTACAGAGTGCTTGAACTATATCAAGATACAATATTTGAACGATCCTCCATACTTATGACTGGGAAATCTTGTTACCCTCCGCTCCCCACCCCAATGATTTCATTAAGATTTGAAAGATATGGGAGTCTGTAAATGGAATGACTACATATTGACTGTTGCTCTAGTATCTGGCGGTGTTATTGTAATTGGCTAAGTAATCCAATGAAAGTTTAAGCCCACATTCTTATCGTTACTGCTTGACATGCACATAGCTTGATGGATAGCAGTAGCGTTTACTTCGCAGAAACAAAGCAGTTATAAATGAAATGCACTCAGTTAAATGATTTGTTCCATTAGATGTAATTTGTATGATTTTCCTGATATGTAGAGATACTCTGTATCATAGAAAATTGAGAATATACTAGGATTTGCTGTCTATAAGGTGATAAAGGAATAGAAATAAAATTTGAAACAAATAAAACTAAGTATTATCTTTGGCTTTTATTCACTTTTATTTAACTTGATTTGTTTAATGTTCTTTAAAATGGAATTTCGTAATTGAGTTTTACACTTTTTATCATCCTAGAGTTATGAAATTTTCAAGTTTGTATGCCTGTGGTGGTAATGCATTTCTTTTAGAATTATTTTATTCTTTTAGAACTGAATTAAAGCAGAATTTGCATAAAATATCTTTCAAAGCCAGAGAATTTAACCACATCTCATACAATGACGTGTCTGAGACGTGCATTGAATCATTGAACTTTTTGTTATTAATCTGTAATTAAGTGAAAAGTATTAAATAATTTAAAAGGAAAAAAGTCCCCTGAAATGTATTATTATTAAAAGAATTAAAATAATAGTAAATATTCCAATTAGGAAGCTATTAAATTCGTCATTTAATTAGGAAGTTAAGTAAATTCGTAAGTCAAGAGGTTAATATAAATCTAAATATGAAGATGGTATACTTTCTCTTTGTTATTAGAATTCAATAAATTTTTTATACACACTTTCCATGATATTTGAAGCATTTTTCCTGAAACAAAGATAGTTCTTGTGTTTATTTCTGCTTCAAATGTTCTCTTGGACAAATTTTTTAAAAATATTTTCTGTTAGGGAAGAGGTTAAAACTAGAGGAATAGAGAGAGATTAGGCTTGCATCAAACAAAGAGGGAATTTGGTATTTTGAGACAATAATAGAATGAATTTATAAATCTACCACTTAAATAAACCAGAAAAGTGATAGCATACTATGATAACAAAACGACAGCAGCTTTGAGAACATCCTCAAACTCTTGCTACCATATAGTCGATGTTTAAAATAATTACGATATGGAATTAAGATTATTCAATGAAATTAGGACGTTAAATTCTATGCATTCTAAAAATTGAGAGAAGAAACTTAACAGAATTAATCTTTCTAAGTCTTATAATATCTTACTTGCCTAAAAGTAAAAACCAAAATGGGGCATTTAATTGAAAAGCGCAAGAAATACTAAAATATGAGGGATTTATTTGTCTAATCACTAGAACTATATTATTTGTGGGGCTTCATTCATAAAGAGTTTTCATTTTCATCTTTTTTTTCATGTAAATTGCTGAACGAATTGAATGGGCTCCGATTAACTACACTAGGTAAAAAAAATCATCTCTAACTTCAACAGCAGGCTTTCTATAAGTGCCAACAATAACAAGAATTTCTCAGTTCAGTTTTTCAGTCACAGAAGATTTAACATTCTACTAAACAAAAATATCATTAATTTTACTAGCTTAGAATTAAGCATAATGAAATATGTTTTCTTTGATTAAAACATAGTCTTATTAGTTTTGTACTTTTCGGTAATGAGAAGTGTAACAAAAAAACGGGTGCGACGCCTTTGAGATGTATATGAATCATAAAGTATACAGTAGGAGAATATTTAATTGATTTGTAAGTTTATGGTACGGTTCCGATTATATGAGTGCCTTACTTTTATTTATTCATAACTTCATTTTCCATATTTTGTTATGAAGAGCAGGTGGAAAAGTCGAATTTCAAACTTTTAAATAATTCACGTCAACTTTGGAAAAGAAATCGTCTGTTTCAGAACAATATTGAACTAATAGATGTTTAGTGAATGATGTAAAAAAAAAAACTTTATTCGAATTCGCCCGGGAAACTAGGGAAAAGAAGACGTGGAACAAATGATGGCTTTACTTTTAGTTAAGTTCGAAAATTATCTGTATGCATCTGTAATCAGAAATTGTCAGAAAATTTAAGCTTTTTCTGAACTTGTAGTCTGTGAAGAGAATTTGAAAGAGATAAGAATCTTAATTAATTAATTTTTAAATTATTATTTAGTAAAATCTTTTGATTTGACGGTGGAGGCAGTTTGGTAGTTTATATCTATAATCTAGAACTTAGAGCTGTCGTTGCAGAATTTATTGTTTTATTTAGATGTCGAATCAGGAATAAATATCGTTTTATCATTTGAAGGTCGAAGTTTGTAGATACTCATAAATTATCGTCGTGAAATAGCTAACTATTAATAAAGAATCGAGAGTCAAATTAACAAACTATATGATGAGCTAAATAAATAAATTTATAAAAATTAGAATTTCTTTGAATTATAAAATATAGGATGGTAGTATGTGCTGTCTTTGAATTATTAAAACCATTAATAAATAAATTAAAGTAAAAATAATTATAGACTTGTAATACCATATTGGAATATTAGTCAGATTATTACTGACATTATTTTCCACTTGACTAGTAGTATAAAATAATTTTTTTAATATTATATTAATATAAAATTTATATGCCAAATAAAAAACTGTTATTTATAAGTAAGAAAATTATTAATTAATAATTATAGTTTGTTGTACAAGAATATTATTTATTCATTCTATCATTTCGTTCTGCCGAAGATATTTACAGATGCGTTTCGTTTGGCTAATATGGTGATCATGTATTAAAAAAGGGTCTCATAATGCTGTTCCGCACATTACCATAAATTGAGTGAATCTTCCAATTAATGCAACCCAATGCCATATTTTCTATAAGGTAGATTTGGCATCTACGTAAGTACACTGAGCTTGCCGAGGAAGAGCACCAGCAAGACGATTAAAAAGTTACTATTCAAACAGTTACCAAGTAAATTTGTCCGATCTGTACCATTACATTCTCTAAATGGAAAGATTTGGTGCAAAAAAGGTGGTTAAGTCCAATTATTTAAGTTTGCAGAAAATTAAAGATATCACCACTAGAGAGAGTTACAATAAGTCGAGCAATTTTGGTAATAATTTGATGACGTTGAAAACGGGAAGTAATAGAAAATGAAAGTTTTGAAGAATTATTTATAAGAAAGGTAATTCTAAATTAACGCTGTAAAATTGAATAAGTTTTAGTTTATAGAACGAAGTTTCCTAACTAAATTAGCATCAGCAATTAATTTCGCCAGTTTGAAATGTAACTAACGTCTCAGAATGGGTTATTATGATTTAAAATAATATGGCATCTTTTATGATAGGATGTACTCATCGAAATTGCTTGACATGTCTAAATTATTCTTATAATCACTCGCTGCTTTCGGCGATTATTCTTCCCATCTTTTTTGACTAATATTAATGAAGAAAATTGGGAAGTAGGTGCTAAAAGTGCAATTTTGATTGTTAAACCTTTTTTTTTTTGCTTTTTAACATTTACATAAATATCGCTTGATTACCAGAAACTTTTAAACTCAAAAACTGGTGATTTATTATTTAATAATTGATATAAAATTGTTATCGATTAGATAGAGGGTTGCCTAGAATCCCAAATTGCCCATGTTTGCCATTTCTGCAATCAACATTTGTATCATTGAAACTAATACTAAGCAAGTTTCAAACACAAAGTAATCTTTTAATGGATTTATCACATTTCAAACTTTAAGATTCGAATGAAAGAAATTTAGACTTAAACTTCTTTGGCTAAAGAATAAAGGCTTATAGTTAAATCCCAGCCGCTCTCTTCATAAGAAAAACAAAGAGCTGTTGCTTCGACCTGAAAGCTCGGGGAAGGAATGCTGTCACATTGGGAGTCATAAATCAATACGATGCTTTCTTTGGAATCCAATATTGCCTCTGTGAGCAATCGATTTCGAATTCAATGTCACACAATGGAGTAAGTGGACTTGAGTCGCTTTATTTGAGGTATTGAACCAGAAAATGTAATATGCATCAGGCAATACCTTGAAGATAAAATCTTCAGGAAGAAAGCGTAGCCTCAGAGATTCTTTAAGAAAGGATGTGATTTAAAACAATTTTATTTTGTCATAGACAATTGTCATATGACAATTTTATTTTGTCATAGATAATTTCCTTGCATGCTAATTTGACATTTAAAACGATGAAAAAGAAAGATCAATATAATGTAGCTTAAATGTTTAGGAAATTGGCTGTTAGCTTACATTTTGGCATGCATGTGTTTTACTTACGAAATTATTCATAATTCTGTGAATATCTCAGTGATAATTTTAATATATACCACGTTATCAAACAAATATGCCAGACGAATTTATTGCTTTGTGTATGTGTTATTAAAGATGTACTATTTTATGAACTAGTAAAAGGTTTAGTTTAGTTTAGTTATATTAACGTCCCGTTTAAAGCAACACGAGGGCTATTTTGGGGCGGACCTCGTAATTTTGAACCATGGTCAGATGACGAGGACGACACCTGAACTGGCACCCCCCTCTCCACACCACGCCACACCAGCGGGAGGTCATGTGGCCTGACATATTTAACGTGCAACAGACCCCCTCACACGACGGTTCTTCGGTGGAACCGAGTCTCGAACCTGAAACCCTCCGGTTCCGAAGCCGAGACTTTACCACCGGGCCACCGCGGCCCACTAGTAAAAGGACTTGTAGAATTTATTAATCTGCGAGCGGGCTATACAAATGTGTTATAAGAACAAGTTTTATTCATCTGCATATAATCTGGTAACGATACTCTATTAATAATATTTATTCCTCTGTGTATGAGTTTATATACTATGTGAGTATATTACGATTTTATTTCCTTTTATTTGAGCTGGTAAGGATACTGTAATAACAAAATTTATTCTTAAGATATTGTACCAACATAATTTATTCCTCACAATATGGGGAAGTAAAAATGTTGCTTGAATGGCAAACCAAGAGTGTCTTCTTCGTGTTAACATGCATTGACAATTTTCCAATAAATTTAAAAACAAATTTACTTCCTTTACCAATCATATCACCCTATATTCAAATACCATATTTATTGTATTTTAAAAATGAGTATCATATAGTAGTAGAAAGATGCTTCATTCCTCAACTTTCAGTGATTTTAAATGTGAAAAGCATGTCTTGCTGGTAGTCCATATGCAGCGAAGATTTTCCTTTTTTTGTAATGCTAAGTCTCTTGGTATTGGATACAATATTATTCGGGCCAATTATCCTTGCATTATCTCTTAAATTAAAATGTCACTACTATGACTCTTAAATCCACTTTCGATTTCATCTGATCTGTATGGAATTTTTAAGAATGAAACATTGCACTTCAATATTTAAGTAAACTAAGGAGACAAAATTAAAGTAATGTTTTATTCTTATAAGCTGTTTGAAAAAGTTTCATTTTTTAATAAGTAAATAATGTGAATTAAGCTTTCAATTAAAATTAATTAGAATCTTTAGAACTTTTTTTCCAATTATTTCAATTCTGTTTTTGTTTCTCAGAAGCATTATGTATTTTCATTGGTTCTTTTAGGAAATATACAATTCTAAATGTTTACTTATCCTACTTACGCAATTGTGCTTCCTCACATAGTTGTCCATGTAATAATTAAAATAAATTTATATAATTTTCTCAGTATTAATGCATTAAAATAAATAAATTTCTAGGAACATGTAAATAAATGATATTTTTCTTACTTTTTTTAATTTGCATTCCCGGTCCCTATATTTTTTACTACAGTCTTTTAACTTTTGTCAGTTATAGGTATATACTTGTATTCAACTACTACTTACTAGAAAAAGAATCAAATGAGAATTTCCGAATATTATTTTTAATAAGGTAATTTTTGTCCGACAGAGATCAACATTTAAAGTAGAACTGCATGG
The DNA here is from genome assembly GCA_026543055.1 of Argiope trifasciata. Classification (NCBI taxonomy): domain Eukaryota; kingdom Metazoa; phylum Arthropoda; class Arachnida; order Araneae; family Araneidae; genus Argiope; species Argiope trifasciata. The sequence goes on from JAPMOQ010032104.1 coordinate 2,023,182, forward strand.
CGAGATTTTATCTACCTAAATTTGTCATATAGTTATCGTATTTAGATCACTAAAAAGATTAATAAACAGAGCTCCCTTTTTCAAATTTTATACAAAATAGAATTATGTTGGAAACGACTCACATTCAAATTTCATTAGCCTTCACCACTTTTGAAACATGTTATAGACAGAATAAATTCAAAATATAATTATATTGCATTCAGGATCAAAAACTATGGGAGATTATTCACAATTTAGTAATATTTTCTTTTCGTATAGCCTCATATAAGAGGAGATAAGATATCAACCGATTTGAAAGTAAAATACAATCATATATTGGTGGTAATTAAAAGTATACTATTACTATTAACTACTACCAGTTTTATATTTAAAGTAACATGATGCTCATAAATGAACTCATGATGATAAAAGTGATGTTCATAAGTTATAATCATTTTTTTATAAGTGAAAGTCTCTTCTTTTTGCTTTTATTTAAAAGAGTTCCTTCATATAACTTATTGTTTCATCCAAATGCTTTTTAAATAATGCTTTCGCTTAGAAAATTAATTGAATTTAAATACATTTCTGAGAAGCATCGAATAGTGATTTTATTATTGGTTCTGGGAAGATTGAGCCCTTTATATATCTAGAACATATTAAATGTACATATTCACGTCTGGATGACTGAGTTTCCTAAATGAAACTTGTAAAATATTGCTTTTCAGAAAATATTAGAATTTCTTGGACTAATAAAATTTAATTTAAAACTTAAAAGGATTGAAAAGCTAAAAGCTTTTACTATATAGCTTGCCTTAACAATGCTACCTGATGGAATTTTTAAACTCGATTTCGAAAGAAACTTCCAAATTTTATTAAAACCCTTTTTTTTACACTGAGCATTTTTATATGATTAGAAAATACTTCGATTCTTAATTCAAAATAAAAATAATTTTAAAAATTTCCTGAATTTAATCCCACAACAGTAGTAATTTTTTGCATTAATAATGGAAGCAAATATAGAAAAGAATGGAGTTTTGTTAAATTTATCATAGATAAAGCACATCTAAAATCAAGTTATAATAGTTTTCCTTATAAAAAAAAGTAGTTATTAAATAAGTAATTAACTGTTAAGACTTCCATTTTAGATATTAAATGGTTTCTGCGAAGAAGAAATAAAGTGCAGGAAATTAAAATATATTTCTCTAAAAGCAGGAATTCTAAACAATAAAAGCAGTAAATAATCTAAAATAGAGAATATATATATGAGAATTGCATTATAAATTTTAAATCTTTTCATTAACTCATACAGTATATATTTATATATTGACAAATATTTTTTAAGTTAATTTTAGATGAAAAATTGTTAATGGTAGAATATCGAATTGAAATATAAATTTTAATGAAAGGATTGTCAGCAAGACAGGGGACGAAAATATATATATTTTTTATATTTTGTGAAATGCAAATTTATTACTCGTATACAGGAAGAGTATCTCGTGTAATCCAGTCTTGATCCAACAACCTTCCAATCTTAATTCTGAGATACCTTAGCTTCATAATATATTTATTGAAAAGAATCGGAGGAGGGGGGATCTATTTCAAATACTTAGTTTCTCCTTTTCATAATCAGAATCAATATCCGATATAGAAGTATAATTTTATTTTGAATTTATTCTTCTAGCCTATTACTATTTTTGCTGCCGTATTCACAAAATACAGTTACGAATCTGTAATGTTGCTTTCCAGCACGGTTAGTTCCATCGCTGAAAGAATGCTACATAAGTTATCTCCGGGCTTGGCGACGAATCAGCTGATTTTGGCAATAAAATGGATGATACTAGAATCTAAGAATTTTTTTGATTGATTCAATAGGAACTGAGATAAGCTTGATTGTTCGAGAGCTTTGTCTGTCCTGCTACATAGACTATAAAAAGTAAACAGTCTATGCCGAAGATATACTGGTAGAAATATAGAGTGAGGCAAAAGCGAATTATTTGGATCAGTCTAACGAAGTGAATGCATTAAGTGAAACTCAAACGATTATTAGTGAATCGAGCTGTGTGCCGAATTTCGGAAGTTGTTATAGAAGCAGCATCGAGTCGAGTGCGTCATCGAGTAGCCGTTCTTATAGTTGTGAGTCAACAATAGGATACAGCTAAGCGAGGAGAAAGTGAAGAATTGCAGGCGTTTGGAGAGATCGTAAAGAATAGCTATGCATATTCCTCTTCCTGCTGAGTTCTGCAGGGCTGTTTTGAGTGCTGTGGTTGCTGTTAGATACCGATTATTGCTTGTGGACTGCTTCTTGCTCTAAGTGTGCTGCTATGTATTGGTTATGTATGTCTAGGCTGTATTTAGCCTTATGTGTTAATAAACGCCATCATTTGCTATTGAGGCCTGCTGATTTTATTACACAATACACCCACTATAAGCGAATTCATTGACCTACGGTCTTAGTGGTGTAAGTTTCTTGACAGTAAATTTATTCCACTAGCCTATTATTAATTTTGCTGTCGTTTTCATAATCTACGAGTAGATTAACCGACGAACAACAGAGGACAAGAAATTTTCCGGTGCTTGGAATTTGTTAATTAATTTTGACTTTATTTGGAGTATTGATTTGAAATATGAAAATGAAGTGAATACGAATTGCTTTGCAAACCAAGAATATTTTCAATAATAAATGCTTTATGCAAACAGAAAAATGCTTTAAATTGGGACTATTTTAAGGTCACTAAGTCGTTTTGTGGGTTCTATGAACGAGACTAAGCGAAAAGAGGGGATCTCATTATGTTTTTGTGCCAAGAATTTTCTGATAATCCCAAGGCTGAAAATTATTTTGATTTAATTAACAGCTTCAGAAATTTTATATGCGATATGAGCATATTCATTGCTAATAAAATCATTTACATAGTTCTCTTGGAAATTTAATTTTACTAAATAACGATTATGAATAAACTAAAATGAACGATTTCTGCAAGACATAAAGAAAATGCAAGAACCTTGTCTCTATAGATCTGATTAATATACATTTTCAAATTGCTGTTCAATTTGTGAAAAGTGTACGAAAATAATATTCATTCAAGAATACTAAACGAAAGAAGCTTTCATTGTTAAATGAATTTACTGTTCCTGTTTTAATTTGGTTCTCATTTATATATTTTTTAAGTAAGCGTTTAAATATCTATAGAAATGCTTTCTTTTTTTATTAATTAAAAAATTATAAAAATTTACTATGCAAAGACGTTTTTTTAAAAAAATTTCACCCTAACCTAATGACATCCATTTGAACCGCTTCTGTAGAACACTTGGACGTTTCACACAAGGACGTAAATGAAATTGTAGACAAAACCCAAGATTAGTTTGGTAATTTGCAAAGGAACTGTGAGAACAAGATTCAATGAAGTATGTCAAACAAAGGGAGCCTTTTTTCGCTAACAAAACAATCTTTTTTTTTTCTTATATTAAATTTTCAATCAGGCTGTTGTAGATATACAGCAGTGCTGCTTTTTAAAAATAAAGTGTCTGGCAGATATATTGAGAAAAATGAGTTTTCAATTTAACGCCCGTATTCGGAGCTTTATTTAATGTTCTAACATAAATAATGCTACTGTAGCAAGACGACGACAAAAATTAAAGTAATATTAATTTACACCATAGGAAATGCTCTAAAATCAGTTCACAAATGCAATATCAAACTGTATGTTGGCTTGAGTACATCACCTGCTATCGAATTAGCTTCAAAATTTGATGAACATCCATTATTTTAAAGAAAAAACGAAATGCCAACTATAAATTTACCTCAAGGTATTTTTGAGCATATGAATGGACAGACAGATAGACTAATCTTATTCTTCTTGGTGATTATGTTTTGGTGTTATTTTATGTATAAACATATTTCAGTGAATAGCTCTTTTTAAATTAAACTGCAAAGATTCTTCAAAATTGAGACTTGGTGATTATAATATTTCTTTGATTTACACTCCGTATATGAAAACGATTAGTTATTTTGAGATCCCCGAATCTTGATGATATGCTTTTCAGAATTGCAGGGACATATTAGAATTTGGAAGAATTTCTTAATTCACAGACAGTTTAAATGTTTAAGGAAGAATTATATTCAAATCCAAGAAATCGAATCCTGTCGAAAAGGATTGCTTCCTAGAATTTAAATAAGAAATCGATGATTGATGAAATTTTTTTTCAAAAAGGCAATGTCCTTGAGTGGAAGAAGAAGTATGGATATTCTTCAAGGAATTAGCCTCTTCGAAGAATTCATAGGAAAATGTAATTCTTGTTTATGAAACCAGTAATTTTAGCATTTTTCTTTGAAATAATTGGAGCGGAGTTTCTTTAGAGATACATTAATCATATCTTTATAAATAATATCACAAAAATACCGGTTTTTTAATGCTTCCTATATTTTGGTGGAATATATGATGAATATAGATTAGCAATCTAGTTTTCAAGGGTCTGGCGAGTTTAAATCAGAAGAAATATATGACGAAATTTTAATTGCTTTAATCTCTTCAGTTAGGGTCCAATATGACTGTAAGTTTTTTTCTCTCCCAATCAAAGCTATGACCTTTATGGTTTAAAAAAAAAATCGGCGCTTCTTTCAGTGCTTCTTACAATATTTAAAAGTACATAATCAGTCCTAAACATTGTGTACATGAGAGCCATAGAGCATAAAAGCTTCCTTCAATATTGCATAGTTTACTGTAGAAATATGAGTAATAGCTCTTAAAAGCTAGAAGGAAGTAAGATATTGGGAATTATAGCATCAATGGCTGTTATTCTCTGTAGAGAAATATGTAGAAAAAAAAAGTTTTATCCATAAACATGAGAACGCTCACACACAAAAACAAATTAAAGTTTAAGTCAGTTAACAGTTACAAATCAGTTCCACTGATGCGATTTAGTATATATTCGAGAATTCCAATGGAAAGAAGTGGTACAATAAGACAGAGCGCTCCCGCAATCCGGGACTGTAGTAAAAAGTTAAAGTCACAACAGAATGTAGTCAATAAAACTAGTAGGTATTGACATGCTTCTTCGCTTGAAGAGAAATTTACAAATTAGCCTTGCTTGCATTAATCCCCAGAGATTTTTGAAGGAAAGAAGAAGAACTAGAAAAGTCCATAATTTGTCTCTATAGAATGTATACTTTTTGCAAGAGAGAAATATGTGTTCAATATCATTAATGCTGTTACATTCGTCGCAAACAGGATCATCATGATGGTTAAAACGATTCAACAGCCCTGGTGTTGTCATTGTATTGCTGATTAGTCTGGACATGACAAATTTTACCTTCGATTTGACAGTGCTTCAATGCTAAAGATGTCACATAAGGAAATGAAATATTTACTGTTTTTATAATTATTGATTGTGATCTGATGCATTTCTTTCTTGAGGCTTAAAATAATATTTTCAGGAGAGATCCATTCATTCCAAGATGTATTTTCTGTAACTTTTTTGGCTAAGCTTTCTGCAAGCTTGTTCCAGATTATATTTGAATGCCTAGGTACCCACAGGAAGGATATTTTTTGATTTAGTTTGGTTAAAGTTTCAACTTTGGATGCTATCTGTTGGATAGTTTTTGGCCACTGGATGGAAATATTTTTCGAAGATGCAAATGCAGAGCCACTATCTATAAGAATCAGGCAATCTTTACCAGGAACAATGAAAAACATATAGTGCTTGAGAAATGACTAAGCTTTCTGCTGTAAAAATGTGATTGATAAGATGGACTCGAAGTATGAATATTTGGATAGAAGAATCTATACAAGAGTTATTTTTAAGACTGTCAACATACTTTTTAAACTACATTTAGATGAGAAAGAATACACATCTTTTTCTAAAGTTAATGTCATGTTACTGCTTGGCTATTTGATTCTGGATATTATTAAGATGCATCCTGCCTGTATACAGGTATGATGCGTCGGAAGATTTGCTTAGAACCTGACATCGTCTGCTCGTAAGGAAGTCGAGTCATTACGTGGAGATCCAGATTTAAAAATAACAGAATATGTGATAATGAATGATCTGCGATAACTCACAGGGCATATAATTTAATTTCCTTGTCACCAAACAGTGATTTTTTTCTGTTTAAACATGATACGTGCTTGAATAATTGTGTAAATATTTTCTAACACAAACTAAATATTTACTAAAAATATATAGCCACGTGATAGTTTGAAAATCCTTTTTTCTAATTGATTTTTTTGATGTTTTATTATAAATGTTCAGAAATCAATTAAATGTCAAATTAAGTATGTAAAATGTCCAGGACAATTAAGTATGTTAAAAAGAAAGAATCATAAAAAAGGAAAGACAAAAGTATGAATAATATGAGGGTTAATTACAATATCACAAGCTTACGACTTATTTTTGAATGATAGAGCGCATAGTTATTAATCTATATTTTTAATTATTTAATGAAGAAAAGAGAAAGGCAAATTACCAAAATACCTTTTAAAATCTTGGCCAATGTTAAGGCCTTTATCTTGAAACTTCAACACAAAGCACATTAGTTCTTTACAATTAAGAAATGCAAACGAGTTTTAGATATATACCAAGGGAATTTCAGCAAAATTTTGTTTTTTTTAAACAGACAATTCAATAGAATCATTCCTTTTTTTAATATTTAAGAATTCAAAAGTATCTACTTCTTTTATTATTTAACAAAATAAACTATAAAATAATTCTTATTCAGAAAAACTTAACAATTTATTTACTTCTATTAAGAAGGACAAAACATTAAAAGAAAAACATCACGAAAGTAATAACTAAACTTATATTTCAATGCACAAAGAGAAGAACAAATAATTCTTTTATTCAAAATTTCCATGACTGTTTCCAAAGCACATAGCAAAATATTAATAAACTAAATTCTCTGGATGGCATTTAAAATAAACGAAAACAAGATTTAAAAAACAAGATATTAAATTAAATTTTAAAACCAGATCATTATAATTTTGCTCTCAAAAGTGCGGTATCCTGTCTCACACGGAACTTTTCATCAGGTGCGACGAGTCGAATTCCCGCCTTTGTGAATGGCCATGAAAGAGTACAGTCCACTATCACGAAAAAGAACGAAACAAAACAAAACAACAACAACAAAAAAAAAAACTTGATCGAAAAACCACTGCTGACTTGGATGCAGTTCTTTGTTTTCGTCTGGTTTTTCACGTCCAAGGACTACCGGTAACGTTGAATGAACTCCAAGCTGCGTGACGTAACTCACACTAATTGGAATTTGTTTTGTTGTACATGGCGCTTGCATCGACTGTGGTTAAAGGTTATGCTATAAAACATCTGATCGTGCAATTCTGGCCACGTGAGGGCGTTGGAATCTTGCTTGAGGTTTACAAACCTACCTTGCCAAAAAGCATTCCTTTATTTTTCGTCTTTTTGTTTGTGTGTTTTTTCTCAACACGTGTAAACAAGATAAAATAGAAAGTTTATGCGGAATCTATATTTAAAAGAGAGTAGTTTTTATATTAAATCTTCTGTGAAAAGCATTAAGATGGCGTTGTAAATAATATTTAAAAAGTATCGGGTTTAACATTTAATATGTTCTAATTTGACTGAATTATTATGTTTATTTTTAATTACATTTCTCATTTTTTTTTTTGTTATCGACGGATGCCGAATCGCAAAATTTTTAACATAGTTTTTGAATCTTCACCAATAAGTTTTTCACATCGACATTTATATAACCATTTCTTTTAGACATTCAATAAACATGTAAAGTGGCATGGTAACATTTGTTTACTAAATAGATAAAAACAAACAAAAAGAAACGTTATGCCACTTTTTTATTTTTAGAATTACGTATATATGATTTCGCTTATAGTTTCACTAAACATATATAGTTAAGAAATAAAAGTAGCAAAAACTAACCTTTATAATTCAAATATTTTTCTTTTTCTTTCACGCCAAAAATAAAAAAACAAAAAAAAAACGTAATTTATATAGTTTATTACTTAAACTCTTACGTTTTGCAATCATTTTTAAGTATATCCCAAGTAAAACAGCATGGTGCACAATATCATACAATAGTTTAAGATATTATGCTATCAAATATTCAGCAATATTGTTAATATTGTTTAATATCACAGAATATTTTACCACATATATGTGGTACGGGGGCAGTGTAGCAATATCTCTTTCTTCATATATAAAAGTAAAATGGCAATGCCAGGAAGATAAATGTAAATTAGTAGTTAAATGACATTAGGATGACTTATTTGCACTTCTGAAAGATATAATGCCTCTGGGTTAATATAGATGCTCTAATAGTGTCACCTATGAACATGGAATTCATGATTTCTTAAAGTACATTTTGTTGGCCTTATTTAAAAGGCAGTGTTAGTACATTTGTGTTTTTGCACAAGATCGTGTATCTGGACTGCAAGAAGGAGAATTTTTCGTTATGTTGCAGTAAAACTTATTAGGGCTCCTTCTGTGTATGATTATTAGCAGTAGTAATCATGGAAGAATACTATCAAAATAAGATCTCATAAAACTCAATAGTTTGAAAGACAAAGGATCCAAAGAGGGAAAACATATTTTGTGTAACGCATCATATTGCATCTGTAGTAGAAATTCATTCTTTTATTGATATTTGAGTGACACACAGAAGTAAAAAAATCGATTATTTGGGGACAACGATATAAATATCTTGGAAAGCACATGTCACTAATTTCAAATCAACGCCATCTGTGACTTTAGTGGTGTCATCATTGGGGCATTGTGAGAATTTGTTCTCAGATAAAAGCAGCATCTATCTTAGAACTGTTTGCGGCCTTTGTTAGATGGAGTCTGATTGAGAGTTTGGAACCATACTGCCTGCAGTTTAAATGATACAGTAAGTGTCTACAGATTTACACCAAAAGTTATGTTCTGGGAAGCAATTTCCTATGACGGAGGAGCACTCTCATTGTCATGCCATGCCATGCATCTTCATTTTAAATTTAAGCGTTAGAAAGATGACTGAATTACCCAAATTCTAATTTCTTTTTTGTGTCAAATTAAGTTTCATTTAGCTGTAACAAAGGCTTTCAAAGTATTATTTTATTTTATGGTTGGTTGATTGGTTGTTGTTGTTTCATTGGCACAAGAGCCGAAATAGGCAACACTGTGCCAGATGTATGGTGCTTGCTAATTACATGCTGTAAATTAATCACCAAAACAATCATGAAATATCGCAAGGATAAATTCAGTAAAAATGTTAGATTTACTGCGTTAAACTCAAATTATTCGTAACTATTATTCATCAATACCACGCAGGACATTTGTGCATTACCAAAGGATCCACAGCCTTAAGTGGAATGATAACATCTTTATTATACGGTATGCGAGAAGATTTTTGGAAGGCCCTCTGGTTACTTTTATTATTCAGAAATGTCATTTTTCTTTTACGACTGACTTCCTATTTTATTACAAAAATGGCTTATTTTATGTAGATCTGAACTATTCTTGAAGTTTGTTCCATTTTTGTAGATGCAATATGTAGAAATTAAAATCAACTCATTCGATAAACTAATATGTAATTAATAATCCCCTATCAGAAGTAACATTTATCTTTACCAAAGTAAACAATATAATTATAAGAAAAAAAAATGACAAAATTTCTCTAAAAAATGTAGAATTATTTTTTATAGTCAGACCGTATTTTAATTTTTATGGTTATCTTGGAGTGTGTATGTAGTTGCGAATTGATAAGAACTTCAAAAACAGTTGAAGTACCCTGCTCCAAAGAGATATCAGTTTGCCTCCTCTAAGAATTTTGACCTTTATTCAATTACTAAAACGATCTTCTGAAGAAGGAAATCAAATGAAAGGAAACAGCATCATAACCATATACATAAATAAATTGGAAGATAAAAAATGACTACCAAAATTTTTCAGAAATCCATAGTTTTTCTGCCAATGATTTGAGTAGATGTATGATGTATAAATGTTAATAACGGATAAAATGACTTTGTTGGCTTTAAAAATTAAAATTGAAAAAATAAGTTTTGATGCTATAATACCCACCAGAATAAATGTGATGCACATTAAATATTTTTATGAAAAATATATTTTGATAATTTGCAATATTTTAAAATAGAATTTGAATTATAACTTTTAACATTCAAAATTTTGATAAGAAACTTTTGAAACTTATGTAGCTCATACATTTCAATTAGATGTTAAAAAAATAGCTACCTCTACTACTAATAAAGGAGCATGTGCCTGCCTATATATGGGACTGTGCAGGCCAAACCTAGGTCTACAAAATTTGTCATATATATACTTTGGTGGAAAGGAATGTGTATCTGTGAATGTCTGCAATTTTTTTAATTAACTAAAAATTAAATGATATAGATTTTTTCCTACTATAAACTCCAAAAATATTCTTTATTGGAATGATAATCCCAGTTGGGCTTTGACCTTTTTAGAACTTCATTCAATGTCGTCCTGTTCCTGTTTAGTTTTTACCTTAATAATTTTCTTTTCCCAAGCTGCCAATGTATGATATGCATGCTGCAAAACTTTCGCAGGTTAGGTATGACAGATTTTCGACTAGTCATTATAGGCAGCTGCCTAGAAGCGTTGGACTGAGAAATGATTTCAGATAAATTGATTTAAAATATTATTAGCCTATTCGTTAAATGAATAAACAAAAAAAATAGAAATCCAGATAAAAAATGTTGATAACATTAACATTTCAGCATAATTTAATAGGCAGTTTTCTACCTTTTTTTTTATCAATACCAGTAATTGCAGTATTTTTAAACACTGTGTATATAATATTATATAGAAACTTGTTACATGAAATACTAAATTAATAAAGGAAATAATACATTTTCTATAAAATTGTTTAAATGAAAACACTATTTTCAATGTAATAAATAAAATGTTGATGAAGTTAAAAAGTTTTTAAATAGAAAAGTAAATTTGTATATTTAGTAAACGGAAGATTATCTTAATGCGTACTGCCAAGGGCCGCAAAATGTCCAATTCTACCACTGCAGGAGAGAATAGTGAACCCAGAGCTACAAATCAAACATCATAAGTACCTATTATTTGGATAATAAATGTTCTCTAAAAAGGAATTTTCAACAATTTTAATTAGATTTTCAACTAAAAATTTATTGAAACTATAATATATTTCCTCTTTAACTTCGAAGTGTATTATCCCTCTTCCCAAACAGTTGTTTTTATATTATGTTTATATAAATAAAAAGAAAATTTTTCACATTATTCCCAAAATCAAGAGCAAATAACTAAAAATGATTTAATGGTGATGTAAAGTAATCTTGGGAGCATGTTCATGCCACAATGTTTCGGACTTCAGATTTGAATACTCCTAAAACTTTTTCTATTGAAATATAATTTTTATACACTTATATATTTACTTTTCGAAGAAAAATGTCTTCCAATCTTCCAATGCAGAGTTATCGAATATTTTATTTTTGTAAAATAAACAACGCTTTACTTCTATTCATAATTATTTAATAAAAATGAACTTCGCAAATCCATTTTTCTCAAAATTAGCACGAACTGGTACAACCTAAGCAAACAACTTTGAGTTCCTCTTCCATTCCGGATGATTAGATTGGTTGTCATGGTACAGGTAAAATTTAATTAAGGGCCATTCCGACGATATTAATTATGTCATTAGAAATATGCTGTCTGTCTCTCAGTCTTAATTTGACGTAAAATAACTCTTCAGCAAAGTTAAAAAAATATGCCCTAAAAGAGATTAAATTATTCATCTGTCAAAATTGGATTACTGAAGATGTTTCAAATTAAAAAGTTATTTTATCAATCCTCCTTTTTTTTCTCTGTCGCTCTCAGTAAAATTTAGAATAATTGAACAGAATTGAATAATGAGTACTATGGCTTCTCAAATTATTCAATTGAAGATACGGATATGCAATATTTGTTAAATAAATATATCCAATTAATTCATTTAGAAGCGTATAAGACAGTCTAATGAAATGATAACAATGAAAGATAGGATAATTGAACCGAGGACAATTAACGGAACGTACAGTAAATATCATAATAAATTTATGCAATTTCCAGAGATATCGTCGAAATGATTTGCTATTTTGCTATGAATTGTTTTAATAAGTGTATTCATGAGAATTTACTAAAATCAATGAAGGATAGAGATATATCTAAATAAAATAAAGGTATCTTATAAATTTTGAAATATGTTTAATGAAATGATATTAATATTCATAGTCAATAAAAATTAATTTGTAAATATGTAGAAAATGTAATGGATTTCCCTAATTGATTTTACTGAAATATTTTTATTGGTCCTAGTAGCAAGGCCTCAGTTTTGGAGCTGGAGTGTTTCAGGTCCGGCTCTTAATTTCGCCAGAGATACATTGTATACACTGACTACCAATAAGTATTTGGACGTCTGAGATTGAAAAGAAAAACTAGCTTCATTCAAAATCAATAGTTTGTAGAGCCTCCACGAGAGGTAGTTTCAGCATGGACCCTCCGGGCATACTTTCCACAAGTCTTCGTATGGTAGCTAGTGGTATTTTCTTCCACTGGGCTTGGAGAAATTCCTTCACCGATTTTGCACGGATAGTTCACCCCTGAATTCGGCGATGCAACTCGTCACAGAGGTACTCGATAGAGTTCAGGTCTGGACTCTGGGTAGGCCAGTCCATTCGAGCAACTCCATTTGCAACATACCAAGCCTTGGTAAACGTCGAAACATGACAACTGGCATTGTCGTCCTGAAAGTAGCAAGGGTCCAACCCCTAAAATTGCCATAGGTAGGAAGCCCATTGTCATCCAAAAGAATGCAGTAGGCATCGGAGTTGAGTTTACCATGAAAGGGGACCAAGGATCCCCATACCAGGAGAAACATCCCCAGACCATAATTCCACCTAAGCCGGACTTGACTGTTGGCACAATGCATTCTGGCAGGAGACGTTCTCCAGGTACACGCCAGACCCAGACCCTGCCATCCAAACGGTAAAGGGTGAACCTTGATTCTTCTCTCCAAAGAACCCGTTTACGCTGATCTACGGTCCAATTTCGATGTGCTTTGCACCACATTAACCGAGCAGAGCGGTTGGACTTTGTAATCAAAGGCTTATGGGAAGCAGTACGACCATGAAAACTAAGCAGATGTGCTTCCTTACGGATGGTGTTCATTGAAAAAATACTCCCGTATGCCTGTTGAAACTCCCAGGGGATGAGGATCATCGTTTGGGTGCGGTTCTTCCGAATTTCTCTGGACAGCACTCGTCGGTCTCTACTTCCCAGTTTCGTTGGCCTGCCGACTCGGGGCACATTCCGACAACCACCTCTCACCTTCCACTTCTTAATCACATAGGCCACTGTCGATTTTGCGTACTTCAGATCACTATATATTTCCCTTAAGGATCGGCCATATTTGTGATACCCGCTAATTATAACTTTCTCGAAATCAGAGAGCTCCCACCTGCGAGGCATCTTGCATGCGACTAAAGCCGATGCTGTTTCCTACACGATATATACCGGCGGAGGCCGTGACGTACCTTAGGACCGCAGATATCATCATTTGCATAAGCGTCCAAATACTTATTGGTAACCAGAGTATGTTGATCGCTTAGTCGTTAAATCAGAAATCCAGGAATCAACGTGCTTTCGCTAGTGTGGCTCGGAAGTTTGGATATAGTTTAGGTTTTGTCCTTGCCACCTGATTAAAATGATATTCTGAGTCCTGAAATTACTATAATTTTTGCTTCAAAATTGTCTGTTAATATATCTTGATTAAATTGTTTTTTGCTAATATTTTTGGTCAGTTGTTTAGTAATCATTTACTTTGCTGAAAATAATCCTATAACTATAAATATCATATTTACAAATAAACAGAATGAAACGGGGAAATGATTTGAAAATAATCCTATAACTATAAATATCATAATTACAAATAAACAGAATAAAACAGGGAAATGATTTGATATGCCATAAATTTTCTTCCAAACTATTGAAATATTTGTAGATGTTTCAGGATATTATTTTCCTCCATTTAATTCTATTATTTATAACTCGTTTATTATTTTTTGTGTACACATTACAGAGAGATTATTGTAATCGTCAAAAAATTCGAGCTCAAGATTTTGACGGATATTTACGTTTTAGACCTCCCTGAGTATAACAACATTTTTGGGGGGAAATGTTCATTTACCTCTCTCTGAACATGATGCTGAAAAAAGATTTCAGCTACGCAACTGAAATTTAAAATTAAAACTTAAAACCAAATCTGTAGATTTCTATCTATAGTATCTAATTTTCATTCATTATTTTATTGAGATTTATTTTCCTGGTTTAGTTATATCTATATATTTCTCAGTTGCAATGCAGTTATTTAGATAATTACTGAGTGAGTAAAACTGCAGTCTTATTGACATTCCGTCGAATCATAGGTTGTATCAAAAAATGACATATATGTTAGGTCAAAAAATGATATCTGGCTATAATGAATGTTGAATGATTTTTACATACTGATTCAATGTCTTATTAAATTTTATTACCTAAAGTAGTAAATATATTTAAGTGAAATAGTCTAATTACTTTTACGCAGTCTCTTTGAGTCCAGCAATTATCTACGTAGTTTTGTTTTAATTTTGTCATATACGAACCTGACTTACAGAAAATATTGTAATCATAAAAAAATTCAAATTCTGGATTCTAATTAATCCCCACGTTTCAAATATCCCTGAGCACGAAAAATACGTTTTTGACTGTGTTTATATAAACACTCTTATTTATCTAGTCAACCGTCCCAGAGCTATTACAAAGTACGCTTTTAATAATTTTAAAAAATTTCTATTGTGCTCAGTTTAGAAAGTAGCTAAGTTTAGTTTGGTTTATTTATATTAAAGTCCAGTTTAGAGAGTAGCTAAAGAAAGCACCTGCAGCATGTTGCGCTTCATTGCTTAAAAAAGCAGAGATAGCAGTGCTGCAACAAGTGCGAGAGTTTACACTCAGTTTAAGACATAGAATTGGTAATTTTGAAAGATGAAGGCCTGTAGCCGACCATTAACGACAGATACGGATTTTATCGAGACCACGTTTTCTGAAAATATGTGATATATTGAGCCAGAGATACGAGATGCCACTTAATACTCCCAGGACAATGGTACATAGTCACCTTATCAGGATAGGATATGTCAGCAGATATGAAGATTGGGTTACACATCTGTTGCGAATACCGGCCTTATAAACACATTTTTCTGCGGCATGAAGGAGATCTTTTCTCATAGAGACAAGCCACTAGGAACAAAATTGAATTTGTTTCAAAATGTATATCGAAATTACACTTGCCCATGAACAATAAACCATTAAGTCTCGCGAAGCCTGGACTTAACTCTTGAAAAATGCTTTTGCCCATTTAAATTGCCTGTAAATATGTAGTCTACAAGAATTCCATCCTCAAGAAGAAATCCTCAAGGACACCATAGCAGAAAAACAGTCATTTTTTTTTCTTTTATAACAACAAAACCACATATTCTATTAGTTTTAAGAGAAAAGTTACTATTACTTACTTTAATTGGAACTTTCTACCACATCCCATAGCCCCCAAATTTTGCTTCACCTGACTATTATTTGTTTCTGCTATAAAAAAAATTCTTTCATGTAATAAACGGTTCCGATCTGTAAGCAAAATAGAAATGCACCTAGAGGAATATTTTATTAAGATTCTTAAATCTTATTTAAGTAAGCTTCAAAAATGTTGAAGAAAAAAAGAATAATGAGACTTGCGGAAAAATGATGGAGTAGAACTTTCCATGTAATATTGCAATAAATCAGGTTTTAGCAACAATGATCGTATATACATTACAAGTCAGGCAAAAAAAGAAACAAATGTTACATTATAATATATCAGATTCTTTATCTGTCTGTGTGTGAATACGATACTTAAAAATGTTTTCAGATAGATATGCTTTTAAGTAAATTACAAAAAAATTCTTAAGCATATACATATTATCTCTTATTAGTCACAAATGAAAAGGAGGTTGAAAACAGAAAATTTTAACTCGTCTAATACACATTTGCTTCAACTACTAAACAGTCTTGCAATATTATAACAATAATAAGGTTACTTATGAAGCCTTCTTTCATAAATAAAATTGTTGATTAAAGAAATTTCCCTTAAATATTGCTATATTTGACCATGCGGCATGCAAAGCTTCACGGTCTGTAGCTAGCCAGAGTGCTTAGTTAGTTACTTAACGAATGAAAGGAGCAAGAGAATGGTTAGTTTTCTTTAATGAAATCATACATGATTTAACATTGCTAACTTTATGCCTTTGATTTTATTGTTAGTACATTAGAGCAGTGCTCCGAAACCTTTTCTCACCTACGGCACACCTTATTTCTTTCTAGAATTCCGCGGCACACCAAAAGCTAAAGTATGTTGGTATTAATTGATACACAAATTTTACAATAAATGTTTGTTTTTTATATACATAGTATACATACGTAAAACCATGGCATCTGAAGTATACATACATAAAACCATGGCATCTGTATGTGAAGACGAATCTTTCTGACGTAAAAATTTATCCATATTTAAAGGGGTATAAAACTTAAACATTTTTATACGAATAACGTTAACCATACATAATTCAGTAAGATAATTAGTACTAGTTATCGTTAGTGCTGGGAACGTGTTTATTTAACTTTGTGTTGTAAAATAGTGACAACAATGACATACGAGTGAACGTGATGTACCACACGCAAATGCAAATGACATATGCGCATGAGTCTTCAACGACGCGCATTATAGTCATTTTGCTTTATCTATGATTAATTTGGTGGGCCTTGGTGTTTATACAACACACTATGCAGTTTCCAACAGTTCTCACCAGGGGACCATTGAATAATTCTTTAGTTATAATAATTATTCTATAGTGCATTTAGAAAAACAGACATTATTATGAAAAAAAATTGTCATTGTGTATTATATACATGATGAAAAATTGTAAAATGTCAAATACAATGTATTTGACCGCGGCACACCTGTATCTGACTCATGACACACCAGTGTGCCGCGGCACACCGGTTGCGGAGCACTGCATTAGAGTATGTTTACCAATAGTTGGAATAAATGTAATTTGTAACGTATAGTTATTTCTTTCAGAGAAATATATGCTCTGTTAAGTTTTTTTTTCGAAACTCATAACTTTGAGCGTAATCATCGAACACGAGGAGTTTGCAGTTTATTGACATTTGTTTGATGGAGTAAGGAATATTTCATCAAAATTGGTTGACATAATCAAACTTACGCTGTTAATAATATGGGTGATTGTCTGAACAAATGGTCGCTTGAGGCTGCTTATAAACATTTTAAACTTAATAAAATATTTTTCCTATAACCATTTTGTTGAATTTTGGTCTTCCTCTCCCTAGTGATCTGATTGGCAAGGCAGCTAAAGTTTTTTTTCTTTTTGTTTTCCTTCTTTGAACAACCTGTCTCAGCTTTTGAGATTCCATTTTTTCTACTCAATGATGGTGCAAAAATTTTATGTTGTTATTTGGAGTATTTTAGAGAACCGAAATTTTCTACTAAGTAAAAATGTTACAGCAGACGTTATAAATAATAAATCGAAGGTGTTATTTTAAAGGTATGGAGCTTGTAGCAAACTCCAACAACTTTCTCCTGTTAACCAAAATACATGCGATCTAGCATTATTGAGGACCTTAAGGAGGATTAATACATAAGACCGACGCTTTACAATAAATCAATTATGACCACTTATAGTCTGTGGATTGTTTTATATTGTCAAGCTTATTACAATGTTTAACCGAATTAATTGCTTGGTTATACCAGTAACAACTCATTATCAAATGTACCTTCTCGGAAACAGTTCATAACTTTGTTGATGTTGATTTTTGGAACTGTTTTATGGCGGTTCAGTCGAATTATCAGTTGAAAGACCATACCCATTTCGCTCATCATCATAATCAATCTCTCCCTCTCCACCACCTTTTATCAATCAAAAGTGAATAATTTGGTAAATAAATCATGCATTAAAATACAATGAACTCTTTCTTTGTTAATTCATCAACCATTCAAACATTAATATAATCA
The DNA here is from genome assembly GCA_026543055.1 of Argiope trifasciata. Taxonomy (NCBI): domain Eukaryota; kingdom Metazoa; phylum Arthropoda; class Arachnida; order Araneae; family Araneidae; genus Argiope; species Argiope trifasciata. The sequence goes on from JAPMOQ010032104.1 coordinate 2,041,264, forward strand.
AATTCAAATTGCTTAAAATTGTCATAAATGATCAACTTCGATATTTCGAGTAACTTTACCACTTTCCGGTGGCAATAAATTGATAATTTATCATAGGGGCTTTAGCTGATTACTGATGATCCATCAGTCATTCTTTAGAATTAAATTCACGTAAAGCCTTCGTACAAAATTCAGAATGCGAATCAAAGAACAATTCACAAAGAAATAGCATACTGTTAATTTTATAATTAAATGCAAGGAAAGTAACTAAAAGTACTGTTAGCAGCATGTTTTTATTGTTTAAAATCATTCTTACCTTTTTATTAGTAAGAAATCATTCCGTGTCGAAAATATCCATTTCTGCATTCTATATACATATTAATTTGAGACATACACGATTAAATCAGTTTTGATATTAATAAAGCCCAAATATTGAACGAACGCATCGCCATCTACAAATCTCTTATATGATAGATAAGAGATATTCAGTAATTCTTAAAATGGAACAACTAACTATCAGAAGCCGACGGAAACTATCCTAATAACTCAATGCTTGTTATAATAGCTTTAACTAGAAAATTCTTGTAATAATGAGACATTTTTCTTAAGAATGGTATTTCATATATTTTACTATGTTTGAAAGGAAATTACTGTGAAAAATTGTATTTCATTAAAGATTCTATTCAGATAAATCGGAGACAATGTTATTTTCTTATGCTTATGTAGTTTCTTTTGTTACCCTCGCAAAAAAAAGTTTAAAGGTTTTTTTTTTAAAGATTATTCATAGAATTTAGGAATTTCCTGTTTCTCATCTTTGAATGTGTATTATTTCTTTTCCGTCTGTCTTATCAATTTCAACTGGAGCAAAATTACCGATTTTAAAGGATCGCTCATTTTAAAATTTACAACTAATTTTCTGTAGTAATGAATATCAAAATGAAAATAATGCTCCAAAACACTTCATTAAATAACACTAAGTTGTGATTCTTAGACAAGAGGATGGGGGTGGGTTGTCGTCATCGTTTATTAAATTGGTTGTCTAGAGTGCTAGTTAAATGATTCACTGATGCCACTCTCAGTTGTAAATTTTCTGTGAGGCAAAACAAGTTATCAACCTCATTCATTCATTATAATCAAACACTATAGTGGAGAATGTCTGTCATAAAGCAGTAACTGGATTAGATTGCATGTGGAAGACGAAATAAACAAAATACAATTATGGATGAGAATATAAGGCATTAAAATACCGACTATTTATGCATGATAAATTTATTCGAATATTATTATCTAATTTGACAATATATAAAAAATAACAAATTAATTATTTATCTTATTTATATACAGTAACTTTAAAAATCGATAATAATGAATCAGATGTTTACAACTGTTTTACTACTATGTGATTGAATGATTTTATTATTAAGCTATACATTCAATTTATATTTGGAAAAGGATGGTATTTCTTTCAGAAAGAAAGAAAAAAAGACATTTGATCCTAATTAAATATAAAGAAATATGCAACTTCAAGATTAATGGCGATATTTATGATTTGACGGTGAAGATGGTAAACGTAGTAATCTCATTATGGATTGTCTTTAGAGTCACTGCACTTCGTCTTGACACTTACCATTCTAAAAAACTGACTAATCGCCAGGCAACATAAATACGACTTCTGTGACACTGCGTTATGATGCGTTTCAAGCTAAAAGCTTATCTAAATATTATTCTGATACATTGCCTGAAGCAGCAACTTAAACCAGCCTATTCCATAAACAATGCTATCGAACGACAAACAATTTACAAGGTATGCATCACCGAGGGGGGATTTGAAATGAAAACAAAAAGACAAAAAGGAATCTTTAACTTTTAATTCATGCAATGATAGTAACTTTTCATGAGTAATATTTGGAGCCAGTTGTCAGTGCTCAAGTGTCTCCATTGAGATAGTAAGTTTTTGTTCAAACTTTAGCTATACGCTAAGCACGATGATTTCAGATGCGTATTTGTATTTGAGATGGATTTGTTTTAACTTCAAATAGGCAGACAGACAAAGTCCCTGTTTTATTTTTTGATCTATGAGAGATTCATTATGTCAAATTTTTAGCTACTGCTTTTTAAATCTTTCTAATTCTACGTCATGCATCGAATAAGTAAAAAGAAAAAAAAAACTATACTATTAAATAGAAATTTTGTTCAAAGAATTAATGATTTCTGTTCTATGAAGCACAAAAAAAGATTCCACTGTTTTGGTTATAGAGTTGTTATTAGACCTGTTTTTAATTTTATTTATATTTTTTAATTTCACAAGTATTTCTCTATCGCTGTTATATCACAAATCTAAATTAAAATGCTTTACATAATTTTTTTCTGTTATCAATCGATTAATTTATATTCTCTTACTAAAACTGATTTTTTAAAAAAAAGTTTATTTAAGTATTTAGAAACATACCGAAAACTTAAAGAACTTAAAAAGCTCATAATAAACTATTATTTCATCTGTTTAGTTGCAAGTTTGTTTTTTATAAAATCATGGCATAATATATTTCTTCAACTATTTTCGCACAAAAAATTGTATTGATATAATTTTTCATTCATAATGGTTTGTAAATGGATTAATCGTCTAATTAAGAATGAAGTGATCTCATTTCTATGCTTAGAGAATAATGATGAACCATTGAAAGCACTTAACTTTTCTAAAAAATGATAGGATTTACAGTTTTCATAGATGTATATAGACTATCTATTTGGTTGCAAGAAAGAGGTAGCTCTAACATTTCGACATATTCCGTGTCATTTGAAACTATATTTTTGAGTGAAAATACCGCCGTAATATGTAAGCACAATCAAGAAGATTGAAAAAAAACATTTTCACAGTATCTTGAAATTAGAATTTTCAAACTTTTTTTACGGTTTTCAGCAAACTGAGTCCTTTTTGCAGCAAATCTATTTGCCTTTATGTTAAATTGAAAAATACAGAATTTTCTGGCTTCAGATTTCTTGATAGTGATTCTCATCTAAGATTGAAAAATGTCATATAATTAAATACATTTGCCTCATTTTTCATTTGCATTCTTCTGTATTACGTATTATTGTTGCAAAATATAATTAATGAAAAATGTATTATTGTTGCAAAATATAATTAATGAAAAATGTATTATTGTTGCAAAATATAATTAAGGAAAATAAGCAAAAAAAGTTTTCCAAATAAATTTATCATTAATAAAAAGATAATTTCTATAAATCCGTAAATTATGTTTCACCCTATTATTGTACTGAAAATTACTAAAAGAAATCTCTCACTTATTAAAATTTGGATTTTTAGTTAACTTTCTCTATTTTTAACAAAGAAGAATATGAGTGCGTACGTGTGAAGCTTTGAAGGTCACACTGTTTGAACAAGAGATGCTCAATTTCTCTATATATACTTTGGAATGTAATATTCTGTACCTCAGAACCATTTTTTTTTTTGAAATTTTAATTAATTAAAAATTAATCGAAAGTTTAAAGCTTTCTCATGAAAACTTCCAAATGTATTTCAGCACCAAAATGATTTTTAGTCATTTTTAAATTTTAAACGTTTTTTTGATGATGTAATTTAGTTGTAGAAAAAAATCTTAATATAAATCGCCAAGCTTTTTATAACATTTTTAAGCACATTTTGTAACAGTATTTTCTGTATTGTGTATGAAATTCGAACCATTTTTATTATTTCAAGTTAATTGAATGATGTTTTTTAGTTTTTGAAACTAAGATAAAACAATTCTGCTTGATATCTTAATGGATTATAAAACATGTTTTATAGTAGTTTTATTGACATAATTTGGCGTAGATTTCATTATAAAGCTTACTTTTAATATTTTTTATTTCTTTGAATAAACACTTACATTGAAAGCTTAATTTTATAAGGCAGTGATGAAAAGGTTTTAAATTATATCTATTTTTAAAAATCACTGCTCTTTTTTGGGATGTAATCGGGTGTATAAAGACATAAAGACGGTACTATTACGGCGTAACATGAAACCTTACGCCTTAAAGAAAGGCGTTAGGTTTCCAAAATAGTACGGTGAAAAAGTTTACTATTATAATAAGTCGATTAAAATTTGAAGAATTTTTGTATAGGCAACCAAGACAAATTAAAAGCCATAAATAATGACGATGTATAAAATATAAATGAATTGCTTTCTTTTTATTTTCCGGATGACATAATAGAGAGAACGTATAATAATCGTCAAAAAATTCGATATCCAGATTTTTTAGAATCTTTCGGCATATCCCTGAGTTCAAAAAACACTATTAAAAAAATGCCTGTCTTTCTGTCTAAGACAAAGATAGCACAAAAAGTGGACATAAATCTATGAATTTGATTTTAAGTGTGTTAGCTAATTCCATCAGTATAGTTCAAAGTGTTTTTGAGTTATGTTTGTTAAGACAGACTAACGGACATTTTCCAAATATGTGTTTTTCGAACTCAGAGTAGTCTAAAACGGTGATTCGTCAAAATCCCGATTCCACATTTTTTGACGATTACTTTCTATATATTAAATGTACAAGAAAGTAATAAAATGTGATATGTTGAGTACGTACGTAGAAAATAAGAGGGGAAATTATTCACGCTTTTTAAATTTTCTTTTGTAAAAAATAGCTTACCTTATTTACAAAGAACTGAAATTTCACTTTTTTTTATTGAGTACACTTTGCTCGTTTTCTGGTTGAATGAACTCTGCGGTTTATCTCCTTTTTGTACTTTCCCATAGAAAGCATCGGTGGTAAAAGTAGACAGGATTTGCGGTTTGACATCGAGTTACGAAGGTTTTCTTCCCAGCATATGAAACATATTTATATACTTAATGTTAAATAATTTTGTAATGAAGATTTTAATTTGAACTTGAATGCCAGTAAAAATTGTTTTTGAAACTATAATTACTTTCCTAAAGTAATGAAAATATCTACATTATTAAGGCTACATTAATTCTTAACTTTGGACATCGCATTTGGTTTTGATAGTAATGAAGTTAAATCACTAGTGAAAGGTTATTTTTTATATTGCGGCATGTTTGTTCAAAGAGATAATTTCTTTGATGCTCACGTTCGTGAAATTAAAATTTATATAATTGTAAAATGACTATTTTTTTAAGAATATGAAACACGTCTAGGTGATGTAGTTTTAGGTACAGACTCTGTAACACCCTTAAGATTACATAAAATGAAAACAATTTTTCTCTAGAAAAATCTCTTTTTTAATGAATGAAAACGTAAAAAATATTGTTACATATTTCCTTATCCGTAGGGACACGTTTATTTATAGTGGGGTGTATAGTGAAGAAGATAAACAACAATGAACACTCCTTCAGTAGAAAAACAAAATGACGACTTTTATTTACACGACGACGACAGGGCAGCACAAATACCACAACTATTTACAGACGAGAAATATGTGCCGAAGATAACTATATACAGCAAGACGGCATACAGAACAGCACACAATAGCCCACACAGAGAAATTCGATAGTGACAACACCCAACACAAAGCATCCAAACAGGATTCAGCAGGAGAAGGAATCTTTGTAGATTCTGTCTACGCTCACGTAGGTCTCTCTAAACGGCTGAACTACTCCTTTGTCTCGCACTAGCTGTTGACTCACTACTTCACATAACAGGGTACGACACTCAGTGATTCAGCACTCCATCTCTGCTTCGGTATTATCTCGATGACTCCTCCACTCAGGGCTGGAGGCCAGTCTCCAGGACTCCTCGAATGTCAATGACACTGTTCCGAATTGATACACTATAGGCTTCGACTGAAGACATGATGATGGCACACACCGATTCAGCACTCCGCCGTTACTTCATTATTCTCTCGGAGACTCCTCCACTCAGAGCTCCTATTCAAGACCTCTCTATTCAGGTCAACTCGATCGATGATCTCTCCAGCTTCAGATTTAATAATTCACTGGAGGACGAACTAAAAGTTTCTGGAGCATTCTGGATTCTGGATTTCTCGGTTCCTAATGGACAGATCATTAAAATTCTCGATGTTTCGGGTATTATCCATTTTGTCACCAAAGTCGCCAAATTGTCAAATGGTCGTCAAGCTCTGGGATCACCGATGCGACATCCGAGCGCCGTCAATACAGATGACTGTAAATCTTTTTTTCCTATGATGATACTATACGTGCAGGAAGTAAAAATTGCAGGTTTGTAGCAATTTGTTTCTTTAATGAAACTATGGGAGTTTAAACAATGGAAAATGCAAATGTATGATTTGTTGATAAAGGGCTTTAAATGTAATGAAATTTTAATCACACTTATGATATATTTGACTAATATTTAATATATGAATATTTAATGTGACATTTATAATATTATTTTGTTGAAAATTTAAGCATTTTCTTGTGATACTCGTTATAGCTTTATTTTTTTTATAGTATTTTATTCTAAGTCCGATTGCTTCAATTTTTTGATTTAAAATAATATTTCTGAAAAAAAAATTATTTTTTCCATTTTAAGTGCACCACTAAAATACTATTTTTGAAATAAATATAATAAAAGCAATTTTGAAAACCCGGTTTTTATTAGAATAATAAAATATTTCATTTGAATTCTACTTTCTTTAGTATTAATTTTAAATTCATTATAATAAATATTATAAAATATTCATTACATTTTTTAAAAAATATTATCAGGTTGCTCCATTCATGTGGAATCAAAATGTAATTAAAATTAATTAATTAACGATTAAATTTTAAATGTATTAAACAGTATTTCAACAACGAAAATACATATGTTTTCAAAATTTCAAAACACTGTTAGTCCAAGAAGTCATAGGAAAATAAAATAGCAGAAAATGATCCATCAAAAATCTATCATTTTTGTATTCTTCCATTTGTTAAATATATTCGATTACTCCAAGATATATTCGATTATTATAATTAAATATATTCGATTATTTCTCATATACAAAGTATCAAGTTGCGGATAAGTTATTTTCTACATGTATATTTCTCATAGTGAAAATCGATGAATAGGGACACAAACTTTAGTTTGATGACTACCATTTATTTATTGATTTTACTTAGACTGATGATTGCGCGTAATCATGGTTAGATGCTCATATCGTAGGAATCCACTTAGCGCCGAAATTAAGTGTTCACCCTCATGCATCATAGCACAAAATGATGTAGAATTTATTGCTCCCGAATGTATTAGAGTTATTCGCATCTTCGATGCAATCAACGACTTCAAAATATTTAAATTGAAATGAGTTTGAGCGATAATAACTAAAATTATTAATGATAACTGCTTTTAACAATATACTACTGTTATGAATTAAAAAGTATAACTTTTCTATAATCTTTTTTTATTTTTCAGATATAATTTATAATTTATTGTAAATATTCTAAAGCTTAGAAATGGGATTTTTTCTTTTAAAGTCGTGATCAAAATTTATAATTCTCATTGAATCAAAATTTACTTAATTATTTTTATTAAAGGTAAGATAATACCAACAAAATATTAAAATATTGTATAAGTATCGAAAATACGAAAGTGTACAAAATTCAGAATTCTAGAAAACTGATCTCAAAATCAAAATTGCATTTAAAAACGTGAAATGTAGTAACAAACCTTTTTTTATAACTTTTTTTTTCACTGAAGCGAAGTGACCTAGCTGTATTGTAAGTATAAACGATGTGCCAAAATTAATCTTTCGTAAAAAATTTCGGAAGCTTCTAAACTTTTAAATGCTTACAAAATTTATTCATACAAGACAATAAAAGGCATTTCTCAGATGGTACATAGAATTTTTCTTATTTTTTTCCCTGATTTAAAGTTAAAAAAGTTAGTTCTCTCTATCTGTTGTGCTCTTTTTAGATTTCTGTAACTGAATTATAAAATATTTAAAATTTTATAGAACAAGTTATTCTTCAAATACAGAAATCATCTAGGTAGAAGAATAAAGAAAAAAAAAAGAATAACAGCATTTGTTTTTCCTAGAAATTTTGTGTTGAATAAAAAATAATATGTGATGTACTTATAGCAATAATAATATTTAAGTCTGAAAAACATTAATCGGTAATATGTATAGCCTTAAAAAATAGTTAACTGTGTCATTAATTTAGTAAATCTTAAAATGAAACATTCTTATTTCTTTAGATCGTGTAATGTAATAAAAAATGTCTATGAAGAAGGAAAGAATGACCTGTCAGAGAGAACATAGATTACTGAAAAAGCAAACGGTATTTGTGAAACTTTTGTGATAGAGTATCTTATTTCAGATATAAATAAAAATGATGTACATATTGCCATGAAAGCTCTTAATCAGGAAAAAGGGGGCAGGGAAACAAATATCTACAATAATTTGGGAAAAACTAGAAGGGGTCTGGGATCTTTTATTATAATTTTACAACTAAAAACATGAAATTTCCATTAAAGAACTCAAGCTCATTCCATATATTCTTTGAAATTGACTTAAATACCATCTCTAATATATGCATTTTATTATTGAAATTATGTAATAAAAAGTCATGGGTTTCCTTAAAAATGATTTCTCATTTTATATAGCTTGTCACTCAATGTAAATTAAGTTAATTAATTTCCTGTAGCTGCGATAAACTTACTTGCGGTCTATTTCGATGCGCTTATTACAATTTTTTTGTTAAAGTCAATTGCCAAATGATGACCCTAATGTGGTGTTGACTATTTTCGACCTTTTACTGATTATATGTGGCTTAGAAAATTTCTGCAATTCTTGGGTGATTCTAGCATGGCCCTTTTTGGCTACATTTAGATTTTTTTCAGCTGGTATCAGCAGTTTTCCTGTTTCCGTTCTTCCAGTTGTACGACATTTCTCGTATTACATCTTTAGAACAACATACTTAATTTTCGAAAAATTAAACATGTAAATTCATACAATTCCTCCATCTACTCTGCAATTTTTAGTGTTTTGGAGTTAGATTTTGAAAACTCGTTTCTTCTTCTTTTAGGCGAGTCGAAAGAATGAAATAAAAAGTATACATATTTTTATCTAAAGAAGGTTGTCCTTTTAAGGATACTATTATCTGAACTTTTGTCAATAAATTGTATGGTTTTAGAAATAGAAAGGTGCTTACAATTTGGGTGCTAGATTTCTTAAAAGAAATTTTGCTGAAGATCAGTTTTACAATAGTAGATGACTCCAAGCATGCTGAAAAAAAATTTAACGACCCTTAAACTGCTCTTTGGAATCTCCTACTTCAAAATTAAGATAATATTAAAATTCTCCATATTTCATGATGCTAAAATATTTCATTTAAGAGAACTATAATTGCATCTTTCAGATACATAAAATTTGTAGAAAATAAGTTAGAAGTGTGTCTTACTTTGAAGGTCGAAGATCGAGTTCACATGATACTTTTGATAGATGACATTTTTGAAAGAGGTAATATTAATTCTAATTGGAAAACAGAATCAAAGAAAAAAAAAGCAAAATATTTAGAATTACAACATGAAAGGAATCTCTATTTCGTATCATTAAGGTTTACGTGACTATTTTATTAAGGAGGATGCAAAAGAATTTTTTTTCATTACCAAGAAGTATGAATAAAACTGTTAGTTTCATCACCTTAGGGAGCATTTTTCTATAAGAAAGTCGAGTCCAAAACGAGGGATTTCATTTTTTGTATTGATATATTAATTTCATTTTTTGAAGAGATATGTTCATCCTGTTATGTTAGTGCAGTGATGGGGAAACTTTTTTTAAGGTGGGCCATTTGTAATAACTAGACGATCGTAGCGGGCCAAAAAAAATGCTTAATCGTTAAAAAATTTATATATTCTATAAACATATACATATGTATATTATTACATACACTTATTATTTTAATAGTAAAAAAGCAAAAGGTAAGAAAATTATAAGCACAAAATATAAAATGAATTTAGTGTAGTTCTTGATGTGAAGTATTATCACTTTATTTTCTGGTGTCATTACTGGTGCATGAGAAAAATGAAATTGAGACTGTTTTATCAAAATTTCATCATAGTTCGGTTCCATTTGCGAAGCAAAAATTCTTAAAACTGATGAAAGGTGCTCATCTGTAATTCTGTTTCTTAAAGAAGTTTTATTAAGCTTCATTGTTGAAAAGATTTGTTCGCATATATAAGATGAGCCGAACATTGTCATTATCTTCATTGCATGAGTAATTAGATTTGGGAAATTATCTGGACTTAAATTTTTATAAAATTCTAGTAAGGGCACTGTATGAAAAGTTTGTTTCAGGAGAGTGTTACAGTTCAGTTCTATTAACTCAAGTTGAAATTTCGCATCAACTTCTTCGTAATTAACATTGAATGGGGTCGCAAAAATACTAAACTCTGGTTCCATTTTTCTAAAGTCCTGAAATCTCCTTTCAAATTCTGAAGATAGTTTTCTCAAATTAATTTCGTATTTTTTAATCTTATTGTTTGATATAGTGAATTTTAAAGATTGTATTCTTGGAAAATTCTCATATCCATTCTCACACTCAAGAACATTCTCACGACGGCACTCTTAAACGGGCCGGATTAAACCTTTCCGTTGGCCGGATTTGGCCCGCAGGCCATAGTTTCCCCATCACTGTGTTAGTGTGTTTAGAATGCCTAGTCAATAAAGTTCAAAGTGAAAAAAACACAAGTTCTAGTTCATTCTACCCCATCAATCCGGAGGCCAGGTGCGTTTTTTCTCCTTGATTTTCAAAATTCTTCTATAACAAGTTCTAAAAGAAGCGAATAATTACGATATTGAGAGGTATTTATTGATAGTATGACCATGTTTGTCCGGTGAAAATCGCATTATCAAAATTTCCCTTAAAATAGTGACAAAATTTATCGAAGATTTAACATTAATTCATTTTATAATATAAGGTTGAGATTTTCTTTTACTTCACAAAAGTTTCAAACATTTTACATTCATCGTAGGAATTTCAAGAATGATATATTTATATGTTGAAATCTATATTCCCTTTGCACGAAAAAGAAATGCTCGGAATAATTTTTAAAGCGATGTTGCTGAATACTGCTGATGTCAGTTGAAAATACTGATAAAAAAATTGAGACAGCACAGTTCAAAATATGAAAAAAAAGTGAGCAAAATCGGGAATAAACTCTCAGGAAAAAATTTCTTCCTTTTTAATTCTGTATGTACCAAGATTTAATATAAAAAGTTTGAAGCTATTCGCTGTTGAAGAAGTCGAAGTTTGGAGGGATTTAGATAAGATATTTTTATTTTTAATATTTTTAATGAAAGCAATAATTCACCTTTAACCTGATTTTTTAAAATTATTGCAATACCTTCCTTTGTTGACCTAATTTTGTGTCATGTTTCAACATTAGAATTTTTAAAAAGATTCAATTGTCATGTATATGTCCCTTTTTCACATTTTTGAAGCTTGATTTCATTAAATTTGGTTTTATTTTCTTTGACAAGTTTGTTAGTTTTATTTTGTTAAAACCGGCTTCAAAATCATATTTTTAAAAATATGCCAACCGAATTTTCTTTTAAATTTTAAATTGTTATACAAAGATATTTCGGCTCTTTTTATTTTAATAATATTCAGAATTTAAGTTTTTTTATTAGTAATAACTGTCATATCATATTGACTCAAAATCCAAATGCTGGAAACTGAATATTTGATTATACGCAACAAAATTTGTGAATCAGTTTATTTGAATATCAAAATAGAATGTATAAGAATATAGATCACAAAGTTTGTACCAAGCTAAAAATATTTCCACAAAAAATAAGTGCAACCAAAACTATTAAATTATTTTCAATAAATATATATACATGTGAAAGTTTTGATGCATGAATGTTATTTACTTCTGAACTACCTAAATTTTGAAATCTTTTCAAATGAATGAATATAAAAACTAGTAAACTGTGAAAAGAGTAAAAATTTACATTGCATATGCAATGTATTAATGTCTTTTTATACTATGTATGACCTGCTTTTTCTTACATAATATACAGAACATTAAAACGCAGGCGGAATAGCAGAAAGAAGGACCAGCGTTCTTATAAAAAGTTGAAAAGATAATAAGGATTGGTTATATTTTTAAGCGACAATTTAAATCAATGCAAACAAAATCATCAAGCTGGCGTCTTTAAATGGGAAAACATTGTAAGAACTTGAACGAAACATTTTATAATATGCAACTCATTTTAACTTTGTTTTGTATTTGTCTCTAATAAAATTTTAAAGAAAATTATATCATTCAACTTTGAGCTCGAAAAAAACTCGATAGCACTTAATATTATCATTTTAATTACTTCAATATGCATATTCTTTACCATTATTAGTTGAGATCAGAGAAATATATTTCCTTATTTGTTCCTTGCATAGAAATTCCAAAGAAGATGTAATTTTCCTTCTAACGGGTCAGTTATTAAATTGAAAGAATAACTAAAATACAGTACGCTCCCGAGTATCCTATCTAATGGGGTGGAAGAGCTGATCGGATAACAAAAATGCCTGCTAAACCAGAGTTCTTTAAACTTTTTTTTGCTCACCAAGACCAGAAGACAAAGTTTTTACACCAAAACTCACTGTTATAATATATATTTTCTTTTTACTTAGTTTTAAAGTACTCCATTTATCTCAAGCCACATAGAATGAAAACGTTGTCTTGACCCGGTAAAGCATAGAAGCCGTTGCCGTAACGTGTTACTGATAGTTTATATATAATTATATACTGCAATGCATGTTTCAAGGATTTATATTACAAAAAGTAGGTTAAAGGATATAAATTGTATACATTTAAACATAAATTCTTTAATGAATAACTTGAATAAGGGAAACATAAACAAGACATTAACGTAAATCTCAGGCTTAATTCTTAAGAAAATTGACATAAGCTGATTATATTTTTCTCTGATAAATGACACACAAATATAAGAGGGTAAGATATGATAAGAGTCAAAATTTACAAATCTCAGTTTTTGAAAAACCAGGCCAGATAGTCAAGAACTACTGTGTACAAATTCAGTACGAATCTAAAAATAAATACATAGTTTTTGGGAAAACATTTGGAAGCCTTTGAAAATGTATTATATTCGAAACGCTCGGTTTGAGCAAATGTTTGAAAATCAATACAGTGCTCTTCTGAGTGAACCCAATTTAGAAAAGCATTTCGATAGAAATCAGTAAGAGTTACAAAGTTACGAAGCTTTCTCTAAAAAGAATTTTTCAATATAAAAAGTACATTTTTGAAGGAAATTCTTGGAAAGTAGAAGACGTTTCAAAATATAGTTTGCTCAGCTTTTAAAATTTAATACAGACGATGGAACAAATCATTATTAATCTACATATTAGTGTATAAAAGTTTTGATTAAAAAACCGCTTTAATAAAAATAGTTACTTATTACAGCTTTTATTTCGTTTTTTATTTTTATTTCTGGGATTCAATTTAATTTCTTTATATAAGGATTCCAAGATCATGCTATACGGCTATTATAGTTAAATAGTTAATTTCTATAGTTAAATTTCTCAGTTTTAAGTAATTTTTCGAGGTAGAATGGGGTATGACAGAAAGTCCTATTGGATAAGAAATTCAGTAAGCTGGATAATGGATAATACTACTTTATTCCACAAAACACTTGATGCAGAGTTAGAAAACAAAACGTACTGAAAAAAAACACTTGTCGAAATCACAACCCACAAACAAGGCGCAAACTGTTAATTAAATAACAGTTCAGCGCAAAACCTCAATCAGACATTAGAGACGAAAGTTACTTGACAACTCGTCCTCTTTTGCCTCTCAATTTCTATAATTTTTCCGTGAAAGGTACCAGAAATTTTTGAAGAATATCCAGTTTTCTAGTTTTCATAGAGATATTTTCAGACTTTCTATATTTTTAAGAGCTTTACTTTTTATTGCCAAATACATCAGCAATTCACAAAATGTTCTCCAAGAGAATCAAAGACTCGACTGCCATTCGGTATCCGTGGGAACTATATGTATATTTCTCTTTATTGCTATGAGACTCACAAAGTAGTGAAGAAATGTTAGGGATTTGTAACGATATTTAAAAGGGAATATGTGTACATTAATAACACATATTCATTAACCGCTGCTTATTTTATTGATCATAAAATGTAATTAAAAAATAAATTAAATAAGATTAATTCAGTACATCTATTAAACAATAGTTTAAATTGCCGGCGTTCAGGCGTAGGGATAGCGTGTCTTCCCCGTGATCTGGGCGTCTCGGTTTGTACATGGTTGTTATTCTGCGTTCTATCTATGAGTAGTGTGAATGTGTCCCCTGTAAAAAGGGGTTGGTTGTGCAAGCGAATGTGAAGCATAAAGTAGCTAAGTTGTACTCTTGGCCCTAGTTGGAGCTAATGAAAAAAAAGGGACACTAATTTAGGCTTAAACACAGACTATTGGTCGGCGGACTTGTAAAGTGTCATTGGTAACAACAGCAACATAATTAAAATTAATTTCATTTAATTGAGTTACTTTTTATTTTACATTGATTTACGAATTAATTCTGAAATGACTTACAAATGATATCTTTGAATTCTGTGATTTTGAACTAATTATTGCCAAGTAATAAAAGGAAATAAAAGTATAAAACAATACGTTAAAATTTTGAATGAAAAAAAGTCTTTTTAAACGAATTTCAATACATTTTTTTTCTTTGATTCCTAAAAAATTTGCTTAAAAGGTGGAATAAAAACATTTTTTATTTTATATATTCATTTGAATTCGAAGAATTTGTAATTATCAGCTTGCATCTGATAATTATTATTTTTTAATGCAAAGCTTTTGAGATTTTTCCTTACTTTGATTTTGTTTACATTTTCCGGTTGTTACCTTCAAACTGCTTTCCTTCGTTTGTCGCTACATTGTACTTAGACGCTTAAGTCATTAATTTAAAAAGGATGTCTTTTTAAAATATAATGATTAGTAACGAAATGAAAATTTTATGGCATGAATCTAGCATTTTTATCAAATCTAACGCGAAAATATTATTTTGGTCACCTTTTTTACCGGTTGATGAAGGTGAAATTTGACATAAAACTACAGATGGGGTTATAAGACAAAACAAGCTGAATTTCATTGATATAACTCATTTCGTTTATGAATTAGTGCATGTACATAAATGTGAAAATACAAATCGTTTAAAGGTCAATAGTTTTAAAGGTCTGATTCAAAATTTTGTAAGTATCTATATTTTAGATGCTAAATATGTTCATCAAATTTAATCTACCTATATCTTCTCATTTTGTTGTTTTGTTTACTTGAATAGCTAAACAGATGAATTACTTTTGAAAGGATTTCAAAATAAGAAATTTGATTTAGAAACATTTGATAGAAATCCATTCAACGTTCTAATTCAAAGCGTTTTAAACGCTTTCTGTTAAATGGTTCTTTCAAATTTCGTATCTGAATTTTCCTTTCCAATTTGATCAGTGAAAAGAAGAGTATTTTGTGATCACAATGCATGGAATTTGTTTCCCTAATGATCAATACAACTTGTGGTCATATTTCCTACTGTTAGTCTTTTTTATTCGAAAGCGACCAATTTAAAGACAATTTTGGCTAAATGAACAGCTACTTTGAAGTGTCACATGAAATTAAGCACATGAATTTAGAGAAAGGTTCAGCATTGATTCTTCAACCATCAAAAGGTGTTTGGGAAAATTAGCAGTTTTAAAGTATTCCATAATTAATTGATATTTGATCGATAGACACTCATTGAATAAAATTTATAAAATTAGCAATTCACACTCTAAAAATATTGGAAACTGTTGATTCTTAAAACAAATTATAATTGGCCATCTTAGTTGGAATTATTTGCCATCTTTTAAAAAGATTTGGATGAAAACAAAATAAATCAACTTAAACGAAAACGAAATCTGAAATTTTTACTCGATAGACTGCGTCATTAGTTTAGTAGATTTACAAAACTGATACCAAATGTGAACTTGATAAAAACTGTGCAAATAAGTAATGGGTCTATAGTATAACCCTTGAAATTTCTATAATAAAAGTATATCACGCATGCCATAAATTTCAAGTAAAAGATATTGGAGTTTTGCTAAGAAATCCTTCTTTTTCCCTTCATTAGGTCCTATCTTTGCATGATAAGATTATAATTTATTACGAATGTTAAAAGCCTAATATAATTAAAGCCGTAAAACTACTCTTGATTTAGTCTTTTTTGGTAAGCACTCGGAAATCTATGATTATAAAAAAGAAGTTAGCAAGCTATTTTGAAATAAAATGTATATTATATCAATGATAAAAGTTCATTAATTGTTTAATAATTATTCGAGAAATTTTAGCTAAGATTTAATATTAATTTCATATGTATAAATTCAATTAACAGCACTAAGGAATGAAAGCTTATGAATTCGTATTATGAATTTAAAGGTAAGAATGAGAAAAAAAATTCATTTTTGCAGAAATACAATGATGGAAAAAAAAATTCCAACACCAAGAAAAAATTATTGTACAGTAATGAAATTTTAGGAATACATTTGTCTAGGTAACATATTTATATGATTAAAGTTTCAAGATCACAGGTAGAGCCATTGGCGAGAAGAACCATTTCAAATGTGAAATGTTGGTACATTAGTAACAGGTGAAACCGCCAGAATTTTGAATGAAAGCATGCAAACGTGCAGGCATTGTGTCGTACAGGTGTCGGATATCAGTTTGTGGGATGGAGTTCCATGCCTGTTGCACTTGGGCGGTCAATGCAGGGACGGTTAAGGTTGGTTGTGGATGACGCTGGAGTTGTCGTCCAATGATGTCCCATACGTTCTCGATTGGAGAAAGATCTGGTGATCTAGCAGGCCACGGCAACATGTCGACACTCTGTAGAGCATGTTGGGTTACAACAGCGGTATGAGGGCGAGCGTTATCTTGTTGGAAAACACCCCCTTGAATGCTGTTCATGAATGGCAGCACAACAGGTTGTATCACTAGACTGACGTACAAATTTGCAGTCAGGGTGCATGGGATAACCACGAGAGTGCTCCTGCTGTCATACGAAATTGCTCCCCAAACCATAACTCCAGGAGCAGGCCCTGTGTGCCTAGTCCGCAAACAGATCACTTGCAGGCGTTCACCTGGCCTCCTTCTAACCAACAAACGGCTATCACTGGAACCAAGGCAGAACCGGCTTTCATCAGAAAACACAGCACAACTCCGTCCTCCAATGAGCTCTAGCTTGACACCACTCACGTCGCAAACGGCAGTGGTTTGAAGTCAGTGGAATGCACTGCACATGGCGTCTTGCTCGGAGCTGTCCTTGAAGTAACCGATTTGTAACAGTTCGTTGTGTCACTGTGGTGCCAACTGCAGCTCCAATTTCAGCTGCAGACGCAGTACGATTAGCCACAGCCATACGCCGAATACGACGGTCTTCCCTCTCAGTAGTACCACGTGGCCGCCTGGAACCTGGTCTTCTTGAGGCAGTACCTTCCCTTGACCACTGCTACCAATACTCACGCACAGTGGATACATTCCTGCCAAGTCTTTCAGCAATATCGCGGAAAGAAAACCCACCTTCTCGTAGCCCTACAACACGACCTCGTTCAAACTCAGTGAGCTGTTGATAATGGCTTCTTCGTCTTCTCAGAGGCATCCTTGACTAACATTAACCCACTACGTCAAATCCCAACTGTAAATAGCGATCAAGAACCTTACAGCGCTTATTTAAAGCAAACCACATTTGCATGTACATAGTCTCGCTACTTGCGCCACACTTACGCGCGTAGCTCGAAATTTGAATCGACGTCATCTTTCAGATGTATAAACACGCCCACCAAATTTCGTTTATCTAGCACAGCTCCTTCCTAGTGTTGGGATTTTTTTTCCATCAGTGTATTTTAATTTTTGAAATTAATTTGTAAACAGCATATAAAATTATCAGAGTAAACAAGAAGTATCGATTTTTATCATTTCAGAAAAAAATGTCGGTATAGGTTATTTCAAAATGTAATTAAGATACTTTACAATTGGCAGATATTTTATCTAACAGAAATAAAATAGATTCAATTAATTAATTAATTAATTAAATTTTATTTCTTAAAAGATTATGAATAAATAGTTTTACAAGCTATTTTTATCTTAAATAAAGCAAAAATATATAGTTGCATAATTTTTTTCTTAAATTAGATTTACGATCAATTATCTCATGATTATGAAAGAGTATCATGAAAGCAATATGATACTTCATTTTATTTTTTTCTTGTATTTTTAAAACGCTATTGAAAAATAACTTGAATGCAATACGTCTTATTCATTTTTTTATTTTTCGAAAGCGAGAAATAGTTTTATGTGAGCTGCAGGAAAAGAAGTCAATTTTCATTTCCAACTTTTTTTTTCCTTCTTTTTGCATTTTTTAATTTTTTATGATTTCTGTTCTTGATGAAAACAACTTTTTTTAGTTTTTTACAGTTAAACTATTTGGTTCTCAAAACATTTACGTGAAATATTATTTTTTAAAGTTTTATATGTTTCAAGAAATCAAAAAATCTTCCGTGGCAGATGGAAAATTTACGGAACATGAAAAAAAGATTTTGCATTAGTAAGGAATTTTTATTAATCATTTTTCGATGAGTTTGCTCTTTTAATTTTGAAAATATTTTAGGGATTATAATATTACCTTATTGGAAATAGAATATTTGAATAATTTTTTCAATTAGTAAAATGTATATAAATTGCATATACAACATTTCACATTTCTTAACATTAACATTTCCACACTTCTTTAATGCATACGATAATTTACATATTGTTTGAACTTTGTATAATTTTTTCCAAATAAATAAAGTTTTTTCAAAAAATAATATCCGGTAATTAAAAACATAATTAAAATTTCGAATCATTTACACTTAATAAATACAAAATAAAACTATGAAAAAATTACGTACTTTTCATTTTGCAGTGATTGTTCATCATCTGAACTTCTTTTGTTTGGTTCATGTAGTTCAAGATAAAGACCTTCTCCAATCAAAGTGAGGAAAACTAATGAAACAACTGACTGTGTTTCATATGTTTTAGACTGCATTTCAATGCATTGTGTATGTAATACTGCAGATAATTATGTGCAGATGCCAGAAGACTACTAGATTAATGAAAGAATTATTATTGGAAATTAATTTAAAGGAAAATTTTACAGTGGAACTGAGGTTTATTGCATAAAATTCAACCGTACTAATCAGAAACTTAGACTATTTGTAACAAATAATTAAAATTGTATTTCGAAATGTAAACAGTCGCTTGTCGTATACATCATCTCAAGGTCAACGATTTTGACATTTAGTTCTAGTTCAACCAGAAAAATTCCAAATTGATGAAAATGCTGGAATGGAGATTCAAGGGTAAAACAACACTAAGCCCCTTTGAACTCAAGTCTCTGCGGCAAAAGTTATTCCTGTAATTTTCTACAATATTTCTTAAAGCACTTTATTGAATAGGCTAGATTGTTGAAATATAGTGAAGCCACTGTTAACAAAATTTAAAAAATATTTTTTTATATCATTAATTTATTACTTGCGAAGCAAATTTGTTTTCTTTACAAATAGTCTTGCTAACAAAATATAAAAATATTGTTTTTATAGGCAGTAAATAATTACTTACAAAGCGAAACTTTCTTTAGAAATAGTCTTGTATCATTCATTATCCAGATAATAGATTTCTGGACAGTGTCCAATGACAGTCAATCGGAATATTTATAATTCTGATGAGTTTATGAAACATTTTATACAGAAGTGGGAAAACTTTTTTCGTCGAATAATTGAAACTTCTAGAAAGTAAGAAAATAATTATAGTACTTCCTGGCCAAAAAAGGGATTTTCTTTATTTTTCTTGGAGGAAATAGTAATTTTTATTAGAAAATTTAGAATATGAAATATTGTTAAAAATATCTCAATCCTTCTTTTAAATTCTGCATTCTTTTTTTCTTTGGATTTCCAGTAAATATTGTGATAGTTTTATTTCCAATACAAGATTATAAATCCACTACGGCAAGTTTGTTCGTTCATAAAAATTCCTAACAAGGTTTATTGGGTTAAGCATTAATACAAAATGCCCCAAATCATTGTTCACTTTCACGATATGACGACGTAGAGGATATTATACCATAATTACTCTTTTCCTACAATTTTTTCATATGGCGTTGAAAAATGATCATTTTTCCTTCTTAAGGTTTCCTTTTTAAAATAGTTTATGAGGATCATATTTCTAAAATGTAAAATACAAAAGATTATTTTTCATGGTAATCAAACTATAGAAGGTTTATTATTTAATGCAATGATAAAATGTATGATAGTTGACCAATTATACAATGAGACATTTGACGATAGCAGAATAATATTTCCTTACTTATAGGCAATATCAAAAAATATACAAGAGGGGAAAAAGTAAAAATCACCTAAACTAAATACTACATTAAATGATATTAAAGAAAAGAAAATTCTCTAAAGTAATAAAAAAGGTAAGCACGAACTGGAAAATGAAATTAGAAAAACAATTGCTTGTGAAAACAGATTACTTATTGATTATTTAAATGAATAATTAACAGATAAATAATAAAGTATGAGATTTTGTTTAAAATGTAGCTTAAAGAGATCTCTCATATTGCGAGTTTTGTGGTTTAAATACTCCGAGTTACACTGAAGTGTGAAGATATTAACAACTAGAAAAATTCTGCATTAGTGTATGTAGTATTGAATGATCATCTGCTACGGAGGTAATAAATTACTTAACTGTCACCTGTGACAATTGTTCAGATTCGTCTTGTAGAGCACACACCCATCAGAAATAAAACTAACATCTTTATACATTCTCCTCCTTCTAAGTGATGTGAGAACTTGCTTACGTAAATGAGGATACCGGTATTAGCAATGCCTCCCACCAGGGGAAGATGGTAAGCGCAGTTGATCTACTTCGATTCATCCGAGGGCACACGTTTAATACAAAGGTAAATTTAAGAAAAAAAAGAGCATTTGATTTCTTTAAATATCATAATATGTTATAAAATAATAGAATATCACAGACAAAAAGTTTGACATTTATCTCATTCATTACTAATATTTTACCATAGTTAAAAAATTGAAATTGAAATTTCATATTTTATTGGAATATATAATATATGTTCATTGAGTAATGACCTTTATGTTTTATTTCTCCAATTATTTCATAAATGTTTGGAATAAAATACAAATTCTACACGTATTTTAATTTCCCTTGTATAAAAGCCATATTTAATATTATTTATTATATACACATTTAAACTATATTAAAATAATATAATTAATAAATTAGTTTAATTAAATATTGATTATGTATTATTGGCACACTTGACAAGACTTCAGAGCACATGATTTAATCACAAATAAAGAAAAAAGTTCGATATAAAATAAAGAATGGGTATATATTTTTTATGTCACGAGTAATATTTGATTTTGTCAAATTCATTTGATACAGATTCTACATATTAATTTCTATCTCTTTTTGAAATCTGATTGATTTATTAACATTAATTAAATGTTACCTATTTTATTAAAATTTGCCAATTAAGGTGATTACTTTACATTATTATATTTCTTAATAACTTAAAACAGAAAATAAAGCAATATTCATTCAACAAAATAATTAGTCTTAATTAAAAGAACAAAATCGTGTAATTATCCATTATCAATTTTAGTTCTGGCTGCTGAGCAGAAATCTTTATGATTTAATTATTCATTTCATGCTCTGCATTACTCGCAAAATTCCACCCCATTTACCTCGCGTTCCTAGTTTACATAAATCTTCATGAATATAAGAATTTTTTTTCCCTTTTATTTAATTTCTTAGTTGATTAGCTTTACGTTTCTTTATACACTGGTGAGTTTATAAATCTCTTATGAAGAAGTTCAAACATTGATATAGAGAATTTCAATTACCATATCTTTATTTCTGTTTGCTCAGGGAACCATTCATTAAATTTACTTTGATGAAATATTGACCGAATCGGGACTGTAATTTTAAATTCTTTATTATTCTGGTGATCTAAAGAATATTACCAAATATTAAAAAATAGAAGCCCTTAAATTCGTTTTTAAAACAATTTTAATTTTCATTAAAATAAGTAATTAATTGAAGGTAGAAAAGTTATAAATATCACTATTTGATATGTTTTTGAAAGTCGGATATTGAAAAATACTTGGTTGAAACTTATAGTGAAATGTACTTTCCGTCGAATATTTGGAAATTTAACTTGTATTAAATACATTATAACATATATAACATTTAAATATTCACTTATTTTCTTCCCAAGTATATTTCAGAATAAGATTTTAATGAGATCTCCATCTCCAATTATTTCATATGTTTAATAAGCGCTTTCAGAATGCCAAAACAACATTCAGTGGTGTGCGTATTATTCAACAGCATAGTTTGTTGAACTAAAAGCGATGTAGGCACACGGTTTACCTCGTTCATTAGCAACTTAATCAGTTTCAAGTTAAGTAAATAAATGAGAAGTCATTTCATGAATTTAATCTTTCTACATAGAGCATCTTTCTACAAGCTTACAGGGAAATAGCAGAAATGCAATAACGTTACCAGCGACCGCGAACAATTGTTGTAAGCTTAATTATAGCGCTTTGATCCTGTTTTCTTGCTATTAAGTGAGTGTGTACGGTGATACTAAATTCCTATCCAACAACATATTTAAAGAAAGATTGTTCCACATCATGTAACTAGC
The DNA here is from genome assembly GCA_026543055.1 of Argiope trifasciata. Taxonomy (NCBI): domain Eukaryota; kingdom Metazoa; phylum Arthropoda; class Arachnida; order Araneae; family Araneidae; genus Argiope; species Argiope trifasciata. Next base: position 2,063,966 of record JAPMOQ010032104.1, read on the forward strand.
GCTTTAATTTTCTATCGCGTTATTCTTTCTAAGATGATGCATTATAGAAATCTAAAAATCCAGAAATCTAACACGACAAGTATTGTTGGATAAATTTTATATTTACACTCAGATAAATATAGATTTTACATTTACAGTTCAATAAATCTGAATTATAAAAGTCAAATATATTTTCTTTAAAATTAAACTAGTATTTCAGCATATCTGGCGCATAGAACAATATTAGGCTGACAGAAAACGTTGGTGTTAGATTCAAGGCAGTTTAACAATGATTTTAAGCAATAATAATTTAATTCTTTCAAAATAATAATTAATATATTAACTAAATTAACATAAAAATTTCATTACAGGTTATAAAAATAAATACATATTTAAAAAAAATTGAAGATTGGATTAACAAAACTTTTACATTTACCGATAATAATATTTGTTGTTGTTGTTGTCTTGTCAAGATGTTCAAAATATTTGTATTCAGGATTAAGTATTTGCAATTTTTGGTCACATATTTTTCCCTTAGTACACATTTTCAATTATCGCTGGCTCTAGAAATTGAAATATTAAAAGGGCAACAAACAATTATTGTTGATTGTTAACCTTTTTTTCCGAAAGCTTAAATATTTGAGCAAAATGATGGTTAATGAAAAGTAATTGGAAAAAGACTATCGTTAGCATTGTGGAAAGATATGGTCTTTCTTGTTTTGACTCTCAACTAGTTCATCGCAGATATCTCTGTAGTTTTTTCTTTAAAAAAATACATTTTTTTGTATGTGGAAGATTTATTATGTGCAGCATTTCAGTTGTGTTTATTAAATATTTATCACGTTATTATGATATTTACGTCTTTTCCCTTATTTTATCCATTTTTAAAGGACAAACTCTTTGTTTTTATTGCTTTGTTGACATGTAAAAATTTGTAGAAAATGACCAAAAATCCCAAAGTGAAGTTTAAAAAAGGTTTTTTGACTTATGATTTATTCAAAACTTGAAAGTCCGATTATTGAAATAGAGTTGTTATTCAAAAGTGTAAGTTTGTATGACGCCACCATTATAGGACAATTGCATTTCTTTGAAATATTAAGAGACCCTTTATATCACATCGAGTGATGATATCACACAATTTTTATTCAAGGAATGGGTAAAAAATTGTATGATTAAATTGATTATAGTTCTCTATATAATACGTTATTCCTTCTCTATTGAACTTCAAAATTGAAATGGTGCTGCTCAATAGGCATATACCTGTCAAAAATTGGTATCTTTAAACTCAAGTAATTTGGAGAGAGATTTAGATTTCCCAAGTCTGGATATCGAGTTTTCTTCTTCTTTTTTCCCGATTTTAATATCTTTTCTCTTATGTATTTCGTGTAAAGAAAACAAAAAGAATTTTTAAATCTAATATATTTAGAAATTTTATTTGTAAAGTTTACGCATAAAAATAATTTATTTTTCAATGATTAATTATCTATGTCTATATTTAAAAAGAAAATAACTGGTATTTTGCAGTTAGATTATATAGATTTTTCATTTACTTGAAATCGTAATTAATTTTGTTTTTTCTTTTTGAGAAAGTTTTTAAACTTTTGATTCAATAATAATTAATATTATTTATTCTTCTTTATTCATTAAATAATTTGTTGAATAGAAAAGCGAAACATACTTAAAATCCCTTTTACAAGTAATTGAATTTCGTTTTACACATTTTGTTATTAACTTGAAATATCATATGCAGTCGCAAAATGTTGTCATAATTTAAATAAAATTATTTTTAAATGCTATCTAATTAAATAAATTAATCCTTAAGATTATTTTAACGGAATAGTATTAATTATTTAAAAATATTTTTATAATACAGATAGAGGCATTACTAGCTGTATTAATAAGCAATGAATTAATTTATCAAGATATAATTGCTGTTTTTAATAAGAAAATATGAAATAATTAATAAGAAAATAGATAAGATTTTCCGAAATAACGAAATTTTTAAATAATTCAAATTAGAGCCTTCACCAAAACATATAAATCAAAAAGTTTTGTTTAAAGAAACTTTCAGATTAAAAATAAAACCAAATTTAAAATCCAAGTAATAAAATTTCAAAACAGAACCAGAAAAACATTTAAAAATGAATAAAAATGTAACATTAAATATTGTTTAAAAATCAAGAAATCTTTGACGATTTCATTCAGTGAAATTTTTTTCAAAGGTGGCGCCACAATCTCGTTGCTGATTAAGAACTGTAAGTTTCTTTTTTTGTACATAAAGTCTACTCAAGGTAGAAAAACCTTTACACCATTTTGAAGTAACTTATTCTGTTTTGAATGACGATGTTAGGATAAATACCCAATAAATGAGGAATGATCATTTCCTGAAAACAAACAACTGCTTAAAAGACTTTTCTAAACAACGAATTGAATTGAGTTGTTATAATTTCTTTTTTTTATGGAAAAGGCTGTTTGTTGAAAATGTCAAGCATTTCGTAACCCAATTCATTATTTTCACTGTAGTTTCTTAAAAACAAATTCTTAGTCCTGCATATTTGATAAAATCAAAAGAGCCTGGACCATGCCTTTTCATTCTCTAATTTATATCATGTTTCCCCTCTCTGAGCTATATCTAGGCAAATTTCATAACTTTGTATCAATTTATTCACTATCAACAAATTATCTTTTACAAACAAAATGACTCACATTTTCCTTTATTTCAATTATTAATAAAGAAGAACATATCATGTATGTTTAGAGGAATATTTTTATATCTGTTGACTTTCTGCAAGATATTTCTGGATTTAGGTCTAATAAATTCTGTGAAATACTTATTTATCGCTAATAAGAATTTAAAAAAATTTGGATTTAAAATGATTAAAACTTTAAATCTTACCATTACTATTCTTTTTCTGAAAATATAATAATAAAACATAATAGTTTTATATTATTTCAAAATCTTAAAATTATCTTTTCAATGATGCCGATTTACATGCTAAACGATTTCGGTCTTTTATTTTCAAAAACCCTTTTAAAATTATTTTATAACAATGCAATTCATTTTTGCAATGAGACATTTTAGTACAAATATACATCCTGGACTTTTTCTGGTTTCCATTATCAGTGATGATGATGTCATATCCGCTTTACCACGGAAAGGAGATGCAGTAGTTTCTGTGGGTAAATACTCCTGAGCACTCGAGTGTAGAAATCTGACTTCTAGCTCATATGAAGATGACATTCACACATTCGCTTGCAATACCCCTTTTTACAGAGGATACATTTGCGCACCTTATAGATAAAACACAGATGAAGATACAGCCCGATACCGGGTTCGAACATGAGGATTCCGCAATTAATTTTTAAGATGTGAAGATTCAACTTATTTTCTCATTTTGAACAGTTTTTTTGCCCTTGAAGCATGTCTTTAAATAAAATTTTCGATAAATTGTTTTTCTTATAAAAGAGATTTAATTTCAAGAATTTTCTGTGGTGATTTTTTTACTCGTCTTTTTGTAAATATTTCTGCGTTTTTTTCTGCAATTTTTTTCTTAAGTGCTTTTATACACTCAATTATATTTAATAATTCAATTTCTCTTTTTAATGAAATGTGCTTTGCTCTTATAGAATACGGAATGATTGAGTCAAAGAAAGTTTTGTTAAATAATCTTTTGATATATTACATGAATTATGAAATATATTATAAAATAAAAACTTAGTTTTAATGCTGAATTATTAAACTTTCTATATTTATAAGCATGTTTCGATTCAGTAATTGTAAAATTAGTAAAATTGTATATCATTTACTGTTTCAAATAAATATTTCCATTTTTCTTCGATGTACACTGCACAAGCAAACTAACATAGTTACATCTTTTAGAGTATTCCCTTTGCATGTCTATCAAACTAACAATTTGAAAATACTTTACTGCAGAAGGCATAAATGTATACTTTTACATAAAGATAGTTAATTTAATTGAAATTTTATCAATTATTGAGCTTAAAGCCAATTTGGCTTCATCTAGTTTCTATTAATGATAAAAATATTATTATTATGCTAAAAGAAAATATCACAGATAAATAAAAATAATAATTCCCATGACAAAAAAATTATTCAAAATGCTTTTCAAATTTTAGGTTAAAAATCTTAGTAGGAAGAGTAATTTTATGAATTATTTCTTTCGTTGTATTAGGAAACTATTTAACAAATAGAAATATTAACATGATATTTTAAAACGTGAGTTAGCTGAATGAAAATATTATGCATCTTTATAATCATTCCGAATTTATTTTAATGAAATATATTCATTCCATTCATTTAAAATTTTAATATACTTAACTGTGTAAGATATCACAGAAATAAAAAAAAAATTAATATTGAAAATTGTGGAACTTAGAGAAAAACAGAAATATATTGGGACTGGCCTTTTATGGATAACATCTTTCGAAGTGATTGCCAGAAAACATTAAAATCCCAAAATGATAAACAACAGTGACATATTTGCTAGCAGAAAAGGCAATTTCAGATAATTGTTTAGGATTTTAAATAATCTCCGTCTTCATCCATAAATCGAAATACACGTCACAAGTTATAAGTGACATTTTATGCACAAGAGCATGAGGAAGTCGAACAGATTATATTTAGAATGTTCATATGAAAATTAATCCGGTAAAATATAATGTCTATCAAGGAGCATGTACTCTTAATATATATAAATAACTTATGAAAGTAATATTTACAGTCATTTTTATTGAGCAGAAGGGTCCAAGAAATTTTATTTTTAAAACCCTTATACACATAATTTTCATTTATTTTTGCCCATTTTGTTTAGTAAAGATATCGCCTCAATTCGATATTAGCTCTTAAATATATTTCGATCATTTATTTTTGTACTTAATTCATTAATGTTTTTATAGTTAAGATACTTATGTCATAAATCATTTACTTACTTATTATATTATGACATTATATTATTAATTATTATATTATGACATACTTATGTCATAATATTTTCTTTAAAAACTTTTAACTAAAAATATTTAATTTGCATTTTATGATGAAATTCTTTTTTTTAAACTGGACAACGCAGTAGCGATATTTTATAAGGACTTTCAAATATTAAAAACAAATGTTTAATTCAAAATTTCGTTATATTGATTAACATTTTTAAAAAACATTAAGAATTTGAAGGCATACCTTGTAATAATGAGTTAATATTCTTGAATTAATTTGAAACTTTCAGAGCAATTTTTTGAGAAACGATTGTTCCATACATATTCTTTTACGTGTTTAAATGCTAATTTTTTTTATTTCAAAATAATAACAATAATTTTATTTTCTCAAAATCTAAATGATAATTCAGGTTACATTTGCATGAAATGATAATCTGAAGTATTATACTGTGTATAAAGATAATTGTACATTTTGTATTGCATATAATTCTTAGAAATAGTCTCGAATTTTGTTTAGTTAATAAACCATTAATGATATTATTTTAAATGGAATTTTTAGATACCTTCAATTATTATAGTATATGTCTTTTAGTGAGCACTCAAAATTATTAATCTATTAATTTATATGCTAATTAATCGATTCGTATAATATCAAAATGACATGACTTAGAGCATCTAGCATTTAACTGGCTATCGTGTAACGGTCTGTACAGTTAATACGAATGAATAAGATATTAAAGTAAAATGAATAATTTTTTAAAACAATTATCTACTAGAATATATATATATATATATATATATAT